>CM069078.1:8106324-8706324 GCA_035578085.1 Solanum pinnatisectum | reverse complement strand
ACCGAATTGGGGTTGGTGTTGAAGCATGTGAGCGGAGGTGAGGAAAAGGTAAATGATGTCAATTATTTGACTAAAAATCCACCACCGGGTGAGGAATGTTACTATGAAGAGGATACTTAGGTGGTGAATGATCAGACGGGGAGTTTTTGAGCCAACGCCCAAGGTTCCAATATGGATAATTAGCGCCAAGGTCAAGGAAACCAAGGTCGGAACTATGGCAACTACAACCAAGAGGATCAATATGTCTGGGATGGGAACTATAATCGCAACAACAACTATAACCAAAATAACTATGGCAACAAAAACTATCGGGTTTGACCTTATGTCCCTCCTCAAAATCGAGAATCTGGTAATAGGGAAGCTTAAGGTAATATGTCACGTATTGAGGATATGATGTTGAAGATAATGAGAAGGTTTGATGCAACTGATGAGAATGTGAAGGAGATGCGAAATGACTTGTCTGGTATTAGTCAAAAAGTTGATGCCCATGCAGTGTCAATCAAGCATCTTGAGCAACAGATGACTTAGTTGTCTACTACAGTGAATCCATGTCAACCAGGCACACTTCCTAGCAACACCATCTAGAATCCAAAGAATGATGGGCATTGTATGGCAGTCACTACTTGAGGGGTTAAGCAGACCATTGAGCACTGATGTCGTCTGGGGTTGAAGTTGAGGTTAGTAAAGATGATGATGTGATTGAGGTAAATGAAGAGCCTGAGAATGCAACAGAGAAAGAAGCGGAGATAACTCAGAAAGTTGTTCCCATGCCTAGACCTCCACCTCCCTCCCCACAGAGGTTAGTGAAGGAGATTGAAGAAGGCAAATACCGTAAGTTTTTTAGTATGTTGAAGCAGCTTTCCATCAATGTGCCATTGATAGAAGCTTTGGAGTAAATGCCTAGGTATGTGAAGTTTTTGAAGGATTTGGTAACTAAAAAGCGGACCGTGAGTTTTGAAGATGATGATAAGTTGCAACATTGTAGTGCTATTGCTACAAGGTCCCTTGTGCAGAAGAAGAAAGATCCTGAGGCTTTCACTATTCCTTGTACCATTGGGTTGCTACATTTTGCAAAGGCGTTGTGTGATTTGGGTGCTAGTATCAATTTTATGCCATTGTCTATTTACAAGAAGTTAGGTTTAGGGGATCCAAAACCAACTGCGATGCGACTGCTTATGGCCGATAGAACTATGAAGAAGCCCATTGGTGTGCTCCAAGATGTACTAGTGAAAGTGGAGTCTTTTATCTTTCCAGTGGATTTTGTGATACTTGATTGTGATGTTGATTTTGAGGTTCCCATTATCCTTGGGAGACCTTTCCTAGCCACTGGGCGTGCCTTGGTTGATATGGAAAAGGGCAGATAAAGTTTCGACTAAATAATGAATAGGCAACTTTCAATATCTCTAGGTCCATGAAGCAAATTTGTGAGCTCAAATCGATATCTATGGTGACACATATTGTAGAGAATGGTTCAGAGGTGCCTATTAAAGAAAGGTTGGGTTTTGATGCACTAGCAGTAGTAATGATGAACTTTGATGGTGATGGTATTGAAGACTATGATGAATTGGTCGCTGCACTTGATAGGTTTGAATTTTGTTCAAAACCAAAGAGATTGGAATTAGACATGAAGAATCGCAACTCTCCACCTGTTAGACCGTCTGTTGAAGAGGCGCCGAAATTGGAGCTTAAGGCTCTACCATCACATTTGAGGTATGTATTCTTGGGGAGAGAAGGTACTTTACCGGTCATTATTGCGGCAGATTTGAATGTGGCACAAGTTGAGGCATTAGTTTCTGTGTTGAAGAGGTTTAAGCGAGCTATTGGGTGGACTATTACGGACATTATTGGGATTCCTCCTAGTATTTGTTCTCATAAAATTCAACTCATGCCAGATCACAAGCCTAGTATTGACCACCAGATAAGACTAAATTTGCCTATGCAAGAGGTAGTTAAGAAGGAAATCATCAAGTGGCTGGATGCTGGAGTTATTTATCCCATTGCAGATAGTAGTTGGGTGTGTCATGTTCAGTGTGTTCCCAAGAAAGGTAGGATTATTGTGGTACCTAATGAGAGAAACGAGCTTGTTTCGATGCGGCCTGTGACTGGATGGAGAGTCTGCATGGACTACTGAAAATTGAATGCTTGGACAAAAAAGAACCATTTTCCTGTGTCGTTCATGGATCAGATGTTGGACTAACTTGCGGGTAAGGGTTGGTATTGTTTCCTTGATGGTTATTCGGCCTACAATCAGATTTCTATAGCTCCAGAAGACCATCTTCACTTGCCCTTATGTGACTTTTACATTCAAACGGATGCCATTTGGGTTGTGCAATGCTCCAGCAACCTTCCAGCATTGTATGATGTCGATATGTTTTGATATGGTGGAGGAAACTATTGAGGTATTTATGGATGATTTCTCTATGGTAGGTGATTCTTTTGATCATTGTCTGGATCATTTGGCCGAGGTGCTTAAAAGGTGTGAAGAGTGCAATCTTGTGCTCAATTGGGAGAAGTGCCACTTCATGGTGAAAGAAGGGATAGTTCTAGGTCATCGGATTTCTAAGAAGGGTATTGAGGTTGATAGAGTAAAAGTTGAGGTAATAGAAAAGCTTCCACCACCTATCTCTGTTAAAGGTGTTAGAAGTTTTCTTGGGCATGCAGGTTTCTATAGGAGGTTCATAAAGGATTTCTCCAAAATTGCACATCCATTATGCAAACTTCTCGAAAAGGAGTATAAGTTTGATTTTGATGATGCTTGTCTGAGAGCATTTGGAGAGTTGAAGGAAAAGCTAGTTACTGAACCTATCCTTGTTTCACCGGATTGGGGACAACCGTTTGAGGTAATGTGTGATGCGAGTGGAGTGGCACTTGGTGTGGTATTAGGGTAGAGGTGAGAGAAGATTCTTCATCCTATTTATTATGCTAGCAAAGCTCTAAATGTATCTCAAAAGAACTATACAATGACTGAACAGGAGCTTTTTGCGGTGGTTTTCGCATTTGAGAAATTTTTATCCTACTTTCTTGGTACTAAAATCATTGTACATACGAACCATTCTGCATTGAGGTATTTGATGGCTAAGAAGGATGCAAAATCGAGGTTCATTAGATGGGTGTTGTTGTTGCAAGAGTTCGACTTTGTGGTGAAAGATAGGAAAGGGATAGAAAATCAGGTTGCCAGTCACTTGTCTATATTGGAGAAAGAAGCTATGCTAAAGCTTGGTGATAGGGCTGAAATTAATGATGTTTTTCTAGATGAACAGTTATTGGCTGCTTCTCATGATCTGATTCCTTGGTTCGCATACTTTGCTAACTACTTGGCAAGTGATATGGTGCCATCAAATTTGTCTTTTCACCAATGGAAAAAGTTTATACATGATGTGAAGAAGTTCTTTTGGGATGAGCCTTACTTTTACATATTGTGCTAATGAGATTATTTGTCGCTGTGTGCCTGAGGTCGAGATGTTGAATATACTAGAGGCATGCCATTCATCGACTGTTAGTGGGCATCATAGTGGTATTCGGATTTCGCATAAATTTTGCAATGGGGGTATTACTGGCCTACCATCCATTAAGATGCTCATGATTTCGCTAAGTCTTGTAACTGTTGCCAAAGAGAAGGAGGAATTTCAAAGAGGCAAAAGCTTCCTATGAATCTTATATTGGTGATAGAGCTATTTGATGTATGGGGCATTGATTTTATGGGTCCATTTATGAGTTCACATGGGATGAAGTATATTCTTGTTGCAGTTGATTATGTATCAAAGTGGGTGGAAGCAATTGCACTTTCCAACAATGAAGCTAAAAGTGTCACCCCATTCTTGAAAACTAATATCTTCTCCAGATTTGGTACACCTAGGGCGATTATCAGTGATGGAGGTTCCCACTTTTGTAATAATTTGTTCAAGGTGTTACTTGAGAAATATGGCGTCCGCCATAATGTAGCCACTCCTTACCATCTGTAGTCCAGTGAGCAAGTTGAAGTGTCCAATAGAGTGATCAAGCAGATTTTGGCAAAGACTGTGAATGCTAACAGAGCGGATTGGTCAAGGAAGCTTGATGATGCTCTATGGGCCTATCGCACTGCATTCAAGACTCCCATAGGTATGTCCCCCTACTAACTTGTATATGGGAAGTCTTGCCATTTGTCGGTAAAGCTAGATCATAAGGCTATATGGGCAATAAAGAAGTTAAATTCGGATTGGGGAGCAGCATTGAATCAGAGAATGAATTACTTGAATGTGCTTGATGAGTTTTGCCTAAGAGCATATGAAAATTCAGCCTTGTACAAGGAGAGGATGAAGAGGTATCATGATCAAAGGATTGAGAAACACGAATTTGTTGTGGGTGATCTTGTGCTTCTATTCAACTCTAGGTTGCGCTTGTTTCTGAGCATTCTCAAGTCCAAGTGGACCGGGCCATTCTTAGTCATACAAGTGCTCCCACATGGAGCAGTGGATCTTGAGAACAGTGAGGGAACAAGGTTTAAGGTAAATGGGCAAAGGATCAAAATCTATCTCGGAAACGCAGAAAGTGTGCAAGAAGTTGTTGAGGCCTACTATCTTGATGAAGACTGAGTAATCAAGAGGCCTACGTTGTGCTGTGATGATAAATCAAGTGTTGCTTGGGAGGCAACCCAAGATGTACAATCTAGACAACTGTAGGTTTTTCTTTTCGATTTAGTAGTTTTCTTTGTTTATTTGTTTTTCTGTATTCCTTTAGATAGGTGTTTTATTTTTGTTTTAGTGTTGGCTAGATATAGCATAGGGTCCATGTCTAAAAAATGTCCAGAAAATGTAAAAAGAAAGGCCTAACGGTTGCTACATGTGCAGGAGTGAAAAGCAAAATCTGCAGGAAAAATTTTGTTGCAGATGTCTACAGACCCCATCGACGGTCTGTGGTTCATTCCACAGACCGTGAATGGCGTCCGTAGATCCCAGGTAAGTTCTATGAATTTTCTAAGTGTGAGAGTGACCTACGAATCCCATCTACGAACCGTAGGTCGACACGGACCGTAGACGAGGTCTCGTGGGTCCAAACCCTACTTCTGCCTGACCCGACCCGGACCCCTTTTAAATAAAATCCCCCCATTTTCAAATCATTTCCCACTTCTAATATAACATCCTCACCGTTTATAAACCCATCAAATTCCTAGAATCTCTCCATATTACCACCACTCACCCTTTAATCATTTCACATTCATCCTTCCATTTCCCAAATCACTCTTCTTTCCCCCCAAATCCCTTTGTCCCCATTTTTAGAGTTCCGGTGTCCAGGTTAGGTGCGAAAGGCTAGTAAAAAGGTTGTTGGAAGTCTAGAGTCATCAAAAAATCACCCCATTTCCTATTCTTGTAAGGTACCATGGCTCATAAGAAACAAGTGACCTACAAAAAGAGGGGCAAAACAAAATCCATGGTGCCAACTTTTCAGCTGATTGATGATAGCGTGGATGCAGAGAAGGATTCCGCATATGTTCCACCGGCCACAAGGACATCCCCTACTACACCTCATGCTACCCGAAATCAATCCCGACAGGTGTTTACCGATGTAGTCACTGTCTCCCAGTCTAATGAGGAGAACACACTGATCGGGTCATCGGTTGTTCTGCTTCCAGCTCTGAGGATGGTTCTGCTTCTCGCTCTGAGTCTGGTTCTGCTTTCGGCTCTAAGTCTGCCCCTGCTTCCGGCTACACCACTGGTTCCAGTTCACATGATAAAGCTGCCTCGTCTAATGAGGCTACTAGTTCAGGGAATATTCCAATTCCACCTAACGACCCTACTCCGGTTGCTAAGGAGCCCAATAGATGGTGCGTGGAGGGCTAATGGCAGATCTATAGGGATGCCAAGATGTTGAATGAAAAAAGAGAAGATGGTCCGGCTAATCACAGAGAAATGTAGAGTTCTCAAGGGGAGCCTACACACTGTACCGGACATCCACCGGCTCTTTCAACATCATAAGTGTGAGTGGACGGGAAAGGAACCAAGAACATATAGCGAGGAGATTGTGAGGGAGTTCTATGCTTTCTATGCAGCCACTCTTCGAGGCTCTATTCAGAAAAAGGCCAACCCCAGAGCCCAGACACCACTCTAGGCTACACTAGTGCGGGGGTTTTGTGTGGATATCTCTGAGAACACCATCCACCGGTTCCTCTACGGCCCTAGCCCTGGCCACACTGGGGCACTCAACATGGTTGAATTTAACTACAGATGGGACATCATACAGGGCGGGGAGTTCCAGTGGAGTTTCGAGAAAAGTGAGATTGTATTACACTGGCTGGCTCATTATATTGCTACTGACAGCAAGCGAGTCGAGTGGGTCACCACACCAGGCTTAAGGATCAAGAAGGCCACTCTCACATTTATGGCTAAGTTTTTCTGGCTGTTGGTACGAAATTGGATTTCTCCCACGAAGGCTGATAATGCACTCACTTGGGACTGCGCGGTTTTGGTAGCTATATTGGTTATGGGGGTTAGAGATTCATGAGAGGGCTTTTAAGGCCTCCATCACTTACCTTTTTCCTTGCCTCATCTTTCAGTTATGCAGGGACTCTGGAGTGCTTATCTAGCATTGTGACAAGTTGATCCAGGCAACGGGGACCTTGGATATAGGCCTGATTCGGGATGAGGCGAATGTGGCGGCACCATGCCGAGAGCCGCAGGTCGAAGTACCCTCTTTAGCAGCAGATTTAGTAAATGATGTGGAGCAGATGTAGGGTGAAGACCTTGCCCCTCCAGCCCACACTGATGATGCCCCGGCCTCCCCATCTTAGGTCGCTAGTCGTATCCCTAGCTCATCCAGAGTCACCCCACCTTCCGGAGCTGATGTTGTGCCCTTTGCCCGAGTTCAAAAATTGGAGGCATAGATAGCCACACTGCTTCATCATGTGAAGCCATGGATGCAGAAGTCTGTTGCAGAGTCTGAGGCAAGGATGGAGCGGAGGATGGAGACTATGATGGACGAGAAGGTCCAGGCCATTCATAAGCGCCTGGATGCCTACATATCTATCCTCTTTTCGAACCGAGTTAGACAGTCTACGGGCTGACCTTGATGCCATCATTGCCCCACCCACAGATGAGCCAGAGTTTGCACATAATGTATTAGTTGATGATACAATGCTTGGTCCTTTATTCAGCGAGGACATAGCACAGCCCGAGCTGACCCGTGCCTGAGGAAAGAGGTACCATTCTAGTCACATTTCTAATACTAGTGAGGATGCTCGAGCTAAGAAGCGGGAACGCCAGCAGAATGAGCAGGCTAGGAGATCTTCTATTATGGATGAGAACTTGCGCCAGCAGAGGATTTGAGAGAGTGCACTTGGGGCCTCAAGTTCTATGCCCGTTATTGAGGTTGTTGATGCTGGGAGAGATGATGTGAGCACCACTGATGGTGTGGTAAGATTAACTAATATCATTACTGAGGGTACTGTGATAGATGATGTGGGCACTAGTGAGGGTGACCCAAGTGTTGTTCTAGGGGGCTCCAAGAAACCGGACCCACCCGCTTGTTGAGGTCTTCGACATATTTGCGCCACAGGTTTGCTTCACCTTCACCCTACTCTTTATTGCTTATTTTTGTGCATTAGGGACAATTGCACTTTATTTTGTTGGGGGTAGGGTAAATGGATTGTGAGTGATAGGGTGAAGTTTGAGTAACCCAACTCATAATCCTCTCTTGGGGTTTGCTTGCATGTGTTCTTTTTCCCCATGAAACTATTTAATTTCTATTGAACCAGAATGTGTTAGGATTGTATGTGTAGAAGCATGTGAAGAATGAATCATGATGGCATAATAAAGAAAGAAAAATGATACCCATCCAAAGCTAAAATTTGTAGGCTAGAATGAGTTGAATGTGTTGGCTCAGAGTATGACATGATACATAACCAACTTGATTTCATGACTTAAGCAAAAACTTGAAATGGGTAATCTGATAATCTGAAAATAAAACTATGTGCCAAGAGTGTGTGAGAATGGTTGATTGTTCAGACAGTTTTGTGCCAATCTAGAACTTATCCCATTGGTCCTGCTAGGATAATCTAGGCTAGAAGTTACGAAGTGATCATAGGCCATTGTTCAGATTAGTCCACTTAAGCCTAAAATGATCTAACCAAATGATAGCATTATTCCCTTTTGATCCAAATATTTGAGCCTAAAATTGACCAATTTTTTTGATTCACCTAACTCACCTTCCCTTAAAAACATTGTCTTGGCCCCGGTCACTCCTTGGACATTTGCACCTTGAGTTAGGCCAAAAGCCTAAGTTGAGGGTGGCTAAGCCCAAAAGTTACCTTGATCTTGGCCCTGGTACGACATCAGACATTGTGCACCTCAACTAATGCAAAATGCATAAGTTGAGGGTGGCTATGAAAAAGGAAACCAAATGGAAAAAGGGGTATGAAAAGAGTTTAGTATTGAAAAAAGAGAAAAAGTATGAACGAGGATGTGACTTTGTGCAAAAGAAGCAAAAGAAAAGTAAAAGAAAAAGAAGAAAGTGAAAAATAAGAGTCAAAAAGTCAAAAGTCACATCCATGTTGCAAAGAAATAAGGTATAAGGGAAAGAGCTTAAAATGGAAGGATGCCAAAAGTAGGTCAAGGAAGAGGCAAAAATCCAATGTAATGTCAAGGAGGGCAAAAAATCACTAAAAAGTACCCAAATGTACCACACCAAACCCTGAGCCTACATTACAAGCTAAGAAAGTCCTATAGTGATCCTAGCAACTAGTTTGGAGAGTCTAAGCAGTGAAAATAAGGGCAAGCCTATGGTATTGAGCACTAACTGTACTTGAAATTACTTCTGAGCGTGAGTGTTGAATGAATCCTTGAACTCAAAATCATATTTATTGTGTGAAAAATGGATTTCGTTTGGAGAAAGGGCACTAGTTACATTGTCGAAAAGTTGGTACCTTAGTGATAGTAAAGCAGTGAATGTTGTGTGTTGATTAGTCGATCTTTGTCATGTTTTGATCCGCACAAGTTATCTCGTTGAGTCTAAGAGAAAAGATTTACACTAAAAAAAAAGAGAGTCGGGGTATAGAGCCATGTGATTACTTGTGCTTGGATTGATTATTTCTATACAAGTGTCGTTTAGAGTCTTAGTGCGTCGCTTGAGGACAAACAACGAATTTAAGTTGAGGGTGTTGATATATGGTGAGTTTACAGTATTTTTAATACATTTCACTTAAGAATTGTGTGTGTGTAGGGATATTTTATATTGGTTTTTATGTGTTTTTATCATGTTTGCAGGAAATAAGTTTATATGCGGAAGTTGAGAGACACAGCTGAAGAATGTGCAGAAAAGGGCATCTACTGATGTGATTAACAGACCGTAGGTCCAATCACATTTCGTAGATGGTGATCGTAGATGGACATGCAAGGCTTGAAGGAGATCAGGGAATTCTTGACTAAGTGTGGAACCACGATTGTAAACAACGGACCGTAGATCAACCTACGGGCCGTACTGCAGTTCCGTTAAATCACTCAAAGAGGAGGTTCCAGTACCTGATTTTCAAGATTCTAAGTATGGAGCTACGGAGGAGGATCCACGGATCGTAGATCAAACCACTGTCCATACTGTTGATCCATCGATTGAGTCAGAGAGTGAAGATTTTGAAGCTGAAATTATTGCCCAAGTCCTGAGCCACTGAAGGGACCTACGGACCACAGGTCAATCCACGGTCCGTAGGTTAGTGTCGTAGATCAAAATTGCATCCTGAAACATTATTTCCTTATTTCCTTTTTAGTTAGGACTTGTTTTTCTATATATAGGGCATGTAAACCTCGTTTTTGGGGGTTAGACTTTATTACTTTTATTCTAGTCTTTGGCTTTGGAGATTAACTGGCAACTTTAGCAATTATTGATTTCCTAAGTTCGTTTTGAAGATTTTTACTTTGAAATTCAAGTTGTGATTTTGGGTTTATTCTTCTCATTACATAAGTTCGTGATTTCTTCATCTAAAACCTTGAATTGTGTTCTTGCTATTATGGGTAACTAAATCCACAACTAGGGTTGTGGGAACCATGAGCGATTAACAAAGTATGAGAGTAACTAAGTAATTCTTGAATAGTATTATTGCATGCATTGATAATTCTTTCGTTTAGAAGTCTTTTTAGCAGTTGCAAATGTTAGAACTCGCCTTGTTGCTACTTGCCAGACCAAGGAGGTAGTTAATAAGAAAAGAATTATCAACATAGATTTAGTGTGATACTATCTAATAGTCTAATGTCGATTGGTGCGAGGGTGAAAACTAAGCCATACATCGATGTGATGTCTAATATGAGGTAACGGTAAGGGTTAGTAAATTATACACACGTAGCCGGACCAAGTTATGGGGTGAAATTCTCTAGTTGTCGGACCAAGGAATTAGAGATACCTAATTTATCACTTTGCATGTGATACAGTAGGAAAGGATTACTATTACTAGGATTACCGCGTTATGAGCTTATGGGGAACACGTACACCCTAGTTTCTCTCTCATCTTGATAACAACAAAAGTTCGAATCTTGCATACTAATTGTTCACATAACTTTCAGAATTTGTTTCACAAATTCCCCCCCCCCCCTCCTTTAAATTACATGTTTCAGAAGTACATTGACTAAAAGAATATAATCGTAAGCTGAACTTAAGTCTAAACCATATTCCTCGTGGGATTGACCTCAACCTACAAGTTGGGTTCTTTACTTGATAACGATCGCTTACGCTTCTTTAAGGAGGTGTAATTTGAGCTTATCATGCATCAAGTAAAAAGTGTCAAAATCATTCACCGGTTGCCCCATGGCTCCCCGAGATGATTGTGGAACTCGCCTGAACTCATCAACATATGGAAAAAAGTAAAGCTTAGAATTCAATATGTGCACCATTAGAGCTCAACAATGTATGTAGTAGTAGTATGGATATAGTGCAACCCGAAATCATTCTTCGGGCATACAATAACATAAAATAAGATCATTGTTCAGCTAACCGTAACAATCCATATATTTAAAGAAATTTTCCTTTCAAGTTTAAAACCTCATAAAATAGTATAATACCCCCGGAACCATATCTCTATAGTAAAATTATAATTTTTAAAGTAAATATCTCTTTTAAAATAAGATTCCAAGAAAATGATACAATTTCTCTTAAAATTTTGAACTTTCCAAACCATGCTACTAAAACAAAATGGACCTACAAGAGCTGTTTGCAAAAATATCATACGACAACAATTTGTTTATTTGTGGACTAACGATGACTCTTTAATTATGAAAGCTTCTAAAAGAGGGAAAACTCAACCACTACTCTCTAGACGAGGAGGAGGAGGAATAAAAAGACAAAGAAGACGAAGAGGAGGAGGAGGAGGAGAAGGAGGAGGAGGAAGAATGTAGAAGAAGGAGGAGAAGAAGAAAGATGCAGATAGAAGAAAAGGAAACAGACTTGCATTTCGATTGCAATAAAGAAGGCAGAATAAACTTGTTTCATGTAAATTTTGTAAATTCAACTAAAAAGATGGTAGGCAAAGTGTAAGAGTTGACATTATGCATAATTGTCATTTGTTAGTTTATGTTTGGCCCAAATAAAAAAAAAAAGCCCATAAATAATTTTTATTAAAAAATAAATCTCATTTGTCAGATCAATCACTTGATGGACAGACCAGATTAAGCTTAAGCTTCTATAAAATGGTCCTCTCTCCATCCATTAGGGTTGTTAAATATTCTCTACTCTTTTTCGTCACTGACGACGGCTAGGGCAAAGAGGTAACTAATGTTTCAACTCCGCTTTCACTTAGTTCTTCTCATCAGGTATACCATCTATGAAGATTTCTATGTTAGATTAGTATGTTTAGGATCCTATTTTGTATGTTTCATCTATGTGATAGTGTGAACTTTTGTGCTTGATGTTTATGTTTAAAAAAAAAAAAAACATCTAGGGCATTAAAGGAAGACTAGAGAAGATCCTTAAGATATCTTTGTGGAGAAAAACTTTGATGAATTTTTTTACCTTGTTAAGGCTATTCATTGACAACAAAAAAATTAATCAAATAAAGCCCTACAAGAACTCCTAAAAGAAAATTCATTATTTTAATGAATTTACAATAGTTGCACCATCAATCAATTATCACATAATGCTAATTTGGAAAAGAGCTAGCCATCAATATCATTCTCCAGCATAATTAATTAATGACATATGATCTAACTAATTTATCTTACTTACCCACTTAGCCTATTACTCAACGTGTTATTATTTTTAAAAAGTAAGTTTATAACTAAAAAAACTATTTATATAGTTGTACATAATAATATTTATTTTGCTTAATTTAGTTCCAAAATAACTTTTTTAGAAAATTATTTTTTTCCCAATACAATTGATATTAATTGAAGTTATTGATTTTTTTCTTCAAACACTTATAAGAGCGATTTAATTAAGCGTTGATGCATATACACTTATTAAGTGTTAATTATGGTTAAATAATATTATGTATTTTACTTTTAGTTTATTGATTCTTAAAATTAATTATTTAAATATGTGATACTATTCAAGTAAATATTTACTAATTACTCTTAACTATTTTTTGACAAAATGATATTCTTTTATGATGAATAATGACTTTATTTTTCATATTTATGTTCTAAGTATGATTCATTTAGAATATATCAAACTACTTAAATAAAAGTAGTAAATGTCAACTTTAGGTACAAACGTAAAAATTACAAACCAAATTATAAATGAATTTGATTCACTTTCTTCATTTCTCATGTCTCTAATAAAGGTTAAACTATGGCGGAAGAGCTTGATCAGAACCAAAAGATAATGTCATTGAGGCGTGAAAGAAATTTTCTATTGAGGAAAGTTGATATGTTAGAAGCGATTCACAAGGTTGCATTAGAAGCCAAGGAAATGGAAATTGGGGTCCTAAAACAGAAGCTTGACCAACTAGAGAGCACTGTAATGTTTTACAAAGGTGTATTTGATGCAATGGAAAGGGAAGTTACAGACCTAAACAAAAAGCTCCAGGAACAAGACACAGGCACTGGAAAATGAAAATGGGTTTGATGTTGTGAAGATTGAGTTGCCGAAGATTCAGATTAACGAGTTGCAAAATAAAGTATCTAAAATGGAGAATAAATTGAAGATTCAAGACAATGCAATTTCTCAAAAGCTTATTAATGAGAACATACAAGTTGGTGAATCTTCTAATGCAAACATACTAGTTGGTGAATCTTCTGGTGCAAACATAGATTGATATGCAATTTCTCAAAAGCTTATTATGTTGTTACTTCTACATGAATTTTGGTGACAGTCTTTTTATTGAACTTATTTAATAGATGTGTAATCTTACTTTTATTGAATTAAAGTCACTTGAAAAAAAAACATAAAAATACAAGGTAAGTAATTGAAATCCATCAACTACAGGTATTATAATTCCTTTTCACATATTTGAATGAGAAAGTGTTTGACGTTTTTCCATTACAATCTTTCTAAGTGCTGCAAAAAAAAAATTCAAAAAAAAAAATTGCTTAAGACTTTTGTGTCACTTCTAATCAAGCAGTATTTTCAAGAAATTATTTTATAGAATCATTTTTCTAATATTTTTTTTAATACATAATCTATGTTACCCAGATAAATAATATAAATATTTTTTACGTATTTAAGTTATGCAAATCTTTATTTGTTATATATTTTACAATAATCAAAGGGAAGTGTAGTGCATGAAAGCTCTCATTGTATTCGAAATTCGAGAATAAGCGAACAAAGGTCTATTTTATGTAGCCTTATAGTCCCTAAATTATTTTGTACTAAAATAATTCTTATATTTGAAACATGGTAAAAAAGTATATTTATTAGGTTAAGGATGGTATATCTATATGGATATACTCAAACATCTACATATAAAAAGTTACAACAAGCCAAGTTAGCATTTGACCATAGATTTGATAAGATTTTGAAAATCTAATCTTTAAATATTTTTCAATTCTCAAGAAATTTTAAAAATTCTTACCATGTAAAATGCATGTCAAACATCACTGTCACGATTCAAAATAAAACCATAATGGAACCTACCATAAACCCTTACTAGGCAAGTCAGAACCCAACTACAAGTAATAAATTAAATAATTTAAAATAAAACAAGGTGGAAGAAAATTAGACAAGGAGTGGGGCATTAGTATAGTTATATATATAATGGTACTAAGTATACAAAAATAGCTCAAAAGTTACCAAGAAAGACATAAATATTTTCAAGAACAAACCTCGACTTGGTGTCATTGGTACAAGAGAATCTAAGTACATAAACAAATTATGTACAATAGTTTTTTCTAATCAAAATATAAAATATAGAGACAATACAAAAAAGGGAAAGCAGTAAATCTCCAGATGGCAAGAGCTTACTACGATCAAACAACGACAGCCTCAAGAGGTCTGGAATCAATGGGTGTCACGACCTAAAAATGAACGTGATGGATGTCACAATCCAAATATGGATGTGATGGTGCTCCTCTTATCCCACAAAGAAAAATTAGCCTAAAACCCATATATTACAATAAAATGCGAAAGTAAAAAAATGTTTAACAATAAATAAAAACGCAGATAACAAAGTCAGCTTCATTAAACCATCAAAACCTCATTGTCACGGCATATGCCAATAATGTATTATAACAACTTTGAAAGGAAACAATCAAATCTCAATGACATTGTCTCTAAAGTAGAACAAGATCATAAATACGAGTAAGAGCTTTGCTGGAAAGGAAAACAACCACCTCACAATACTCTATAAAAAGCCTCATACAGGATGGGAAGATGGAGTATCAGGAAGATTCAGGCTCGTAACCTAGACAAATGTAGCAGTAAGGGGCCAGTATCAAACAATACTGTACTCAACAAACAAACTCATAAACACAAATTCAAGTAATATATAATACGAGTACTCTTAACACTCCAACCAAACATCCACAAATACAACCTACATAAAACCAGCCAAACCTAACATTGCACAATTTAAATAACTTATAGCCAATGACAACACTCTAACAATTTTAGATCAACAATGCACAAGATAAATATCATCAATCACAAGTTCAACAGAAAAGCACTCACAAGTTCACCATGATAAAGATATACAATACAATGAGAAGCAATGCCAAGTATGGTATTGCATGCCTAACCTAGTGATACACACCCTCTGCCTTAGTACGAGACCCATGTGGACATATATGTCCATGCATCCGTCATGACGTGCAACATGGCTCTGGATAATAGAATCCCTTATGGTAAATGGCACGTCCCTCGAATAATTACTTTCTATGATTTATAGCCACAATTTTCAATTGCAACATTCCAGTTGTAACACCCCAAAATTTCTAAGTTAAGACCCAAATCATTCTTCATTTGTGAATAAGGTCGTATCGGGAGATTTTTAAATTGTCCATATGTGTAAAGTTCAATTCTTTAGTGTGTGAATTAATTTAGATATCAATTAAGGTCAACAGAATCTCCTAAAAAATGTTGAGTTGAAATTTTCCTTACCGATTAAGTTTTAATGTAAGATTCTACTTGGGTCAACTTCAAACAACCATTTCTCTTAGAATATAAAGAGTTATGTGGCCATAACCTATCAAATTAAAGGTATTTCAATCCTATTTTTAATGCCACCAATTTCTTAACAATCCAAGTTTTGAGTAACAAGTTATAACCATTTTAGTAACTTGATATAGTGCAGTGACGAATTCGCCTACTGGAAAATATTAAAAATGGTCATTTTTGTCTTTTTACCTCTAAGAAAACCCTAAATGAATTTCTTGACTAATTAAAGACCCAAAGCAATCAGATTTTCATGTCTTAATCCATCATTCTCTTCTCTCTCAAACCCTAAGAAAAAATCAAAGTACAAGACTTCATTCAAGATTCTTTCAATCTTTTTCAAGATAAGTCTTTCTCTAAGAATTTCATTCTTTCCAACTCAGATTTCTCCATACAATTATGAATCACTATTGAAAATCATATTTTTTAGCCATAGAGATTTCAAGAAACTAATTCAAGAATCTCAAGAAATGTTTTCTTGATTGTTTACATTCAAGCTAGGGTTTCAATGCTTCTAATCAAGTTTCTTCTACAAGATTCTTCAACATTCTTCCAGAACATTGTTCTTCTAGGTATGTAAGGCTATCATAGTGTTGGACTAGTCCTCTTCACGCCCTACATCTACTTTCAAATCATTAAAACAGAAATCTAGGATTCTACCCCTAGATTTGAGTATTCTGGTGATCAGTTTATTTTGACTTCTTGAGTTCCTTTTTTATTTTATGGAAATTCTATTCCTAATTATTGAATTGCTATATGTTATACATTAAGATTCTTGAGTTGATTCGCTCATGTCTATATTTCAGCATGAACCCTATGAATTGAGTATTTTAGAGATGGGTAGTAACGTTGAGTTTCCATATTTCTATTAAAATCCCTGAGTTGAGTCGTTCATGTCCATAATTTAGCATGAACCTTATGAATTGAGTTATAAATCTTGAGAATCTTTTTAAAGTAAACACTTGAGTTTAAACTTTGTTTATGAGGAAGTCAAGATGAGATTTGAGAAAGAGTTTCTATAATATGATTAGTATGACAATCGAGTATGCCATCAATGTTTAAGCAGTATGGTATCTAGTTATGCCATCAATGTTTATGCAATATGACTTCCCGAGTCATTAATGATCATATCACAATATAATCTTGATATATTTTTGAGAAAGAGTTTTCAAGTATGAGTCGAGTAAGAGTATAAGGGGACTGAGTATTCCCAAAGGAATCATTTTTTACATTGATAAAAGAGAAACTTTGATTTCTAAATGAGTTATGAGTTTAAAAGATATTTCAAGAGCAGTTACCTCTTTTAAGAGGGTAGTTTGAGAAATTATCTCAAATCAGAGAAAGATTTATGTTTTTAAACATATGAGCATGAGTATATATTATTGGGAGTAGTACTAAGCATCGATATGAGGACAAGTTCAGGCAACTCAAAGTCCTCATAAATCATATATGCCAACATGGGTAAAAGATCATACTTTTTAGATTATTCCTTATTACTTTTTAGCATAGCTTAGTGGATCCACTTAGTTGAGGTGCCCTATATCCCGGCAAGGTATAAAACAGTTTTGGCAGCATGGCGAGACTCTTTATCATCATGTCGCTCATAGTAATGGTTGTCGGTTAGAGAATCTCCCAATAGAGTTTAAGTGTATTTTTAAATACCACATATTATGTTGAGTTCAGAGAAGAGAAAGTATTTTTCATTGCATTAAATGATTTAACTCTTTTATTTCTTTATATTCAGCTTGAGTACATTGTTATCTATAGCCGTCCTTTCTTTCAGTTATTTGTTACTTAGCCATATTACATGCTCGTACATTCAATGTACTGATGTCATACGACCTGCATCTTTTAATGATGCATATAAAAGTTATTAGGATCCTCAACAAGAGTCTGTTGAGATCACTTCATCCACTCGTCTTCTTATGAGTGAGACCTCATTGCTTTCAGAGTACTTCAGTTTTATGAGTTGTTAGTAGTAGTTCTGTTGAGGAGTCGTGGGTCTTGTCCTGACACTCATCTATGTATAGTAAAGACTTCATAGATAGACAGTTTTGGTGAGTCTTTTAGATTCAGATATTCTATTTAAAACTTATGTTTCATACTCAATATATTTAGTGAAGTTTTGAGATTCGATAAATTGTTTTTAAACGTTTCTTTCAATTTGATGCTTATGTATGCTTGAGTTAGTCGTCCTCTTGTAGTCAGCTAGGATGCGGGTTAACTTGACGACCAATAATGGTTCTCGAGTGTCGGCCACATCCAGGGTGTAGGCTTGAGTCATGACAAACTTAGTATCAGAGCATATAGTTCAAGTGTCTTAGGGTGTCTATGAAGCCGTGTCGGTAGGATCTTGTTTATGGTTATGAGGGCTCCACTTCTATAAATGAGGGACTACAGACACTTAAGAAAATTTTCTTTCTTTCATACTCTAAATCGGGTAGTAGAACTGTGCCATAAGAAATTTATTCTCACTCGTGCGTCCTCATATCCATTTGACTAACCCTCATACTAAAGGTGGTTGAAAAGTAAAGCCCATGATCCTTATGGATGAGTTATTTTTAGAAAGAGTCTTGAGGAAGTCATGAGAGTCCAGAAGGGCTTGAGAGATGCCCATAAGTAAGTTAAGTGTTGAGTTTCAGAGGAATGCACTCATGTTCATATGAATCGTACGTTCAAGCTAAAAGAGAGATGTAATTTCTTCTCTAAACCTTGTTCTAATTAAGACCCTTATGAGGAATTTTATCGATAGTTTGGGTAGTATTCTCACCCGATAGATAGTATGAGTTATGAGATTATGATCAGTAGTGGTGAAAGTGCCCAAAGTTAGAGGAAGGTATGCAGAGGTTAAGTTATCTAATAAAGGGAGATAATGATGTGGCAAGGTATGTTATTATCGCCATGCACCTAGTAAGTTATTAATGAGGAGTTTTCCCTTATGGATAGACTAAGAAGTGATGAGTTGTGAAGATTTCATGATAAAAGGTTAAGGAATAGTTACTATACAAGATGAGTTAGAGTATACTTTAACCAAAAATGAGTTTATAATGATCTGTCAGTTTGTTAGTAACGACTATGTATAGGTGTTGAATAAAAGAGCAGGAGTATTAATGAGGTGATAGATCTAAGCTTGGCTTATGATTTTTGAGGAAGAGCCTATAATATTCATAAATAATTCGACAATGATGTATAGCGAATGGGTATATAGTACTTAAGTGTTGAAATGAAGTGTGAAGGTAAATTGTAAGTATGAAGACTGAGAGGTGAAGATTGGCTACTTGTCATGAGGTCTTAGTGAGCGAGTGTTTATTAATTTTTATCTAGTTGTTGTAAGTTAGTATAGTAAGCGAGCAATCATATTGATATCTGGGTTTAGTAATAAACAAGCTTGAATTTGAGATGAGTGTCATAATCAAACGAATGGCAACATGAGGGTGATATGTTATTCTTGAGATCTGATCTAGTAGACTTAACATAGAGTAGGTGAGGAATTGAGATATTAGTTGCAATGAATATGAGTGGTACAAGTGAGAGATCCTAACTTTTATATAAAGGTAGCAAAGTGTGACTAAGTCATAAGAGTAACAAGAGAATTAAGAGGTGTAACCGAGATTGTATGTAATCAGACAAGGCTCCAATTAAGTATATGATTGTTCATATGTGCCTAGATAGTATATTTGAGCTTTTAATATGGAATAGGCAGATGTAAGTAGTATTTTTTTCCTTAAGAGTTAGATGAAGAGGCCTTATAAGCCAATGAGAAGAGGTTAATATAAGCATCTTAGAAAGAGGTCTTAGAAGGAGTCTTAGTACTTTCTTATAGAGGGTTCAGTAGTCATGAGATAAGCCTTTCTTGAGTATTGGAGTAAAGGAAATATGGACCAGTTTAGAGATAATGTAATAGATCCATAGCTTTAGAGTGTCAAATCCAAACCTAAAGAGAGATGATAAGATGAGAAATCAAGTCAAGAGTTGAGAATAAGATAGTGATGTCTTCAAAGAGAGTTCTATAGATATATCAACCCATTCATAATATTGTGTATTCCTCAAGTTCAGTCATTACAACATCTTGTTGATATTCCTAATAACTAAATTGTGTCTATGACCTATGCTTATACAATTCAGAGAGATTTACATCTATGCTCAGCTCCCAGAATGAGGGGAAAAGTGTCATGGACTTAGAGTCTCACTAATGTTCCGTGCGGCACTTGACAACTTACTCACGAATCTTTCACGATCTTGTAAGATCAAGTAAGCCCTTTGAAACTCAGATCGCTAAGAGAATGAAAGGAAAGACTTAGAAAGATTTGGAAAGTTTGGAAGAAGGCTTTGTATTAACTTGGAAGATTGTTTTTCACTTGAGTGATGATTTACAAATGAGAGGCCCTTCTATTTATACTCCTTCCTAAGGTCCTAAGTGCAAATAAAAATTACTTTATAAGTCCCTCTTAATAATTACACTTTGGTCCCTCTTAATAATTACACTTTGGTCCCTCTCTAGAATTCTCTACTAATTCTAGGAAATTCTAAAGTTTTCCAAGATATCTTCTAAGTTATTCTAGAGAATTCTACATTATCTAAGACCTTCCATAGCCTTCTTGAAAAATCTAAAGGATTCTAGAGTTCTCCGCAAGCCTCTCCTCAACTCTAGAATCTTCCACCCCTATCCGAACGCCAAATTTAACTATGAAGTGGCGGGACATAACACTCTCCCCCACCGATTGATGCGACGACCGCGTCGCATCGTCGCTATGTCACCAACCGGGTCTTGTCTTCTCGTATGCGTGGCCAATAGTCCATTGACTCGATCAACGCCCTCGCACAACGCCTTCAGTTGCTTCTTGATCTCTTTCAACTCGATCTTATGGTCTACCTCCTTCCTAGGAGACACACGCCTTGGCGGCTTCTTTAGCATCACGATATTGTTCTCCTTCTTTGTGCATGGTGGCAATGAACCTTTAGCACCATTGTCTTCCTTCGAACTTGTAATGGTGGTTATAAGCGTCGACTCCTTCTTTATAGGGCCTCTTACGAGCTGCATGGCTATTAGACGAACTTGTTCTTTCATCTTCGGTACTTTAATTAGGGGCACCACACATGATCCTCCTTGCTCCATGACTAGAAGTCATTGAAGGTAAGGGTCGATCACCGCGTGGCACTCTTCGAAGAACTCCTGCCCTAGAATGATATCAAAGAGGTCTAAAGGAGCAACAGTGAAATTAGTCTTACCTTGCCACTGGCCCAATATGATGCTTACTCCACGCGCGACTCCACACACGAGAGTCGGTGATGCATTGACCGTCCTGAGTTGGGCGTTACTTGGATAGTAACTCAACCCCAACCTTGTCACTGTTGTCTTGGTCATGATATTGGCCTCTGCACCCGTGTCAACCATAGCACGAGCGGGTCTTCCATTAATTATGAGGTCGACATACTGCGTGTCGTATCCTTTTGGTATTCCTGGCTGCTTCGTAATGGCTCCGCAAAGTCCTATCAAGCCCAACTGCGTCGTCTCTGCACCTTGTCCTTGCTCCTGTGCATCTTTCTCCTTCCGCTCTCGCAGGATAGCACCAAGGCTCTTCAGTTCGGAGCACTTTGCATAGCCATGCGGACCACCGTATATGTAGCAACCACCTCTTTTTGCAGTTTCTGCCTTTTTCTCCGTGTCGCCATGATGTCCAGACTTCTTGCCATTGGACCTATAGGTATCATGATTCTTGGGATGTGGCCGCTGGTCCTCGACCTTGCCATGATCTCCCCCACTATGGTCATGACTATGTCTCATCTCCTCTCCTCTGGCTCTGTCGGGCTTCTCATGCCTGAAGTCTGTCAAAGCTTCGGCCTGCGTGATGGCTTCATCTATAGTATTGACATGACGACATTCCAACTCTGTCCTGGCCCAATTTTGTAGCCCATCCATGAAGTGGAACAACATATCATCATCCTTGAGGTTAAGAATTTGAAGCGTGAGGGTGGTGAACTCCTACACATATATGCGTATGGTGCCCGTTTGCTTCAGCTCCCTAAACTTACGCTTCGCCTCATAGATGACGTTGTTAGGGAAGAAGGCTTTCTTGAACTCTTCCCGAAATTTCTCCCAGGTGTTGATGGTGCACGTCCCCTTCCCTATCTCGGCCTCCTTGCGCCTCCACCATAGCATGGCCATCTCTGAAAGATACAACACAGCGGTATTGATCTTACTCTCATCGCTCTTCAGCCTATTGCACTTGAAGTAATTCTCCAAATGCCATAAAAAGTTCTCCACCTCTTGCATGTCACAGACGCCTTTGAATATAGGTGGCTTGGGAGCCTCGACCTTAGCCTCCCTATCTCGGTCAAGCGACGATGATACTCCAACTTCCACGCCCTTCTTGAGTGCTTTCATCTAGACCTTCATAGTCTCAATTGTGCTTAATGCCTCCATGAGCCGACACTCCAAGGAAGTGATAACCTCCTTCATCTCAAACTCAGCACGCTGGCAGCCCTCCAACTCCTTGCGGATGTTATCGATCTCCTCAAAGGTGAAGTCCTCCAGAGTCTTGAACTTGCCATCGGCCACATTCATGCGCCAGCCTAATATCTCTACGGCCTGCCTCACCATTTCAACCCTTGTGACCCACTCCTCTCCAGCAGTAACGTCAATGGCCTTCTCGCCAAGTTCATCGTCACTTGCTTCTGTGGTCGAAGGTGGATGAGATGTTAGCGCCTCGCTCGGTGTGGGGTCGAGCAGCATTTCCTTATTACTCTTTTGGTGCTTTCCCTTATGGTTTTTCTTTCCACCATCCAAATGGACATTGGTGGTGCTAATGGCGTTCACGTCTCCTTCGTTAGCCATTCCCTTAGTATCAAACCTCGCTCTGATACCACACTGTCACGGACTTAGAGTCTAACTAATGTTTCGTGCGGCACTTGACAACTTACTCACGAATCTTTTACGATCTTGTAAGCTCAAGTAAGCCCTTTGAAACTAAGATCGCTAAGAGAATGAAAGGAAAGACTTAGAAAGATTTGGAAAGTTTGGAAGAAGGCTTTGTATTAACTTGGAAGATTGCTTTTCACTTGAGTGATGATTTACAAATGAGAGGCCCTTCTATTCATACTACTTCCTAAGGGCCTAAGTGCAAATAAAAATTACTTTATAAGTCCCTCTTAATAATTACACTTTGGTCTCTCTCTAGAATTCTCCACTAATTCTAGGAAATTCTAAAGTTTTCCAAGATATCTTCTAAGTTATTCTAGAGAATTTTACATTATCTAGGACCTTCCATAGCCTTCTTGAAAAATCTAAAGGATTCTAGAGTTCTCCGTAAGCCTCTCCTCAACTATAGAATCTTCCACCCCTATCCGGACGCCAAATTTAACTGTGAAGTGGCGGGACATGACAAAAGACTTTAGCTCATTAATCTCAAGCTTAATCCAGAAATTTATGGATATAAGGCTCATGATATGAATCTAGTCATATAAGCATTCATGTCTCACAATATGTTGAGTCTCCCAAATTCATGATTTACTTTCAATGGCTAGTAAAATAAAGTTATGTCATGCATATTCTTATATCAGCATTGTCGGGCGGACCATGAATTGGGCATTGGAGCACCAACTTTTTGAATCGCAGCCAATTTTCATGGACTGGCTCACCCTCTAGGCATTTAAAACTCTGACTGATGTCCCAGAGAGTCATCATCTTCGAAGAAGGGAACAATCGCACTTGAAATGCGTTTACCAATTCCTTCCAAGAAGTGATGGACTCGCGTGGCAAAACTCAGCCAACCACTTGCATGCCTTTCCCATCAACGAGAAAAGGAATAACCTTACCCGGACTAACTCCTAAGAGATGTTTTGAAAGAGAATGGTCCGCACACATCCACGAAGTTTCGAAGATGCTCGTAAGGATTCTCATGGGCCAATCCACTGAAAAGTCCCTTTAGTTGCAACAGTTGCAACATAGTGCTTGTTATATGGAACACTGCATTACCTTCAGCTGGAGGTAAACAGATGGCCCCAATACCTCCCATGAGATAGGGGTCATTAATGTTGGGCTCTTGGACATCGTTGAGATTTTTGATGTCGTCTTGGTGGCCCACCTGGCTACCGTTGCTGCCATTAATACTTATGCTTCCTGAAATATTCACACAAGCAAAAAAAACAAAACTAAAAATTAAGTAAGTAAAGCTACAACTAACAAGAACAAAAATTTTACCAACTACAAATTCTTAAATTACACCACTCCCCGACAGCAGTGCCATTTTGATTTCATGTATGAGGACCCTACTTCGGTTCAAGTTCTAGATATCACGTGTACTGATATTACCCAACCAAGGGTTGGGATCCTTCCCACAGAGAGTGGTTTCGAGAATTAATAGAAAAGTAAAATCAAGTTCTAATCAGTCATAGCTATAAACATTATTGAATAAAAACATGCTAAATCTAAGGGGTGATGCAAGCATCAATTATCAATGGGGGTTTGTATTAGCTAATCAATAAAAATGACAAAAATATAAGGAAACAAGATAGGGAGACGGGATTTTTGGGATGTGATTGGAATATGGCTAAGTTTCCTAATTGTCAATAAGTGAAAGTTGAGCATCCAAAGCCAGGAGGTTTATCCCAAGATATTTGCGTTCCTACTTGGAAGTGGGAAGATTTGAATATGGACTTCATTGTTGGTTTACCATGCACCTAGCGACAAGATGACTCAATTTTAGTTATTGTAGATCGAATGAAGAAATTTTCTCATTTCATTCTTATCAAGGTTTCTTATTCGGTGGAGGACTATGCTAAGTCATACCTGAGAGAAATTTTCAGGTTGCATGGAGTGCCCTTGTCCATCATCTACGATCGTGGTACCAAGTTCACTTCTCAGCTTTAGAAATCCTCCCAAAAAGGGCTTCGTACTCGTGTTAAGATCAGTACATCCTTTCACCCACAGACTGATGGGCAAGCGGAGTGTACAATCCAAACTTTAGAAGATATGTTAAGAGCTTGTGTAATTGACTTCAAGGGTAATTGAGATGATCACTTGCCTTTGATTCAGTTTGCATACAATAATAGCTATCATTCAAGAATCAGTATGGCTCTATTTGAGGCTCTATATGGTAGGAGTTGTAGATCTCCTATAGTTGGTTTGAGGTTGGTGAAGTTGCTTTGATAGGTCCCGAATTGGTACATGAAGCTACAAGTTAAGACTGATGTTACGTTGAGAATTACAACTGGACAGAATTATTATGAAGATCTCAAAAATTCCATGATTCGTTCATCAAAGGTTCAAGATATGCCAAGATAGTTAACTGGGACAACAATTTTTGAAGATGACCTCAAAAATTTCAATAGGGTTCATCGAAAGTTTAGAACAACTTTGAAATATCTTCAGCATGATCAAAAGTTCAGAAAATATGAGCAACACTACCCATTGATAACCGACTAAAAGCATCCGTCACCATATTTTACTTGTCGGAGTGATAGAGAACACTCATATCATAATCTTTTAGTAACTCAAACCACCTCATATGTTCACAATGGTTAAGAATCGTCCTTTGTGGCTGATGTGAAATCCAAGCAGTATCTTGATCCAACTTTGGTTGAGTTGAAAGAAGTGGTGCTTAAAAAGTCCGTGGAAGCTTTCTCCTCAGGGAGAGATGGTGTGCTTCGATATCAAGAAAATGAGTTTGTATGAATAATGTTCCTCTTGTTGATTTGCATTTAGTATGAGTTGTCTATATGTTTTATGAGGTTGAATTGTTGAACATGCCTAAATGTGTTTTTATAAAGAAATTGCATAATGTGCTTAATGATGTTGTAATGAGCATGATATGAGTTGGAGAAGTTAATTCCTCCAATGAAATGAGAAATGTTGATGTTTTGGTGCATAATGAGTTTATAGATATAGTTCCTACTTTCTTGTGTTGCATTGAGCTTATTGATGTGGAGTTGATGTTTCCTCCTAGTTTTGTGCATTTGTTTATGATGTTGCATGCATGATGGGCTGCTAGTCTTGAGTCGTTTACCCCTTAATGTGTTTAATGTGTCATTCGAGGATGAATGCTTTTAAGTGGGGGATAATGTAACGACCCATAAAACGAATAAGTGAAACTAGAGCCTAACTAGTGTGTCTTTGAGTTGCTATGAGGTTTAAGGGTGTAAAATGTTGTCCCGAGCTTAGGTTGAGGGTTAAACATCAAGGTATGACTCCCCAAGGACCACCCTAAGGGTCCTTGAGTAGGACCCTAAAGCCTAACCCCAAGGCTGCCCCAAAAGAGAAATTTGTCAAAAATGTTGTGACCTACGGAAGGGGGTCTACACCCCATAGGTCCATCCACGCCCCGTGGTTGGCCTTCGTAGGTCAAGCCCCCCTTATGCAAGCTGTATCCACGAACCACGCCCATGCAAGATGGTCCGTGGACCCATCCACGGTCCGTGAATAGTGGTCCGTGGATCACACCTATAAAAGCTGGTGTGGTTCGGCCTAATGAGGGGTGGTTTGGTAAATTGCTATTAAGTCTAGTTTAGTTGGGGGATGGTTTTTATTAGTTATTTATGGTATTTTAAGGGTTTTTAAAGTATTAAAACATATTTTA
The DNA here is from genome assembly GCA_035578085.1 of Solanum pinnatisectum. Taxonomy (NCBI): domain Eukaryota; kingdom Viridiplantae; phylum Streptophyta; class Magnoliopsida; order Solanales; family Solanaceae; genus Solanum; species Solanum pinnatisectum. Next base: position 8,680,210 of record CM069078.1, on the reverse strand, counting down.
GACTTCATTATTTCAAAACCCAAAACACAAACCTCCCCTCCCCTCCAAAAGTTCTCTCTCTAGAAACCTCAATTGGAGGTGAAGACTTCAAGCTTCCAAAGTCAAGACTTCAAGTTTTTCAAGGGATTTTCGTGGATTTCTTCCATTAAAGGTATGGTGATCTTCATCCTTGACTTAGTTTCTTTCAAGGAGCCAATTTCAAAAATGATTTCAAGTCTTAAAAGTTTACCCAAAAACCCTAGTTTTCAATCTATGAATGGGTTCGATCCAAAACGATTTCTAAAGGCTTTATTTCATTGAATTATGAATGAATTGTGGATTTAAAGATGAATTAAGATGATTTATTCCTAGAACCCATGTTTTCCCCCAAATTCTTAAGTTGTGAATTGAGATTGGGAATTAGTTGATTATGCAAATATGTTGAATTGTTGATGTTGTAACACCCCGGAAATCTAATGACCTAAGCTAGAGCCTAATGTGTAGTCTAGAGTCTTAAAAAGGGGTAAACGTCAAGGTAAGAGTCGTAAAATGACTTCCCTAGGTTAGCACTAGTGTTTTAATCCCTAAACGTCAAGGCATGCCCCCCCCCAAGGACCCCCTAAGGGTCCTTGATGAGGGCCAAGGGGCTGCTCAAAAGCTGTCCAAAAACAACTTCAATCCACGAAGGGGAATCCACAAGTCGTGGATTGACTCACGCCCCGTGGATGGGATTCGTGAGTCAAGACTTGACGATTTATTTGACCAATTCCAAGGGGCGAGTTACTTTTCAAAGATTGACCTAAGGTTGGGCTACCACCAACTTAGGATGAGAGAGGTTGACATTCCTAAGATGGCCTTTCATACAAGATATAGTTACTACGAATTCCTAGTTATGTCTTTTGGTCTAACAAATGCCTTAGAGGTGTTCATAGACCTAATAAATAAGGGTATTTAGGCAATATCTTGATTCCTTTGTTCCTTTGTGATCAGTTTTATTGATGATATTTTGATCTATTCAAGGAGTGAGGGTGATCATAAGGACCATTTGAGGATGGTCTTGCAAGTCCTTAAAGACCACCGACTATATGCTAAGTTTAGTAAGTGTGAGTTTTGGGTAAGGTTGGTTGCTTTTCTTGGGCATATTGTGTCGGGCATGGGTATAGAGGCAGATCCTAAGAAGATGGATGCGGTCAAGAGTTGGCCTAAACCCCTAAGTCCCACCGATATTAGAAGTTTTTTGGTTTGGCCGGGTATTATAGGAGATTTATTGAAGGCTTCTCATCCATCGCTTCTCCATTAACGGCCTTGACCCAAAAGAAGTCCAAATTTGAGTGGTCGGAGACTTGTGAGAAAAGCTTCCAAGAATTGAAGGATAGACTCAGCTTCGTTCCGGTGTTGACCTTGCCGAAGGGTACCGAAAGATTCGTAGTATATTGTGATGCTTCGAGAGTGGGGTTCGGGTGTGTTCTCATGCAACACGGTAAGGTGATTGCCTATGCTTCAAGGCAACTTAAGATTCATGAAAAGAATTACCCGACCCATGACCTCAAACTAGCGGCGGTGGTATTTGCCTTGAAAATATGGAGACACTATCTCTATGGGGTGCATGTAGATGTGTTTACCAACCACAAGATTCTTCAATATGTGTTTAGCCAAAAAGACTTGAATCTCTGACAAAGGAGATGGTTAGAGCTTTTGAAAGATTATGACATAAGTGTCCTATACCACCCCAGAAAAGCTAATATGGTTGCGGATTCCCTAAGTAGATTGTCATGGGTAGTGTGACTCACGTAGAAGATGAGAAGAAGGAATTGGTTTGTGATGTGCATAGGTTGGCTCGGTTAGGTGTTCAACTAGTGGATTCCACCAAGGGTGGAGTTGTGGTTCATCATAGTTCCGAATCATCCTTTGTAGTTGATGTGAAGTTAAACAACACCTTGATTCTATTTTGATGGAGTTGAAAGAATCGGTTCTCAACAAGTCCGTTGAGGCTTTCTCCCAAGAGGGAGATGGGGTGCTTAGGTACTAAAGTAGGTTGTATGTTCCATATGTTGATGGTTTGAGGGAGAAGATACTAGAAGAGGCTCATAGTTCGTGATATTCTATTCATCCGAGAGCCACCAAGATGTACCGTGATTTACGGGAAGTCTATTGGTGGAATGGTATGAAGAAGGATATAGCGGGTTTTGTGTCCAAATGTCTTAATTGTCAACAAGTCAAGGTCGAACATCTAAAACTGGGAGGTTTGTTCCAAGACATAAATATTCCCACTTGGAAGTGGGAGAAGGTGAATATGCACTTTGTTGTGGGTTTGCCTCGTACTCGAAGGCAACATGATTCTATTTGGGTCATTGTTGATAGGATGACTAAATCAACCCACATCATTCCCATCAAGGTTACTTTTTTGGCGGAAGACTATGCCAAGTTGTACATCAAGGAGGTAGTGAAGTTGCATGGAGTTCCTTTGTCCGTCATTTCGGACCGAGGTGCTCAATTTACTTCACATTTTTGGAAAGCATTCCAACAAGGTCTTGGTACGAATGTTAAATTTAGTAGCACTTTTCACCCTCAAAAGGATGGTCAAGCCGAACGCACCATTCAAACCTTAGAGGACATGTTGAGGGCGTGTGTGATTGATTTCAAGGGTAATTGGGGCATTCATCTTCCTTTGATAGAATTAGCCTACAACAATAGCTACCACTCAAGCATTGCCATGGTTCCGTTTGAAGCACTATATGGTAGAAGGTGTAGATCACCGGTGGGTTGGTTTGAAGTAGGTGAGTTTACTATAATTGGTCCCAAACTAGTCGATGATGCCATTGAAAAAGTTCGGCTCATTAGAGCCCAAAGTCGGCAAAAGTCCTATACCGACAAGTGATTGTTGATGTTTATATTGAATTAAGTGATTGAATCATGTCAATTTCCTTATCTATTGTAGTATCTTAGATTTATGGGTTGATGTTGGTTCATGGCCTTGGAAGGCAAGATCATAAAGGATCTATGTGTAATTGTGATGTGAAGTATATGTGTGTGATCTTAATGAAGGTGTTATGATTATGTTTAGAATGTAATTATGTTGTGATTGAAAGTATGTCCTCAACTTAGTACTTATGAATGATGATGCTATATGTGAAAGGTTATTCTCACATACTCACACACACCCATGAATGAATAATGAATGAAGTTCTATGATTATGTTAATGATGAAGTACTTATTGAAAGGCTATTCTCAATTGTACTCTAATGAATGATAATGACATGTTGTGAAAGGACTTTCTCACAATATGAGATTCTTAGGTGAATGGTTATTCTCATCTTTGAATCTATGAGCTTTCTAATGAATGAGTGTTGGGTTTGAGATGGATACTCATCCAAGAGTTGAGGTGGGCTATCTAGCAACAATCTCTTATCCCATAATAATGAATGTTAAGTACTCCGTGGGGAATAATGCTAAGAACCGAGTGGATATGAATTGGGGTGGATGCCCATCCGTGAATTGAGGTGGGGTATCTTGCAGCAACCTCTTGAGATGGATTCTCATCCGTGAGTTGAGGCGGGGTATCTAGTAGCAATCTCCTTATTCCATAACTATGTGCCCACATAGGATATTAGCTAATGGATCCACCTAAGCTAAAATGAATGATCCTACCTTAGGCAAGTAGGAACCCCTTATCCGGTAAGGGTGACACCAGGATTCCATGAATTGCTCACATGGTCTATGTCGGTTAAGGCTTACCCCCACATAGAATGTTAATAAACTATGGCTTCTCAAGAATGCACTACTTAGTGTGGGTGGTAGTATGGGATGCCATCTATGCATTGAACAAGTAGGCTTTGAGAAGGGTCGTAGTGTGTTCCTTTATAATGTTAAGTGTAATGAATGTGCTCTTATGATGATGTTAATGAAGATGTTGGTCTAATGTCTAATGAATGAAGATGTTCTTAATGAAGCTAATGAAGAATGGTTGACTTAAAGGCTTATATGTCTAATGTAATGATGCATGCTATACTTAGATTGTATTATGAGTTACTTTCTTGTTATGACTTGTTGAATATGAATGTGCCTTGTCTATGGTGACTTCAAAGGAGTAATTAGTTTGAGTATTAGTATGGGATGCCACTTGCACATTGCACAAGTATGACTTAGGGTTGCCCTAGATGGTGGTCCTAATGTGTTGATATGACTTATGTAATGTTTATGTCTCTTATGTATGAGTATGGTGTAAAGATGGAAAGTTTGAATGGTAAGTTCACTTTTGGTGACCTTAAGGTGGTACTTTAGTGTGGATGGTGGTATGGGACGCTATCCATACATTGCACAAAGTATAGCTTGAGGGTTACTTGAGGTGAAGGCTTGATGTAAAGGTAATTGTTTATATGTTGCTTATGTTCTAATGTAGTTTAAATGACTTGTATGTTGATTATGTCTTATACTATGCCTCTTATGCTTATGTTCATGAAGTTTTATCAAAATGGCATATATCATGACTTTTAAATAAAATGTTCATTTTAAGCATGTTTTTGTAAGGCTATCATACTTAGTACTTAATTGTACTAACCCATTCTTCTTCATGTTTTACTACAAGTGTAGCTTCCAGCATTTGACTTGCTTATCTCTAGTTGAAGCTTGGATTGAGATTCTTCCAAGACTTGGTATGTCCTCATGGATTTGAGGACAAGAACTCTTATGTTTCATTTCTTTTCATGTAATAGACTGTTGTTAGACTTTCGATTGTAAAGGGTCGTGACCCTATTTTGTTTCAAGTATGTCATTTAAATGGCCATGTGAGACAATAGACTTCCACTTTCTTTTAATGTTTTCGATTGTTGGATTTATAAAATAAAAGTTTTAATTCCGCACTATTTCTAAGTATCTTATGCAATGATTATGCTATGAGGCCTGTATGAGACCCTTTTAGGGTCAAGTACGTTGTATCGCATCTAGGGCCTAGCCTTGGTTCATGACAAAGGTGACCAACTATGTTAAGAAAGTGGAGGGGGTGAGGCGATACGGTCAAGCTAAGGCGTTGGCAAAAAGGGCCAAGAATTCAGGCAACTTCCAAGGTTCTTATTCTAGAGGTTCAGGAAGGCCAACACTTGCATCCAAGCCAATTCAGTCCACTATGCCCCCCTCTACAGGTAATTACTAAGGAACTTCATCTCATAATTTTTAGGATAGCCAGGGAGTCGAGCCTTCGATGAGCGGCAGACCATTTTTTTATCTCACTTGCTACAATTGTGGAGAACCTGGGCATATGAGGAGAGATTGTCCCCATCCGCATGTATTAGATGCCATGCAACAAACGTCTAGAGCAATGGTACCCGCAGGGAATGGTAGTAATGGTAGAGCACGTCCATAAGGTGGGCAAGGAGGTAATTAGTAAGGTCATAGAGGTAGAGGAAATGGTAACGGATGTAGGGGTAACACGCAAACAGGCAGGGAAGTGGCTTGTCATGATGATAGGGCTCAATGTTATGCTTTTTCGGGCAAGAATAAGGTGAAGGCATCTGACGCGGTGATCACAGGTACTATTCCTATTTGTGACCGGATGGCTAATGTGTTATTTGATCTGGGTTCTACTTATTCATATGTATCCGTGAGATTTGCGTCAGATTTTGATATAATTTGTGATATTCTTAATGCCCCTATTCGTGTTTCTACCCCGGCTGGAGAGTCGGTCATAATTACCTATGTCTATCGTGCTTGCCCTATTTTGTTTATGGGATTTCAGACTTGGGCTGATTTGGTGATTTTGGATATGATTGACTTTGACATAATCTTAGGCATGACTTGGTTATCCCCCTATTATGTTGTGCTTAATTGTAATACTAAGTCTGTAACTCTAGAAATTCTGGGAAGGGAAAAATTAGAGTGGGAAGAGGTGGACAAGCCTAAGCAAGCTAAAATCATATCCTCCATTCGGGCTAGAAAACTATAGGGCAGGGTTGTTTGGCTTATTTGGCTCATATTAGGGATATTGATATTGAGGCTCCATACATTGAGTCTATTCCCGTGGTGTCAAAATTTAGAGAAGTGTTTCCTAATGACTTGCTTGGTATGCCTCCAGATAGATATATAGACTTCTGCATTGATTTAGAACCTAGTGCTCGTCCCATTTTTATCCCTCCATATCGCATGGCTCCGGCGAAATTAAGAGAGCTTAAGGCTTAAATCCAAGAGCTTTTTGATAAGGGATTTATTCGTCCTAATGCTTCCCCATGGGGTGCTCCAGTTTTGTTTGTTAAGAAAATGGATGGTAGTATGAGAATGTGTATAGATTACTAGCAATTAAAGAGAGTCACTATTCAAAACAAATATCATTTTCCTTGAATAGATGATCTTTTTGACCAATTGCAAGGTGCAGCAGTTTTCTCTAAGATTGATCTAAGATTCGATTACCATCAATTGAAAATTAGACCTGAGGATGTGCCCAAGACGGCGTTTAGAACTTGTTATGGGCACTATGAATTTTTGGTTATGTCTTTTGGTTTGACCAATGCGCCTGAAGCTTTCATTAGTTTAATGAATGGGGCGTTCAAGCCATTTCTTAATTCTTTCGTCATAGTCTTTATTGATGATATTTTGGTTTATTCGAAAAGTAAGGAAGAGCATCCCGACCATCTTCGTATTGTTTTGGGTATTCTTGGAAAGCAAAGGTTGTATGCTAAATTTTCTATGTGTGAATTTTGGTCGACTTCGGTAGCATTTTTGGGACATGTAGTTTCAAAAGAAGGTGTAATGGTAGATCCTCAAAAGATTGAGGCGGTTAAGAATTGGGTTTGACCTAGATATGTGACGGAAGTTAGGAGTTTTGTGGGGGCTCGCTAGCTATTATCATCGATTTGTGAAGAACTTTGCTTCTATTGCCACTCACTTGACCAATTTGACCAAAAAGGAGTTACCATTTGAATGGACTGAAAAATGTGAAGAGAGCTTCCAAAAGCTCAAGACTCTCTTGACCACCGCGCCTATTCTAGCATTACCAGTTAAAGGTAAAGATTTTATTGTTTATTGCGATGCTTCACATTCTGGCTTGGGTGTTGTGTTGATGCAGGATAAGAATGTTATAGGTTATGACTCGCGTCAATTGAAGGTTAGTGAGAGGAATTATCCCACACATGATTTAGAGTTGGCATCGGTAGTGTTTGCTCTTAAGATCTGGCGACATTACCTCTATAGTGTTAAATGTGAGGTATTTACTGATCATCATAATTTGCAACATGTGTTCACCCAAAAGGATCTGAATTTGAGACAACGAAAGTGGATGGAGTTACTTAAGGATTATGATGTCACCATTCAATACCATCCGGGTAAGGCTAATGTAGTGGCAGACGCTTTGAGTCGAAAAGTAGTGAGTATGGGTAGTTTAGTGTGCTTGGGTGTAACAAGCGACCTTTGGCTAAGGAAATTCAGACCTTAGAGTCTAAGTTCATGCAGTTGGACATCTCAGAAAAGGTGGGGTGTTAGTTAGTATTAAAGTAAGGGCCACATTCAAGGAAGAGATCAAGGCCAAACAATTTAAGGATGAAAATTTGGAGGAGCTTAGAAAGAATACTGCGAATGGTAAGGCATAAGATACCACTCTTGATGCGGATGGTGTACTCAATTTTAAAGGGAGAATATGTGTTCCTAGAGTAGATGACTTGATTGAGAAATTGTTGGCAGATTCTCATGGTTCGTGATGTTCTATTCATCCGGGTGTGACCAAGATGTACCGAGATTTGAAGCAAATTTATTGGTGGCCGGGCATGAAGAAGGATATAGCGGAGTTCGTGGCTAAGTGTCAAAATTGTCAACAAGTGAAGTATGAACATCAAAGGCCCGCAGGTTTACTTCAAAGAATGCTAATTCCGGAATGGAAATGGGAAATAATAGCCATGGATTTTGTGGTTGGTCTTCCCAAGACATTGGGGAAGTTTGATTCTATTTGGGTAGTGGTTGATAGATTGACTAAGTCAGCCCATTTTATTCCGATAAGAATAGATTATAATGCTGAACAATTGGCTAAAATTTATGTGAAAGAGATAGTGAGGTTGCATGGGGTTCCCCTTTCTATCATCTCAGACTGTGGTACCCAATTCACATCCAACTTTTGGAGGAAATTGCATGATGAATTGGGCACACAACTCACTTTTAGTATAGCCTTCCATCCACAGACGAACAGACAATTGGAGAGGACTATTCAAGTATTGGAAGACATGTTGAGGGCATGTGTAATTGATTTTGGAGGGCATTGGATAAGTTCTTACCTTTGTGTGAATTATCTTATAATAATAGTTATCACTCCAACATTGATACGGCACCGTTTGAGGCATTATATGGGGGGGATGTAGATCACCCATAGGATGGTTTAAGGCTGGCGACGTGAAACCTTTGGGGGTTGATTTAGTGAAAGATGCTCAAGAGAAGGTGAGGATTATTCAAGCTAAACTTTTAGCAGCCCAGAGTAGACAGAAGAAGTATGCAGATCATAAGGTAAGAGAAATGGCGTTCCAATCTGGTGAAATGTTCTTCTTAAGGTATCACCCATGAAAGGTATGATGAGATTTGATAAGAAAGGTAAGCTAAGTCTGCGATACATTGGTCCCTTTGAGGTTCTTGAATGTGTAGGACCGGTAGCATATAGATTGGTGTTACCTCCTAATCTATCGAGTGTGCATCCAGTATTTCATGTGTCCATGTTGAAGAGGTATCATGGTGACGGGGATTATATCATTAAGTGGGACACAATTGTGTTAGACAAAGACCTCTAATATGAGAAGGAACCGATTGCAATTCTTGATCATGATGTGCGTAAGTTGAGGACCAAGGAGATTAAGTTCGTGAAAGTTCAATGGAAGCATTGTCCAGTTGAGGAAGCTACTTGGGAAATCGAGAGGGACATGCGAGACAAGTATCCCCAATTGTTCATCGATTCAGGTACTACTTTATTCCTTCCTTAGCCTATTTTTCCTAAGTTTGTCACTCAGGGACAAGTGATGGGTAAATTGGTATCTATTGTAATGATTGGGTTCCATTGTTATAGAAATGCCAACGGGGAAAAATTTTGGGTCGGAAAACCTTTTCGTAGTAACTTGAAATTTCCCAATCTAGTCCAGATTTGGACAAAATCAGAGTCATTAAGGTGTAGGGAAGTCTGGTAACAATAGGGTGGATCAATTATGTTTTTGAGTTCATGAACAGATAGATAACTCGTTAAGAAATCTGTACCACTTTACAGAATTGAATTCGGGCGAGTAGAACTCTCAGAATTGATCTTAGCGTAGAGGATATTTTTTTAGCATCGTTGGTTAGAGGTGTGTTGTTAAATGGGGGTCTTGAAATCCTTTAAATAGCTCACTGATTCGTGCAAGCCTCCTTGGCAGGGGTTTTTGCCGCTCTGGCGGGGCCGCTACAGCGGGGTGAGGGCCGCTGTGGAGGGTTCGATGCGACTTAAAGTCATAAATAAACCCCTAAATAACCTTATTTTGCACTTTTCAATTTTTAGAGTTAAGGAACGAACCCTAGGCGACTCCTAACAGTTTGTCACCATTCTTGAGGCTAAAGGTAAGTTTTTCACTCCCCGAATTCATTTTTTGACCCGTAAAACGTAATAGAACGGGTAATTAATGATAGGGGAGGGTTTTGATCTAGATTCTATGGTGGAAACAGCCCTTGTTGGGATAATTGGGATCATGGGTTTGATCTAGGGTTCATAGAATTATTAGTAATCCGAATAATTAGTGATTTTTTATTGATTCTCGTATTAGATTGATTGTTAGTAGACCAAGAACAAGCGGAACGAATCTGGAAAGGGAAGGATCAAGTTTCTTAGGGTTTCAAGCATGTTTCGAGGCAAGTGATGGTTGTGATTCTATGATTGTGTGATGTATGTTTGTTCTTACTTCATTATGATACTTGCATGTCTGTGAATGTTGCATGATTGATCACACTTGTTGTAAATGAGATAGATGAATGATGAATGTCATGAATCATGACTTGTTGGTATGAACTTGAGAAGATACTTGTGATTGTGATTGTGGTGTGTTGAATGGATCGGTTGCCATGTTCCGGCATAACTAACATGGATTTGTTGACGCGTTCCGATATAACTATGGGATCGGTTGCCACGTTCCGGCATAATTATGGGATCGAGTACCACGTTCCGGTATGCTAACTGTTTGGGTTTGGGTTCCATGAGAGGACCAATAACTTGTCATAATTGTGTATATTGTTAAGCATGTGATAATCGATATTGTATATGTTCGGTATTTTGCATGCTTATAATGTTGTATTGACTTGCTTATGTTACACTTAGTGGGATAGCCACGTGATACTACCAGTACAGTGTGGTTGTGCACTGATACTAAACTTGCTCTTATTTTTGTTGAGTATAGGATATCTTCAAGCGGCTATTGACAGACCTCGCTTAGGAGATCAGTGATCGTTCGAATTCAAGGGTGAGCCAATTCTTCCGAGCTGCTATGAGTTCTCTTTCATCTATGTCCACCATTTTAGTTATTGTTAGACTTTTGTTAGAGTCTATGGAAACTCTATTTCTTTCCTTAGAACTTAACTGGTTTCTTATACTTAAATGCCTTAGTAGTTTTTAGAGTAGTTGCTTGGTTGGGTTGTAGTAGTAGTTCTTCCACCGGAGAGTTAGTATGGGTGCCAATCACGATGGTCGGGATCATGACACCCACATAAATACGGTTAAAGGTCAGTGGAGAACAATAAATTATTCAAACTATATGAATATCTATGTTAAATAATTAAGTAGTATATGTTTGCTTAGTCGCCTAATTTTTCCTTAATATAATATAAACCCCGAATGTGGATGAACTCTTACCATGAAACTTTTTTTTAACAACTATACTCAGTTATACATAAATAAACATTTATTTGACAACTATTTTATTTTTGAAATCACAATTTATTTCTAATTTTAGAATACATTAGATCATAATATTTTAACTAAATATTTCAATTTATTTTTAAGAAAGATGAATAATTGTATCATACATTCATCCAATCAAAAAAAAAAAAAATTAAATTTAAAAGGATACATGTGTCTAATTATTTAATTTTATACAAGTTTAAATGTCTAGTTGCACACATTCAAAATTAGAAGGCATATATGTCCGATGGGCCAAGTTGAAGGGGGCATGTTTACATTATGGCTATAAAAAAATTATATACCCTTAATATACAGAATTTGAAGTCAAATAGTAACATTGCATGTGAGAATGGAATTAATCACTTGCCATTCACCACCATTATAAACTTTAATTAATTTGTCTCTTGCTTCAATAGCCTATTGAGTTTGACTCTGGAAGTTAATTCAGCAGGAATAATGAAGTTCTTCAGATCTCCTTCAAAGTTGAATGCCACTTCTGTACTACTATTACTCTTCTTTTGCTATTACTCAACAGGTTTGAACACAAACTTTAATTCAATTCTTTTTTTAAATCAGAGTCTAACAATTGGTTCTTGATAAATAATTGTATACAAACTCTAAGGATGCGAGTTCGTGTCATTTTTCAAGAAAATGAATAAGTGATTTTCTGGTGTTTGGTTACATGCATGAAATGTTTTTCAAGGAAAATCCATCAAATTATGACTCCCTTAATTTTATGTGTGAATGTCATTTCTCTTACATATATATAATTATTTTAACTTTTAATTTCATATTGCTTGCTTCTACTAACAGTTATACATTATTAATAATCTTTAGTACTAAAAGATTGTACTACATATCTAAAAACTCTCTTAGCTTGCTATCATTATTATTAGTTTTTCAAAAAAATAGTTTCTATTTAACTAACCAAACATTGGAAAACATTTTCCAGAGAAATGACTTGTGTTATACCAAACACAACTAGAGCAGAGAGTTTGACCTATGATTTTAAACATTATGCATTTCTTATCAAGGAAGAAAAATCAAATTGACTACAACTTTGGCCTTCTATATAGAGAAATTTGAAGCTCAAAAGTAGATCTTTAATGTTTTTTCTGATTGATTTTTCCCCTTTTTTCCAGAGGAAAAGTGCATGAAGGGGAAAATTACATATATTAGAGCCAATGTGTGTGAGACTTTAGTAGTTAAAATGAGATATTACCAAATCATTAAACTTCTTCCATTTGTCTTTGTAATAATTATGATCCACCATGCACAACATGCATGTATTAAGTTTTTCTTTGTGCGTCTGTATTACCATCTCTTGCATTTTTATTCCAGATGCGTTTGATGCATTTGATCCCAATGGGAACATCACAATAAAATGGGATGTCATCAGCTGGACACCAGATGGATATGTCGTAAGTTCGTTAGCTCTTCCATACATACTAGGAGTTAGGACTACGTACCTCTCGATCTTCATATTATTTGTCTTTTAACGTTTTTGCACACTTATGAAAGACATTTAAAATAGCCCTGCCCTAGTCATATGAGTAGTATATGACCTACTAAGTCACTAAGCTATATATCCTTTTTAAACGTCTCACTTAATTAACACTCTACCACAGTAAGGTACATTTGGAAAACTAGGTAACTCCTACTTTTCTAAAACGTCAAATGGACTTGTCATTAATCATTATGGTTATTTGGACAGGCTTTGGTGACTATAAACAACTTCCAGCAGTATAGGCTTATCCAACCACCAGGCTGGAGTTTGAAATGGACATGGGCAAAGGATGAGGTGATTTGGAGCATGCTGGGAAGTCAGACTACGGAGCAAGGTAATTGCTCAAAATTCAATGGAGATATTCCCCATTGCTGTAAGAAGGATCCAACAGTTATAGACTTGTTGCCTGAAACTCCTGACAACCAGCAGATTGCAAATTATTGCTAGGGAGGAGTTGTCAACTCATGGGGCCAGGATCCTTCAAATTCCATTAGTTCATTCCAACTCAGTGTCGGTTCTGCTGGAACAACCAACAATACAGTTAGAATACCTAAGAACTTCACCTTAAATGCACCAGGACCTGGATATACTTGTGGACCTGCCAAAATTGTTAAACCAACTAAATTTATTGCTCCAGATGGGAGGGGAGTGACACAGGCTATGAGTAAGTTAATTAGACCTTTAATATCATGCTCATTTATAAGATGCAGTTTCATACAGGCTAACTTTAAAACTCTGTGTTGTTAATGACAGTGACTTGTGACTAATTCGGGGTAAACATAAGGGTTAGTAAAGCACACACCCATAAACTTACCAAGTTGCGAGGTGAAAGTTCCTATTTGGATTACCAATCACTTAGGGATATCTAACTTATCAGCCTTACATGTCAAACACTAGGATATAATTACTATTATTAGGAATACTGCATTAAGAGCGTGTGGGAAAATCATACACCCTAGTTTCCATCTCATATATATTGATATCTCAATTGTGAATCTTGTTTATTAATTCAAACCAACAATCTGTTATTTTATTTACAAAACCCCCCTTTTTGTTTACTTTGCTCGAAAATATTTTGACTAAAAGAATATAATTGTAAGTGTAACGACCCGTAAAACGAATAAGTTAAACTAGAGCCTAACTAGTGAGTGTGTGAGTTTGTGAGTTTGTGATGAGGTTTGAGGTGGTTTGGTGTTGTCCCTAGCTATGGTTGAGGGTTTTAGGCATTAAACGTCAAGTTACGACTCCCCAAGGATCACCCTAGGGGTCCTTGAGGAGGACCCTAAGACTAACCCCAAAGCTGCCCCAAATGAGCAAATTTGCCAATTTAAGGGTGATCTACATAAGGGGTCCACGCCCCGTAGGTCCATCCACGCCCCGTGGATGGCCTCCGTAGGTCAAGGGCCCCAAAACCATACTGCAGCCACAAACCATGATGTGACAGCACGAGGTGTCAACCCATCCACGGTCCGTGGATGGGGATCCATCGATTGCACCTGTGTTTGCTGTCTTGGTTCGGCCTAACTAGGGGTAAATTGGTAAATTCACCCCAAGTATTAATTAGTTGGGGGATGGTTATTTTGGGTTTATTAAGTATTTTAGGTGTATTAAAAGTATTAAACTCTATTTTAGACTCCATTATTTTAAAACCCCAAATCAAAACCTCCCTTCCCCTCCAAAAGTCTCTCTCTAGAAACCTCCATTGGAGATGAAGACTTCAAGCTTCCAAGGTAAATATTCAAGGTTTTCAAAGGATTTTCAAGGGATTTTCGTGGTAATCTGTAGCAAGGTATAGTAGTCTTGATCCTTGTCTAACTTTTCATTCAAGGAGCTAATTCACAGGTGATTTCGAAGTATGAAAAATCTAGGGTTTTACTCAATCTCATGGGTTCTTTCATCAAACATTTTCAAATGGTTTCTAATGATAAATTATGATTCTATTAGTGTTTAATTGATGATTTATGATGAAAATACTCTATGAACCCATGAATTCTCTCAATTCCAAAATTGTGCCTTATGAAGTGGGTTTGTTGATCATGAATGAATGTTGATGGATTATGCCTAAATTGATTTAGATTGTTGAACTATATCATTATATATGCCTTAATTATGGTAAATTGTTGGTGAGTTGATGACTTGTGATCATGGTCTTGAAAGGGCAAGTTATGACCAAATTACTTGCTGTAATAGAATTGTGCTTGATCTATTAATCCACTTGAAAGGTGGAGGTGTTTACATAATATATCTTCCTTGTACCTCTACATATATGAAGGAGCTATGTATAATTATGAGATGAAGTGTGTGTGTGATCAAAATGAATGAATGATGATCATGTTTAGAATGTAGTATGTGGTGATTGAAAGTATATTTCTCAATTAAACCTATGAATGATGATTATATATGTGAAAGGCTATTCTCACATACACACAAACTCATGAATGATTAATGAATGAAGTATTATGATTATGTTAATGATAAGTACTATTTGAAAGACTATTCTCAATTGTACTCTAATGAATTATAATGACTTGTTGTGAAAGGACTTTCTCACAATAAGGGCATTCGTAGGTGAAAGTCTATTCTCATCTTTGAATCTATGAGCTTTCCAATGAATGAATGCTTGGTTTAAGATGGATACCCATACGTTAGTTGAGGCGGGGTATCTAGTAGCAATCTCTTATCCCATAATAATGAACGAATGTAATGAATGTCAAATACTCCATGGGAATAATGCTAAGCATCAAGTGAATATGGATTGAGATGGGTGCTCATACATGATTTGAGGTGGGGCACTTAGTAGCAATCTCTTGAGATGGATACTCATACGTTAGTTGAGGTGGGGTATCTAGTAGCAATCTTCTTATCCCATAAATTATGTGCCCACATATGTCTAGCTAGTGGATCCACTTAAGGCTAAACAAACGATGGCCCTACCTTAGGCAAGTAGGAATCCCTTTATATAGTGAGGGTGACACTGGGATTCCATGTCAAGCTCACATGGTCTATGTCGGGTAAAGCTTACCCCCACAATAATGTTAATGAACTATGGCTTATTAAGAATGCACTACTTAGTGTGGGTGGTAGTATGGGACACCATCTATGCATTGCAGAAGTAGGCTTTAAGAGAGGACATGGTGTGTTCCTTTATAATGTTAAGTGAAATGAATAGGCTTTTATGATGGTGTTTATGAGAATGTTGATCTAATGTCTAAAGAATAAAGGCACTCTTAATGTAATGAAGTTAGTGAAGAATGTTGACTTATATGCTTGAATGAGATGATGCATGCTATACTTGGATTGTAATGTGAGTTACTTCCTTGTTATGACTTGTTGAGTATGAATGTGCTTTGTCTATGGTGACTTCAAAGGAGTACTTAGTGTGAGTAGTAGTATGGGATGCTACTTGCACATTGCACAAGTATGACTTAGAGTTTCCTTAGGTGATTGTCCTTAATGTGATTATGACTTATGTAATGTTTGTGTCTCTTATGAATGAATATGGTGTAAGGATGGTAAGTTCACTTTTAGTGACCTTAAGGTGGTACCTTAGTGTGGATGGTGGTTTGGGACGCAATCCATACATTGCACAAGGTATAGCTTGAGGGTTACTTGAGGTGAAGGCTTAAGGTGAAGGTAATGGTTTATATATGGACTATGTTCTAATGTGAAAATATGAATTGTATGTTGGTTGTGACTTATATTATGCCTCTTTTATCAATGTTCATGAAGTTTTACCAAAATGGTATATATCATGACTTTCAAATAAAAATGTCTTTTTTAAGTATGTTTTTGCATGGCTATCATACTTAGTACTAATTGTGCTAACCCATATTTTCTTTACTTTTTATGAAGGGTAGGGATTGGCACTCAATTTGATTCTCCCTAGTGAAGCTTGGATTAGAGTTCTTCCAAGACATCTTTCTATATGTCCTCATAGATCGAGGACAAGGACTTTTAACGTGTCTAGTTCTTTCATGTAATAGACTACTTTAGATTTCCATTGTAAAGGGCCGTGTCCCTACTTTTGTTCAAGATTGTGTCTAAGATGGCCATGTGAGATATAGACTTTTGCTTGCTTTTAAATGTTTTTTTTAATGTTAGATTTTGTGGTTTTATAAAGAAAGTTTTAGTTCCATACTATTTCTATTACCTATGCAATGAATGAGCTATGAGGCTTGTATAAGACCCCTTCAAGGTTGAGTAAGCCATGTCGCATCTGGGGTCTAGATTAGGGTCGTGACTAATATGGTATCAGAGCATAAGGTTTTGGGAATGGTGTTAGGATTGATGTCTCACAAGCCACGTCTAGTAGAGCCTTGTTCATCGGTGTGAGTCGTGACACATCTATGATCGAGAGGCTATAGGATGTTAGAAAGTTACACTTTTTTCATTTTCATGAAGTCGTGCCTTAGAGTTTAACTCTATAAGTGTCCATTTCCTAATCCTTCTCTTGTGTTTATAGGATATGAATACAAGAAGGACGCCTGCAAGAAGAGTGGAAGAGGAGAATGTGAATGAGGGAGCTCCTCCCTAAGGTCCTCAAGGTGGCCAAGTTCCTCAAGGCAATCAAGTTCCGGTGGATGTTCCACCCTTGACCAATGAAGAGATTAGGTCGGATTTTCTAACCTTAGCTCAAGCCATGACGACTCAAATTAACCAAGATGTGAGGCCTAGGGTGAATGCTAATGAGAGTACCATGGCCTCAAGGTTGAGAGACTTTGTGAGGATGAGTCCTCCGATTTTTCTTGGCTCTAAAGTGGGAGAGGATCCCCAAGAATTCTTGGATGAAGTATATAGGATAGTCAATGCTATGGGGGTAACTTCTAGGGAGAAAGCGGAGTTGGCTTCCTATCAATTGAAAGATGTGGCCCAATTGTGGTTCACTCAATGGAAAAGCAATAGGCCTTTAGAAGCAGGTCCTATAGAATAGGAAGAGTTTAAGAGAGCTTTCCTTGGTACGTACTTTCCTCGTGAGAAGAGGGAGGTTAAGGTGGAAGAGTTTATAAACCTTAGACAAGGTAGCATGAGTGTGGAGGAGTATTCCTTGAAATTTACGATATTGTCTAAGTATGCTCCATCCTTGGTGTCTAACCCTAGGGATGAGATGAGTAGGTTTGTGACCGGAGTATCCGACCTAGTTAAGGAAGAGTGCCGTACGAAAATGCTCCATGATGACATGAATATCTCTAGACTTATGGTGTATGCTCAATCAATTGAGGAGTCCAAACTTGAGAGGAAAAATAGATAGTTGAAGAGGGGTAGATCTGATGAGCAAGGTCAACCTAGGTCCAAGAAGAGGTCCTACAATCAAGATTCCTCAATGGCTAACAATGAAAGGGTGTCTAACCCAAAATCTCAAGGAGGGAATGGAAGTGGTTCTTCTTTTGAGAGGCCTAGATGTGCCAATTATGGGAAACAACATTTGGGTAAGTGTCTTGCCGGCACGAATGGGTGCTTTGGGTATGGAAAGAAGGGTCATAAGATGAGAGAATGTCCAACACTCATGGCAAAGGGGAGAGAGACCAAGCAAGCTTCTCTTGATGGCCCGGATCTTGATGCTCTGAAGAGAAACCATTTCTATGCTCTTCAAGTTAACAAGGACAAAGGAGCTAATTTGGATGAAGGCATCGATAAGTGATAGTTCCTTATGGTTATGAATGTCATGTTGAGGTTTCTATGATGTTTTCATGTTAGCCTTAGTTGGGTTTCTCCTAAGTGGGGGATACTATGTTAAATAGTAAGGTTGTTGAGAGTGTTGATATCCTTATCTCTTTCCTTCTATTCCTGTTCAAGCTTGAGACTAAGAGTTCCTTATAGCTTGTTTCATGTTTTGGAGTCATGAGTGATTATGAGTTTCCATGGTCTCCTTATGATATGCATGTTCTATTTGAATTCTTGTTCATATGAGAAAATGAATTTATCTGAATTATGTTCCTCTTGTTTGATATGTATTTAGTATGAGTTGTCTATATGCTTAATGAGGCTAAATGTTGATGTAACACCCCGTATTTCTAATGACATAAGCTAGAGCCTAACGTGTAGTCTAGTAGCCTAATAAAGTATAAACGTAAGGTTAAGGTCCTAAAATAATTTTCCTAACCTAGTACTAAGGTTCTAGTGCCTAAACGTCAAGGCACGACTCCCTTAGGATCCCCCCCCCCAAGGGTCCATGAGGAAGACCCAAGGGAAGGTCCAAAAAGTTGTCCAAGACAGTTCCATCCACAAAGGGAGGACCACGAGGTGTGGACTGACTCACACCCCATTGATGGGTGTCGTGAGTCCAGCCTTAGCCTCCTCAGGAGGTCCCCTAAAATACCATGTACCAACCCCATTCCATGGACATGCAGTATCATCTGTGGACCAATTTACGTTCCGTGGAAGGGTCTCGTGAGTTGAGACTTAGTCTCCTCACCAAGATCCTCATCCTTCCCTCTCTGACCCAAACTACGAGTGACCAGCACGGTCTATGGTTCAAATCACTCCCCGTGAACGGGGACTTGTGAATGGGGTCTGGGCTTATTGCCTAGGTTCGGCCTAGGTAGGGTTAGTTTGGTAATTCATTAACTAATTAAGTAAGGGTGGGGGACAATTATATTTAGTAGTTTTAAGTGTTAAAGTATTTTTAAGGTAATAAACAGTCTTCTAACTCTCAACTCAAAATCAAACCTACTTCCCTTTCAAAACATTCTCACTCAAAACTCCATTGAAGAACACCAAGAGCTTGAAGGTTAGGGCTCAAGAATCAATCTTCTCAACTCCAATTAGTGGGCAAAGCTTCAATTAAGGTATGGGAACCTTGATTCATGGAACATCTTTCTCCATGAAGCCTTTCAACTCTTGATTTCGAAATTGATACATTGTTCAAAAACTAAGGTTTCTATTCCAACCATGTGTTCTTCCTAAAAACAATTTTATTATGTTAATTGCATTATATTATGGATGAATTGATGTTTAATGGTGATTTTCATTGTAAAATTCCCCTTGAACCCATGAACACCCTTCATGACCCCAATTTCAAGTATTGCGATGGGTGTATTGATGCAAGATGATTACTATGAATTGTTTCTATGTGAATTTATCTATTGCATCTTGTTTTGTCCATGCCTATTATAGTACCTTTAGGTTTAATTGTGAGACATAATTCATGACCTGAAAAGGGGTAAATTGCTAGAGTTTGTACATGTTAATGATAGTTGTGTATAACCTATTGATTCACTTAGAAAGTAAATCTCCTATGACTAATGTGTAAAGTATGGTATTGTTTAAAGTGTTGATATTCTCTTACCCTTACACTTAATGATGAATGAATAGTCTAGGATGATGATGATGTATTTTGTTGATTGAAAGTATAATTCTCATGAAAACACTATAAATGTAATGTGAAAGTCTTATTCACACACTAATGTTGATTCTAAGGTTGAAAGTACGTTCTCACCTTTAATGAATCTATGAACTATTTTGATGGAATGTATTGAATGAGGGATAGAGCCTTCCTTTACATATGTAAATAAAATTCAAGACTTAATGATGTATAATTTGGGAATTTATGCTTAGCACCGAGTGGATATGGACAATGAGGTAAAGACCCTCCTACCAATGCAATAGTGAGGGTTATCCAAAGTGATCTCATGAGATGGAAGCCCCTCCACCAATGCAATTGGGTGGGTTTCTAGAAACAATCTCCTTATCCTATAACTATGGGCCAACATAGGATTTAGCTAGCGGATCCACCTAGATGCTATACACTTAGTCCTACCTTAGGCAAGTAGGACACCTTCTTCTGTATGGGGTTACACGAGACCAGATTCCATGTAGCTCATATGGTCTATGTCGGTTATGCTATTCTTCCCTAAATGAATGATAATGAATGAGACATGGACTATGCTATTACCTCTTGGTGAGTTTTCTTAGTAGGAGTGGGGGTATGGGACTTCACTCCCACATTGCACAAGTGGAGGTGGTAGGATGTTCTAGGAAGGTTCCTTACGATTATAATGAGATACAAATGCATACATGTGTCTTGAATGGTTAGTTATTATGAATGACCTTCCTTGTATTCAAAGTAATGTTCATAATTATTTTCCTTATTGGAGACTAATGATTATAATGAGGTTTGAAGATGATATGTGTAATGACCCTAAAAATGAACTAGTGAAACTAGAGCCTATCGGGTGTGTATTTGTGTTCGTCCTGAGTTTTGATGTGGTTTAATGTTTCCCTGAGCCATGGTTGAGGTATTCAGGAGTTAGACGTCAAGGTACGACTCCCCAAGGATCACCCTAAGGGTCCTTGAGGTGGACCATAAGTCTAAACCCCAAGACCCCAAGGAAACCATCAAGTTGGCCAAAACTTGGTGACCTACGAATGAAGTTCATGCTCCGTAGGTCCATCCACATCCCGTGGATAGCCTCCATAGGTCAGGAGGCCTAAAATCAACTTGCAGCCCTAGACCATGGACTGGCAACACGGTCCGTGAATGGACTCACGGTCTGTGAGTCCAGGGCGTGAATGGGCACTGTTTTTCTGGTGCAGTCTCGGCTAAGCTATGGGTGAGTTGGTAAGTTCACCCAAAGTCCTAATTAATATATGGATGATTATTTAAGTGTTTTAAGGTATTTTTAGAGTATTAAAACATTGAAACCCTCATTTAGACTTCATCTCTTAAAATCAAGACCCTTCCCTTCTAAAAAGTTCTCTCTAGAAACTCCCTTGGAGATCAAGGTCATGATCATGCTAGGGTTGGGGATTTCAAAGTGTTTCTTCTTCAATTTCATGGAATTCTTTAAGTATAAGGTATGGTGATCTTTCATCTACGGTTAGTTTTCACCCCAGAGTCAATTTCAAAGATGTTTTCAAGGTTTTTATGTTTCACAAAAACCCTAGGTTTTACTCAATCTTATGGGTTCTTGCATCAAACATTTTCAAATGATAAACTATGATTACATTGATGTTTAATTGATGATTTAAGATGATTTTACTTGATGAACTCATGATCTCTCTCAATTCTTAAATTATGACTTATAAATTGGGTTTGATGATTGTGAATGAATGATGATAAATCTATGTGTATATTGATTTAGATTATTGATTTGTATCATTATCTATGTATAATTATGGTGAATTGTTACTGAATCAAGGATTTGTGATCATAGCCTTGAAAGGGCAAGTTTGACCTAATTTCATGTTAATGTAGAATTGTGCTTGAATTGTTGATCCAATTGAAAGGTGGAGGTGTTTTCTTACTATGTGCATTGTGATCATGGCCTTGAAGGCATAGTGTGATGAATTGAAGTATTATCATGATGTTGTATAATGTGAATGATTTACATGTGATTCAATGATAGAAGGATGATCTTGTATTCAATGTATTTGTGTTAGTATTGAAAGGCTAGTTCTCAATTTGACACTCATGAATGAAAATGATGGAATGTGAAGGGTTCCTACAATGTGAATGTTGAATCTAGAATTGGTAGGCATTATGCATCCTTTTCTTATATAATGAATGTGTCTTGACTTGATGAATATGAATCGTTAGGCTATGGAATTTCTTTTTATATATGAGTGATGAAGGTGTTTTGACTTGATGGCTATGAATTGATAGGCTTTATGCATTCTTTTCATAAATGATCTAATGTAATGAAGACTCTAGAATCGATAGGCTAGTGGCATTCCTTTCATGAGTATAAGAATGTAATGAGGGACCATGAATCGATGGGCTTATAGCATTCCTTTCATATGGACCCTAGAGCTATCCTTGAATGTACCATGGATCAATAGGCTTATCGTATTCCTTCCTTGGTAATGGTGTATCATGGGTCGATAGGCCTATGGCATTCCTCCGTAATACACTAATGTAATGTGAATGAAATAATCTATGGTAATGTAGGCTAAGCACCGAGTGGATATGGTTTGATGGAAACTCTCCCAATGTTAGGTTAGAGTTCCAATGAAGATCTTCCTATCCCATAACTATGTGCCCACATAGGATATTAGCTAGCGGATTCTATCCGAGCTAATGTTAACCGGTTTACCTTAGGCAAGTAGACCAACCCTTACGATGTGGGATAGTACATCGAATTCTATGATCTAGCTCTCATGGTCTATGTTGGTTAAACGCTTATTCCTATCATGTGAAATGTGCATTATGGTTTCTTGAGAAGTTATATGAAGTGTAGGTGGTAGTATGGAATACCATCTATGTATTGCACGAGTAGGCTTTGAGAGGGTCATTGTGAGTTCTCTATGTCTTAATGGCTAATGTGTGAAAGTCCTCTAAATGCATGAGTGTGTCCTAAATGAACTTAATGAAGAATGTTGACTCTTAAATGCTTAGATGCTTCAATGTAAAGACATATGTTATACTTGGATTGTATTATGAGTTACTTCCTTGTGATGTTTTATTGGATATGTATGTGCCTTGTCTATGATGTCTTCAAAGGAGTACTTAGTGTCGGTAGTAGTATGGGATGCTACTTGCACATTGCACAAGTATGGCTTAGAGTTGTCTTAGATATTGGTATTAATGTGATTATGTGATTCATGTGATGTTTATATGTCTTATATGCTCTATTGTGTAAAGGTGGAAAGGATGAATGGTAAGTTCACGTTTGGTGACCTTAAGGTGGTGCCTTAGTGTGGGTGGTGGTATGGGACGCTACCCATACATTGCACAAGGTATATCTTGAGGGTTACTTGAGGAGGAGATTCAAGGTAAATGTAAAGGTATACATGTGATTTTGCTTAAATGTGAAGTATGTGACTTTGTATGTTGGTTGTGACTTATATTATGCCTATTGTATCAATGTTCATGAAGATTTACAAAAATGGAATAAAAGGATGACTTTCAACAAAATGTCCCTTTTTAGCATGTTTTTGCATGGTCATCATACTTAAACAATTTTTGTGTGCTAACCCATATTTTGCTATTTTTACTACAAGTGTAGGTTCCGGCAAGTGATTGATCCTTGCTAGCTTTGAAGTGCTTGGATAGAGATTTCCTCCAAGACTTGGTATGTCATCTTGTATTCGAGGAAAAAGACTTTTATGGTTCTAGTTCCTTCATGTTTGAGACTTTTGTAATAGACATTTAGTATTTTCGATTGTAAAGGGTCGTGACCCTATCTTGTTAATGTTTGTCTTATGTTGGCCATGTGAGACTTAGTATTCTGCTACTTTATAAAAGTGTTTTTGATAGTTTGTTTTTAAATAAAGTTTTTAATTCCGCACTATTTTCTATATCGGATATTATGAATGCTAAGAGGCTTGTATTAGACCCCTTCGTGGTCGAGTATGTCGTGTTACGACTAGGGGGTGCTCTCGGATCTTGAAAAACTTTGTATCAGAGCATAAGATTTTGGAAATAGTTTTAGGGTTGATGTCTCACAAGCCATGTCTAGTAGAGTCTAGTTCATCAGTGTGAGTCGCGCCACATCAATGAGCGAGAGGCTGTAGGACGATATAAAGTTACACTTTTTTCATATTCTTGAAGTCGTGCCTTAGAGTGTGGTTCTATAAGTGTCCTTTTCCTAATCCATCTCTTGTGTTTGTAGGAAATGAATACAAGGGCTAACCTAAGGAGAGTGGAAGAGGAAGTAGTGAATGAGGGAGTTCCTCCCTAAGGTGATCAAGGTCTTCAAGGTGACCAAGTGCCTCAAGAGAATGAAGTTCCGGTGGTTCCCCCGAACATGATTAATGAAGAGATTAGGACGACTTTCTAAGCCTAGCCCGAGCCATGACGGCTCAAGCGAATAGAGATGTGGGGCCTAGGGTGATTGCTAATGAGAGTACCGTGGCCTCAAGATTAAGAGACTTTGTGAGGATAAATCCTCCTATTTTCTTGGCTCTAGAGTGGGAGAAGATCCCCAAGAATTCTTGGATGAAGTTTATAAGATAGTAGATGCTATGGGAGTGACTTCTAGGGAGAAGGCGGAGTTGGCTTCCTACCAATTGAAAGATGTGGCCCAAATGTGGTTTAGTCAATGGAAAGCCAATAGGCTGGTTGAAGCAGTTCCTATAGAATCAGAGGAGTTTAAGGGAGCATTCCTTAGCAAGTACTTTCCCCGTGAGAAGAGGGAGGTAAAGGTGAAGGAGTTTATAAGCCTTAGGCAAGGTAATATGAGTGTGGAGGAGTATTCCTTGATGTTTACCCTATTGTCTAAGTATGCTCCATCCTTTGTGTCTAACCCTAGAGATGAGATGAGTAGGTTTGTTACCGGTGTATCCAACCTAGTTAAGGAATAGTGTCGCATGACGATGCTCCATGATGATATGAATATCTCTAGACTTGTTGTGTATGCTTAATCTATTGAGGATTCCAAACTTAAGAGGGTGAAAAAGGATTTAAGAGGGGTAGATCCGATGAGCACGGTCAACCTAGGTTCAAGAAGAGAGCTTCTAACCAAGATTCTTCAAGTGCTCCTAAGGCTAATCAGGATAAAGGTGGTGGGTCTCAATTTTCTAAACCTCTTTGTGCAACTTGTGGGAAGAGGCATCATAACAAGTGCCTAGCCGGTACTAGTGGGTGCTATGGGTGTGGAAAAAGTGATCATCAAGTGAGAAATTGTCCTACTCTTACAACTAGAGGAAGGGAGGCCAAACAAGCTCCTTATGATGGCCTAGATCACAATACTCCAAAGAAGAACCGTTTCTATGTGCTTCAAGCTAACAAGGAAAAGGGAGCTAATCCGGATGAAGGTACTGGTACGTTTTAGTTCCTTTTTTTGTGGTTATGAGATCCTTACGTTGTTACATGATAGCCTTAGTTGGGTTTTCTCCTAAGTGGGGGATGGTATGTTGAATAGTAAGGTTGTTGAGAGTGTTGATGTCCTTATCTCTTCCTTCTATTCTTAAGCGAGCTTGTGACCAAGAATTCCTAGTAGCTTGTTTCATGTTTTGGAGTCATGTGTGACATTGTGTTTCCATGTTCTCCTAATATTATGCATGTTCTAGTTGGATTCTTGTTTAGTTGAGAAAATGAGTTTTCATGATTTATTGCTCCTCATGTTGATGTGCATTTAGTTTGAGTTGCTTATATGTTTCATGAGGTTAAGTGTTGAACATGCCTAAATGTGTTTCTATGAAGAAGTTGCATATTGTGCTTTTATGAGAAAATTGCTTAAATGTGCTTAATGATGTTGTGATGAGCATGATTTGATTTGGAGAAGGAAGTTCCTCCAATGAAATGAAGAATGTGAACTTTTGATGCATAATAAGTTCGTAGATGTAGTTCCTACTTTCTTGTTGTGTTTTGAGCTTGTTGATGTGGAGTTGATGTTTCCTCCTATGTTTATGCATTTGTATTGATGTTGCATGCATGAGTATGGGTTGCTAGTCTTGAGCCGTTACCCCTTAATGTGTTTAAAGTTTCATTCGAGGATGAATGTTCCTACGTGTGGGATAATGTAACAACCCTAAAAATGAACTAGTTAAACTAGAGCCTAACGTGTGTGTTTGTGTTCGTCATGAGTTTTGATGTGGTTAAATGTTGTCCTGACCCATGGTTGAGCTGTTAATGGGTTAGACGTCAAGGTATGACTCCCCAAGGACCACCCTAAGGGTCCTTGAGGAGGACCCTAAGTCTAAACCCCAAGACCCCAAGGAAACCATCAAGTTGGCCAAAACTTGGTGACCTACGAATGGGGTTCATGCCTGGTAGGTCCATCCACGCCCCGTGGATGGCCTCCGTAGGTCAAGAGGAACCAACTAGCATCCCCAGACCATGGACCAGCAGCACGATCCGTGAATGGACTCACGGTCCGCGAGTCCAGGGAGTGAATGGGTACTGTTTTTCTGGCGCAGTCTCAGTCAGGCTAGGGGTGAGTTTGTAAATTCACCCCAAGTCCTAATTAAATGATTATTTAAGAGTTTTAAGGTATTTAAGAGTATTGAAAAATTTAAACCCTCATTTAGACTTCATCTCTCAAAATCAAAATCCTTCCCTCCTAAAAAGTTCTCTGTAGAAACTCCCTTGGAGATCAAGGTCAAGATCAAGCTAGGGTTAGGGATTTCAAAGTGTTTCTTCTTTAATTTCGTGGAATTCTTCAAGTATAAGGTATGGTGATCCTTCATCTAGGGTTAGTTTTCACCCTAGAGTCAATTTCAAAAAGGTTTCAAGGTTTTCAAGTTTCACAAAAACCCTAGGTTTTACTCAATCTCATTGGTTCTTTCATCAAACATTTTCAAATGAAAAACTATGATTATATTGATGTTTAATTTATGATTTAATATAATTTTACCCTATGAACCAATGATTTCTCTCAATTGTTAAATTGTGACTTATAAAGTGGGTTTGATGATTGTGAATGAATGATGATGGATCTATGTGTAGATTGATTTAGATTATTGATTTGTATCATTATCTATTTCTAATTATGGTGAATTGTTGGTGAATTGAGTATTTGTGATCATAGCCTTGAAAGGGCAAGTTTGACCTAATTTTATGTTAATGTAGAATTGTGCTTGAATTGTTCATCCACTTGAAAGGTGGGTGTTTATTTACTATGTGCATTGTGATCATGGCCTTGAAGGCATAATGTGATGAATTGAAATATTATCATGATGTTGTATAATGTGAAGGATTTACTTATGATTCAATGATAGAATGATGATCTTGTATTCAATGTATTTGTGTTAGTATTGAAAGGCTAGTTCTCAATTTGACACTCATGAATGGAAATGATGGAATGTGAAGGGTTCCTATAATGTGAATGTTGAATCTAGAATTGGTAGGCTTAATGCATCCTTGTCTTATATAATGAATGTGTCTTGACTTGATGAATATGAATCGATAGGCTATGGCATTCCTTTCATATATGAGTGATGAAGGTGTCTTGACTTGATGGCTATGAATTGATAGGCTTTATGCATTCTTTTCATAAATGATCTAATGTAATGAAGACTCTAGAATCTATAAGCTAGTGGCATTCCTTTCTCAATGAGTCAATGTACCATGAATCGATAGGCTAGTGGCATTCCTTTCATGAGTATAAGAATGTAATGAGGGACCATGAATCGATAGGCTTATATCATTCATTTCATATGAACCCTAGAGCTATCCTTGAATGTACCATGGATCGATAGGCTTATAGCATTCCTTCCTTGGTAATGGTGTATCATGGGTCGATAGGCCTATGGCGTTCCTCCCTAATACACTAACGTAATGTGGATGAAATAATCTATGGGAATGTAGGTTAAGCACTGAGTGGATATGGTTAGATGGAAACTCTCCCAATGTTAGGTTAGAGTTCCAATGAACATCTTTCTATCCCATAACTATGTGCCCACATAGGATATTAGCTAGTGGATTCCATCTGAGCTAATGTTAACCGGTTTACCTTAGGCAAGTAGACCAACCCCTACGATGTGGGATAGTACATCCGATTCCATGATCTAGTTCTCATGGTCAATGTCGGTTAAATGCTTATTCCCAACATGTGAGATGTGCATTATGGTTTCTTGAGAAGTTATATGAAGTGTAGGTGGTAGTATGGGATGCTATCTATGCATTGCAGGAGTCGGCTTTGAGAGGGTCATAGTGAGTTCTCTATGTCTTTATGGCTAATGTGTGAAAGTCCCCTAAATGGACGAGTGTGTCCTAAATGAACTTACTGAAGAATGTTGACTCTTAAATGCTTAGATGCTTAAATGTAAAGACGCGTGCTATCCTTGGATTGTATTATGAGTCACTTCCTTGTGATGTCTTATTGTATATATGTATGTGCCTTGTCCATGATGACTTCAAAGGAGTATTTAGTGTGAGTAGTAGTATGGGATGCTACTTGCACATTGCACAAGTATGACTTAGAGTTGTCTTAGATGTTGGTCTTAATGTGATGATGTGATGTTTATGTGTCTTATATGCTCTATTGTGTAAAGGTGGAAAGGATGAATGGTAAGTTCACTTTTGGCGACCTTAAGGTGGTGCCTTAGTGTGGGTGGTGGTATGGACGCTACCCATACATTGCACAAGGTATAACTTGAGGGTTACTTGAGTAGGAGGTTCAAGGTAAAGGTAAAGGTATACCTCTGATTTTGCTTAAATGTGAAGTATGTGACTTTGTATGTTGGTTGTGACTTATATTATGCCTATTGTATCAATGTCCATGAAGTTCTACAAAAATGGCATAAAAGCATGACTTTCAACAAAATGTCCTTTTTTAGCATATTTTTGCATGGTCATCATACTTAGTACATTTTTGTGTGCTAACCCATATTTTGCTATTTTTACTACAAGTGTAGGTTCCGTAAAGTGATTGATCCTTGCTAGCTTTGAAGTGCTTGGATAGAGATTTCCTCCAAGACTTGGTATGTCCTCATATATTCAAGGACAAAGACTTTTACTGTTCTAATTCCTTCATGTTTGAGACTTTTGTAATAGACATTTAGTATTTTCGATTGTAAAGGGCTGTGACCCTATCTTGTTAAAGTTTGTCTTAAGATGGCCATGTGAGACTTAGTATTCCGTTGCTTTATAAAAGAGTTTTTGATAGTTTGGTTTTAAATAAAATTTTGAATTATGCTATTTTCAATATCGAATGTTATGAATGCTAAGAGGCTTGTATTAGACCCCTTCGTGGTCGAGTACGCCGTGTTATGACTTGGGGGTGCTCTCGGGTCATGACAATATGCATGACCAAGGGAACTTCAAGGGGACACTTAATAGGGTTGGCATTATGGGATGCCAACCATACATTGCACAATTGTTCCTTAGAGGTTGCTAAGGTATTTATATTACCATGTAGTGAGTATAAATGTGATTATGGCTTGTGTTGTACATTGGAAATACATGTTGGTTTCTAAACTTGACTAAGGCATACTTTTCTAACAAAACCTTTTTTATCGTATTTAAGGTTTTTATGCATGTTTCCATACTTAGTACATATTATGTGCTAACCCCTTTTTCCTTCTACATGTTAGTGAGTGTAGGTTCCGGCTATGTGACTTTGACTCTCTCCTTTGAAGATGACTTGGATTGGTTTCTCCAAGTAGTGGTGAGTCCTCAAGTTCGAGGACATGATTTCCTATTTTCTAGTTTTATTGAACCTCTCATGTTGATACTTTTATTGATGTATAAGGGCTAAGTCCCAAACTTTGTATTCCTATGTTTTAGATGGTGGTATAAGACCATCTAGATTTTCCAATTACTTTCTTTTATAAAAAGTGAAGTTGGACTTCGATTGTTAAGTTTTAAATTTCCGCATTATTTCACTGTTTTATGTAATAATGATGCTAGAGGCTTGTATGAGACCCCTTCGGAGTCAAGTACGCCATGTTACATCTAGGGGGTACTCCCGGATCGTGACAAATGTAGTATCAAAGCATAAGGTTATTGGAATAATATTTAGGTTGACGTCTCATGTACCACATCTAGTAGAGTCTTGTTCATGAGTGTGAAGCACGCCACATTTATGAATAAGAGGCTATAAGATGCTTAAGAACATTCGCTTCTTTCATTATTCTTTAGTCGTTCTTAGAGTTCGTACTCTATGAAATCCTTTCTTCTAACCCTTCTCTTGTGATTATAGGAAAATGAATACAAGAAGGGCAAACTTTAGAAGAAGGGTAGAAGAGATGGTGAATGATAAGGGAGTTCCTCCCCGAGGTCCTCAAGATCCTCAAGGGCCTCAAGTTCCTCAAGTTCCTAATGATGAAGGAGCTATGACTAATGTCGAGATAGGGGCGGCTCTCCAAACATTGACTCAAGTCATGAAGGTGCAAGCACAAGCCGTGACAACTCAAGCTCAAGCCTTGACGACTCATGAAAATAGGGAAGTTGGGCCCCGTACTAATCCTAATGCAAGCACCATGGCTTCAAGATTAAGAGAATTTACTAGGATGAACCCTCCTATTTTCTTGGGTTCCAAGGTGAATGAAGACCCATAAGAGTTTTTGGAAGAGGTCTACAAGATAATGAATGCTATGGGAGTGACTTCTATTGAGAAAGCCGAGCTAGCGGGGTATCAATTGAAATATGTGGCCCAAGTATGGTTTACTCAATTGAAGGATAATAGGGTTATAAGAGCGGGTCCTATAAGTTGGAAAGGGTTCAAGAAGGCATTCCTTGATAGATTCTTTCCCCATGAGAAGACGGAGGCCAAGGTTGAGGAGTTCATCAACCTCTGTCAAGGGGGAATGAGTGTCCAAGAATACTCCTTGAAATTCACTAAGTTGTCCAAATATGCTCCCTCTTTGGTGTCTAACCCAAGAGATGAAATGAGTCATTTTGTCACCGGTGTGACCGATGCTAGAGTGCCGAGCAGAAATGCTCTATGACAACATGGATATATCAAGGCAGATGGTTCATGCTCAACAAGTTGAGGAATCAAGGATTAGGAAGAAGAGTAGAGAGGTGAAGAGGCCAAGGCTCGACAATGGAAATTCTTCTAAGGGTAAGTTTGAGGGTCAAAGTGGACCAAGGTTCAAGAAGAGGTTTTCCAACCAAGGCTCCTCCAATGCTCTAAGACCCAACAAAGATAGGGTGTCTAACCCTAAGCCTTAAGGAGGCAATAGGGGTGGACCTTCTATGAGGGGAAATGTCTTGCCGGAATGGGTGTGTGCTATGGTTGTGGCAAAAGTGGGCATCAATTGGAAGATTATCCAACTCGTGAAACCAAAGGAAAAGAGGGTAACCAAGCTACACCAAGTGGTTCTAAAGCCAATGCTCCTAAGAAGAATCGCTTCTATGGTCTACAATCTAGAAGTGATCAAGAGGGGTCCCCATACGTTGTTACCGATATGTTGCAAGTATTTTCAATTGATGTTTATGCATTATTAGACCACAGTGCCACTCTATCTTTTGTTCCTCCTTTTGTGGCAATGAAATTTGAGGTACCTCCCGAAGAGTTAAAAGAATTTTTCTGTGTCTACCCCGGTAGGTGATTCGGTTGTAGCTAAAAGAGTGTATAGGAGATGCCCTATCTCTTTGTCTCATAGAGTCACTTTGGTAGATTTGGTTGAATTAGATATGTTGGACTTTGATGTCATTTTGAGGATGGATTGGCTTCATGCTTGTTTTGCTTTCATTGATTGTAGAACTCGGGTAGTAAAGTTTCAATTTCCAAATGAGCCCGTTTTAGAATGGAAGGGGGGGAATTCAATCCCTAGAGGTAAATTCATTTCATGTCTAAAGGCTTGTAAAATGATTTCTAAGGGTTGTATCTGTCATATTGTAAGAGTTAAGGACATTGAGTCCGAGACTCCTCCTTTAGAGTCGGTCCCCATAGTGAGGAAGTTTTTGAAAGTCTTTCCCGATGACTTGCTAGGGATTTCTCCCGAACGGGAAATAGACTTCGGCATTGATCTTTTGCCAGATACTCAACCCATATCAATTCCCCCTTATCAGATGGCTCCGGCCGAATTAAAAGAGTTGAAGGCACAACTCAAAGATTTGCTAGACAAGGGTTTTATACAACCAAGCATATCTCCATGGGGTGCCCCGATTTTGTTTGTGAAGAAGAAAGATGGGTCCCTTAGGATGTGTGTTGATTACCACCAATTGAACAAGGTCACTATAAAGAACAAGTACCCTCTCCCTAGAATTGATGATTTGTTTGACCAACTCCAAGGGGTGAGTTACTTTTCAAAGATTGACCTAAGGTCGGGCTACCACCAACTTTAGCTGAGGGAGGTTGACATTCCTAAGACAACCTTCTAAACAAGATATGGTCACTATGAATTCCTAGTCATGTCTTTTGGTTTGACCAACGCCTCGGTGGCCTTCATGGACCTTATGAATAAGGTGTTTAGACAATACCTTGATTCATTTGTGATCGTTTTTATTGATGATATCTTGATCTACTCTAAGAGTGAGGGTGATCACATGAAACATTTGAGGATGGTTTTCCAAGTCCTTAAGGACCAACAATTGTAGCTAAGTTTAGCAAGTGCGAATTTGGCTAAGGTCGGTTGCTTTCCTAGGTCATATTGTGTCAAGCATGGGTATAGAAATTGATCCTAAGAAAATGGACGCGGTTAAGAGTTGGCCTAGACCCCTAAGTCCCACCGACATCCAAAGCTTTTTGGGTTTGGCTGGTTACTATCCCAGGTTTGTTGAGGGTTTCTCCTCTATCTCTTCTCCATTAACGGCCTTAACCCAAAAGAAGTCCAAATTTGAGTGGACGAAGGCTTGTGAGAAAAGCTTCCAAGAATTGAAGGATAGGCTCACATCCGCTCCGGTGTTGACCTTATCGAAGGGTACCGATGGGTTTGTTGTATATTTGACGCATCTCGAGTGGGTTTGGGATGTGTTCTAATGCAACATGGTAAGGTGATTGCCTATGCTTCAAGGCAACTCAAGATTCATGAAAAGAATTATCCAACACATGATCTCGAACTAGCGGCGGTGGTGTTTTCTTTGAAAATATGGAGACGCTATCTCTATGGGGTACATGTAGATGTGTTTACTGACCACAAGAGTCTTTAATATGTGTTTAACAAAAAAGATTTGAATCTCTGACAAAGAAGATGGTTAGAACTTTTGAAGGATTATGACATAAGTATCCTTTATCACCCCAGCAAAGACAATGTAGTTGCGGATGCCTTAAGTAGAATGTCCATGGGTAGTGTGGCTCATGTAGAAGATGAGAAGAAGGAATTGGTTCGTGATGTACATAGGTTGGCTCTTCTAGGTGTCCAACTTGTGGATTCCGCCAAGGGTGGATTCATGGTTCACCATAGCTCCAAATCATCCTTTGTGGTTGATGTAAAGTCTAAGCAACATCTTGATCCTATTTTGATGCAATTCAATAAATCGCTTCTCAACAAGTCCATTGAGGTTTTCTCCCAAGGGGCAGATGGGGTACTTAGGTACCAAGATAGGTTGTGTGTTCCGAATGTTGATGGTTTGAGGGAGAAAATTCTAGAAGAGACTCATGGTTCACGGTATTCTATTCATTCGGGAGCCACCAAGATGTACTGTGGCCTCCGGGAAATCTATTGATGGAATGGTATGAAGAAGGATATAGAGAGTTTTGTGGCCAAATGTTCTAATCGTCAACAAGTCAAGGCTGAGCACATGAAACTGGGAGGTTTTATCCAAGAGATGAGTATTCCCACTTGGAAGTGGGAGAAGGTGAATATGGATTTTGTTCTGGGGTTGCCCAGTACTCGAAGGCAACACGATTCTATTTAGGTCATTGTTGATAAGATGACTAACTTAGCCCATTTCCTTTTCGTCAAGACTACTTTCTCGGCGAAAGACTATGCTAAGTTATACATCAAGGAGGTAGTAAAGTTGCATGGAGTTCCTTTGTCCACCATATCGAATAGAGGTACCCAATTCACTTCACATTTCTGGAGGGTGTTTCAACAAGGACTCAGTACCAATGTTAAACTTAGTACCTTCCACCCTCAAATGGATGGTCAAGAGAAACGGACTATTCAAACCTTAGAGGACATGTTGAGGGTGAGTGTGATTGATTTCAAGGATAATTGGGATGATCATATTCTTTTGATAGAATTTGCCTACAACAATAGTTCCCACTCTAGCAATGCCATGGCTCCATTTGAAGCACTATATGGAAGAAGGTGTAGATCTCCGGTTGGGTGGTTTGAGGTAGGTGAGTTTGCTCAAATTGGTCCCAAACTAGTCTATGATGCCATTGAGAAAGTTTGACTTATTAGGGAAAGGTTGAAGACGACCCAAAGTCGACAAAAGTCTTATGCCGACAATAGAAGAAAAGATCTTGAATTTGAGGTTGGTGATTGGTTCTACTTGAAAATATCGCCTATGAAAGGCGTGATGAGGTTTGGCAAGAAGGGGAAACTTAGTCCCCGGTATGTGGGGCCATACCCAATCTTGAAGCGTATAAAAAAAGTTGCTTATGAGGTGGACTTTCCAAATGAGTTGGCTCCGGTTCACCCAGTGTTTCATGTTTCCAGGCTCAAAAAGTGTATTGGTGATCCGGTTACTATCTTTCCTTTAGAGGATTTAGGAGTGAATGAGAACCTTTCGTATGAAGAGGTCCCAATTGAGATTTTGGACCGGCAAGTGAGAAAGTTCAGAAATAATGAAGTAGCTTCTGTTAAGGTTCTATGGAGGAATAACTTAGTTGAGGGTACTACATAGGAGGCCGAGGCCGACATGATGTCCCGTTACCCTCACCTTTTTCCTTCTACTCCTATTCAAGCTTGAGGTAAATTGTTCCTCTTAAGTTTAGTGTTTTGGGAGTCATGTGTGTTGTATGATTTTTCCATGATTTCCCTATATTGTGCATGTTCTTGTAAGGATTCATGTTTTAGCATACATTGAGTTTTCATGATGTCTATGCTTTCTCATGTTGAATTGCACGTTTGTATGATGATTGCATTTTTGACTCCATGAGATGAAATGATGAACATGCTTAATAATGTGTTGTTGAGATGACATATTGGATCTATAATAGTGTGTTGAGGTTACTTGAGTTGGAGAAGTTAGTTCCTCCCATGTTTATGTAAAGTGATGAGTTGTATGCCTATTGAGTTGGTAGAAGTAATTCCTACTTTCTTGTATTGCATTGACCATGTTATGAAATGGAGTAGAAGTTTCCTCCTTTTGAGTATTGCATATGGTGGATAGTGCATTGTGAGTTTTACTAATTTTTGATGTTTCATGCATGATGGGTTGCTAGTCTAGTGTTCCTAACTTAGTTTGGTGTCTTGGTCGGCATTCGGGGACGAATGTTCCCAAGGGGGAGATAATGTAACACTCTGTATTTCTAATGACCTAAGCTAGAGCCTAACGTGTAGTCTAGTAGCCTAATGAAGTATAAACGTAAGGTTAAGGTCCTAAAGTAATTTTCCTAACTTAGTACTAGGGTTCTAGAGCCTAAATGTCAAGGCACGACTCCCTTAGAACCCCCCAAGGGTCTATGAGGAGGACCCAAGGGAAGGTCCAAAAAGCTGTCCAAGACAGTTCCATCAAGGAAGGGAGGACCATGAGGCGTGGACTGACTCACACCCCATTGATGGGTGTCGTGAGTCTATCCTTAGCCTCCTCAGGAGGTCCCCTAAAATACCATGTCCCAACCCCATTCCACGGACGTGTAGTACGGTCTGTGGAATAACTCACGTTTCGTGGAAGGGTCTCGTGAGTTGAGACTTAGTCTCTTCACCAAGACCCTCATCCTCCCCTCTCTGACCTAAACCATGAGTGACTAGCACAGTTCGTGGTTCAAACCACGCCCCGTGAACGGGGACTCGTGAATGGAGCTGGGCTTATTGCCTAGGTTCGGCCTAGGTAGGGGTGGTTTGGTAATTCATTAACTAATTAAGTTAGGGTGGGGGACATTTATATTTAGTTGTTTTAAGTGTATTAAAGTATTTTTAGGTAATGAACAGTCTTCTAACTCTCATAACTCTCAACTCAAAATCAAACCCACTTCCCTCGCAAAACATTCTCTCTCAAAACTTCATTGAAGAATACTAAGAACTTGAAGGTTAGGGCTTAAGAATCAATCTTCTCAACTCCAATTCATGGGAAAAACTTTAATTAAGGTATTGGAACCTTGATTCATGGAACATCTTTCTTCATGAAGCCCTTAAACTCTTGATTTCGAAATTGATACATTGTTCAAAAACTAGGGTTTCTATTCCAACCATGGGTTCTTCCTAAAAATGATTTTATTATGTTAATTGCATTATATTATGGATGAATTGATGTTTAATGGTGATTTTCATTGTAAAATTCCCCTTGAACCCATGAACACCCCCATGACCCCAATTTCAAGTATTGTGATGGGTGTATTGATGCAAGATGATTACCATGAATTGTTTCTATGTGAATTTAGTTATTGAATCTTGTTTTGTCCATGCCTATTGTAGTACCTTTAGGTGTAATTGTGAGACATGATTCATGACCTTAAAATGGGGGAAATTGCTAGGGTTTGTACATGTTGATGAAAGTTGTGTATAACCTATTGATTCACTTAGAAAGTAAATCTCATATGACTAATGTGTAAAGTATGGTATTGTTTAAAGTATTGATCTTCTGTTACCCTTACACTTAATGATGCATGAATAGTGTAGGATGATGATGATGTATTGTGTTGATTGAAAGTCTAATTCTCATGAAAACACTATGAATGTAATGTGAAAGTCTTACTCACACACTAATGTTGATTCGAAGGTTGAAAGTACATTCTCACCTTCAATGAATCTATGAGCTATTTTGATGAATTGTATTGAATGAAGGATAGAGCATTCCTTCACACATGTAAATGCAATTCAAAACTTAATGATGTATAATTTGGGAGTTTATGCTTAGCACCGAGTGGATATGGACAATGAGGTAAAGGCCCTCCCACCAATGCAATAGTGTGGGTCATCCAAAGTGAACTCATGAGATGGAAGCCCCTCCGCCAATGCAATAGGGTGCATTTCTAGAAGTAATCTCCTGATCCTATAACTATGTGCCAACATAAAATTTAGATAGTGGATCCACCTAGATGCTTTACACTTAGTCCTACCTTAGGCAAGTAGGACACCTTATTCGGTATGGGGTTACACGACACCGGACTAGCTCACATGGTCTATGTCGGTTATGCTTTCTTCCCTAAATGAATGATAATTAATGAGACATTGACTTTGCTATGACCTATTGGTGAGTTTACTTAGTAGGAGTGGAGGTATGGGACTTCACTCCCACATTGCATAATTGGACTTGGTAGGATGTTGTGGGATGGTTCTTAATTATTATAATGAGATACAAACGCATACATGTGTCTTGAATAGTTAGTTATTATGGATGACCTTCCTTGTATTCAAAGTAATGTTCATAATTATTTTCCATATTGGTGACTAATGATTATAATGAGGTTTGAAGATGATATGTATGACCAAAGGAACTTCAAGGGGACACTTAGTAGGGTTGGTATTATGGGATGCCAACCATACATTGCACAATTGTTCCTTAGAGGTTGCTAAGGTGTTTATATTACCATGTAGTGAGTATAAATGTGATTATGGCTTGTGTTGAACATTGTAAATACATGTTGGTTTCTAAACTTGACAAGGGCATAATTTTTTAACAAAAATGTCCTTTTTATCATATTTAAGGTTTTCTGCATGTTTCCATACTTAGTACATATTATGTGCTAACCCCTTTTTCCTTCTACATCTCAGTGAGTGTAGGTTCCGGCTAGGTGACTTTCACTCTCTTCTTTGAAGAAGACTTGGATTGCTTTCTCCAAGTAGTGGTGAGTCCTCAAGTTCGAGGACGGGATTTACTATTTTCTAGTTCTATTGTACCTCTCATGTTGAGACTTTTGTTGATGTATAAGGGAAAAGTCCCAAACTTTGTATTCCTATGTTTTAGATGGTGGTATGAGACAAAGTCATGATTTTTCCTATTACTTTCTTTTATAAAAAGTGAAGTTGGACTACAATTGTAAAGTTTTAAATTTTTGCATTATTTCACTGTCTTATGTAATGATGATGCTAGAGGCATGTATGAGACCCCTTCGGGGTCAAGTACGCCATGTTACGTCTAGGGGGTACTCCCGGATCGTGACAGTTGAACATGAATAAATGTGCTTTTGAGTGCAATTGTATAATGTGTTTAATGATGTTATGATGAGCATGATATGAGTTGGAGAAGGTAATGCCTCCAATGAAATGAGAACTATTGAAGTTATGTTGCATAATGAGTTATAGATGTAGTTCCTACTTTCTTATGTGCATTGAGCATGTTTGAGCTGGAGTTGACGTTTCCTCCTATGGTTTATGCATTATATCGATGTTTCATGAT
Organism: Solanum pinnatisectum; assembly: GCA_035578085.1. Taxonomy (NCBI): domain Eukaryota; kingdom Viridiplantae; phylum Streptophyta; class Magnoliopsida; order Solanales; family Solanaceae; genus Solanum; species Solanum pinnatisectum. Next base: position 8,642,127 of record CM069078.1, on the reverse strand, counting down.
TGTAGGCTGCTAGACATGAGTCGTTAACCCCTTAATGTGTTTAAATTATCATTCGAGGATGAATGCTTCTAAGTTGGGGATAATGTAACGACCCGTAAAACGAATAAGTGAAACTAGAGCCTAACCAATGAGTTTTTGATGATGTTTGAGGTGGTTTGAGGTTGTCCCGAGCTATGGTTGAGGGGTTTAGGGGTTAAACATCAAGGTACGACTCCCCAAGGACCACCCTAGGGGTCCTTGATGAGGACCCTAAGACTAACCCCAAGGCTGCCCCAAATGAGCAAATTTGTCAATTTGAGGGTTACCTACAAAAGGGGTCCACGCCTCATAGGTCCATCCACGCCCCGTGGATGGCCTCCGTAGGTCAAGGGCCCCCAAACCATGCTGCAGCTGCAAACCACGAGGTGACAGAACGAAGCGTCAACTCATCCACGGTCCGTGGATGGGGATCTGTCGATTGCACCTGTGTTTGCTGTCTTGGTTCAACCTAGCTAGGGTTGGATTAGTAAATTCACCCCAAGTCTTAATTAGTTGGGGGATGGTTATTTTGGGTTTATTAAAGTATTTTAAGAGTATTAAAAGTATTAAACTCTATTTTAGACTCCATTATTTTAAAGTCCCAAATCAAAACCTCCCCTCCCCTCCAAAAGTCTCTCTCTAGAAACCTCCATTGGAGGTGAAGACTTGAAGCTTCCAAGGTCAATCTTCAAGGTTTTCAAAGGATTTTCAAGGGAATTTCGTGGGAAGCTATAGCAACGTATTCTAGTCTTGATCCTTGTCTAACTTTTCATTCAAGGAGCCAATTCAAAGGTGATTTCAAAGTATGAAAAATCTAGGGTTTTACTCAATCTTATGAGTTCTTTCATCAAACGTTTTCAAATGATTTCTAATGAAAAATTATGATTGTATTAGTGTTTAATTTATGATTTATGATGAATATACTCTATGAACCCATGAATTCTCTCAATTCCTAAATTGTGCCTTATGAAGTGGGTTTGTTGATCATGAATGAATGTTGATGGATTATGCCTAAATTGATTTAGATTGTTGAATTGTATCATTATACATGCCTTAATAATGGTAAATTGTTGGTGAGTTGATGACTTGTGATCATGGTCTTGAAAGGGCAAGTTATGACCAAATTACTTGTTGTAGTAGAATTGTGCTTGATCTATTGATCCACTTGAAAGGTGGAGGTGTTTACTTACTATGTATATTGTGGTATTGAATTTATGGATATCTTCCTTTTACCTCTATATATATGAAGGATCTATGTATAATTATGATATGAAGTATGTGTGTGATCTAAATGAATGAATGATGATCATGTTTAGAATGTAGTATGTGGTGATTGAAAGTATATTTCTCAATTAACCCTATGAATGATAATGATATATGTGAAAGGCTATTCTCACATACACACACTCATGAATAAATAATGAATGAAGTTCTATGATTATGTATGAAGTACTATTTGAAAGGTTATTCTCAATTGTACTCTAATGAATGCTAATGACTTATTGTGAAAGGACTTTCTCACAATATGGGGATTCTTAGGTAAAAGGCTATTCTCAACTTTGAATCTATGAGCTTTCCAATGAATGAATGTTAGGTTTGAGATGGATGCCCATACGTTAGTTGAGGCGGGGTATCTAGTAGCAATCTCTTATCCCATAATAATGAACGAATGTAATGAATGTGTAATACTCTTTAGGGAATAATGCTAAGCACCGAATGGATATGGATTGAGATGGGTGCTCATACGTGAGTTGAGGTGGGGCACTTAGTAGCAATCTCTTGAGATGGATACTCATACGTTAGTTGAGGCGGGGTATCTAGTAGCAATCTCCCTATCCCATAAACTATATGCCCACATAGGTCTAGCTAGTGGATCCTTTTAAGGCTAAACGAATGATGGTCCTACCTTAGGCAAGTAGGAATCCCTTTATACGGTGAGGGTGACACTGGGATTCCATGTCAAGCTCACATGGTCTATGTCGATTAAGGCTTACCCCCACAATAATGTTAATGAACTATGGCTTATTAAGAATGCACTACTTAGTGTGGGTGGTAGTATGGGACACCATCTATGCATTGCAAAAGTAGGCTTTAAGAGAGGTCATGGTGTGTTCCTTTATAATGTTAAGTAAAATGAATAGGCTCTTATGATGATGTTTATGAGAATGTTGATCTAATGTCTAAAGAATAAAGGCACTCTTAATGTAATGAAGTTAGTGAAGAATGTTGACTTATATGCTTGAATGAGATGATGCATGCTATACTTGGATTGTAATATGAGTTACTTCCTTGTTATGACTTGTTGAGTATGAATGTGCTTTGTCTATGGTGACTTCAAAGGAGTACTTAGTGTGAGTAGTAGTATGGGATGCTACTTGCACATTGCACAAGTATGACTTAGAGTTTCCTTAGGTGATTGCCCTTAATGTGATTATGACTTATGTAATGTTTGTGTTTCTTATGAATGAACATGGTGTAAGGATGGTAAGTTCACTTTTGGTGACTTTAAGGTGGTACCTTAGTGTGGATGGTGGTATGGGACGCAATGCATACATTGTACAAGGTATAGTTTGAGGGTTACTTGAGGTGAAGGCTTAAGGTGAAGGTAATGGTTTATATATGGATTATGTTCTAATGTGAAAATATGACTTGTATGTTGGTTGTGACTTATATTATGCCTCTTTTATCAATGTTCATGAAGATTTACCAAAATGTTATATATCATGACTTTCAAACAAAAATGTCCTTTTTAAGTATGTTTTTTCATGGCTATCATACTTAGTACTTAATTGTGCTAACCCATATTTTCTTTGCTTTTATGAAGTGTAGGGATTGGCACTGAATTTGATTCTCCCCAGTGAAGCTTGGATTAGAGTTCTTCCAAGACATCTTTTGGTATGTCCTCATAGATCGAGGACAAGGACTTTTAATGTGTCGAGTTCTTTCATGTAATAGACTACTTTAAATTTCTATTGTAAAGGGCCGTGTCCCTACTTTTGTTCAAGATTGTGTGTAAGACGGCCATATGAGATATAGACGTTCGCTTGCATTTAAATGTTTTTTTTGAATGTTAGATTGTATGGTTTTATAAAGAAAGCTTTAATTCTGTACTATTTCTATTACCTATGCAATGAATGAGCTATAAGGCTTGTATAAGACCCCTTCGGGGTCGAGTACGCCGTGTCGTATCCGAGGTCTAGACTAGGGTCGTGATAGTAAGTTAAGTTTAAATCTAAACAATATTACTCGTGGGATCGATCCTAACCTGATAGTTTGGTTCATTTTTCGGCAACGACCACTTATACTTATTTCGGGATGTGTAATTTGGGCATGTCATTATGACGGGATGAAATCAGTGGTCAATTTTAAATTTCAAAATTTTTGTCATGTCACCCCCAATTGTAAATTGGCGGTGTATTTCAAAATATTTTGGGATTTTGCATGAGGTTGAGCGTTTGAATAATGATGGATTATATTGCTACAAATTTTCATCCCTAGTTGAGAGCATATCACATTAACTAAAAAATTATATAGCGCGCCAGAATCGTATAATTCCCTCCATCTTTAAGTCAACATATATGCCTGTTTTGAAATGTAAAATGTGTGTCATGCATATTCAGAAAAACAAATTAACAATCAATTATCTACACTAATTCATATTGTTTTTAATCAACTGTTTATGAATCTATACATACATACATATATATATATATATATATATATATATATATATGCATATATATATAATCATATATATATTATTATATATCATATACCAGGTAAATCAATCGATACATCCATCATATCCATCCGTATAGGATAATCCAATATGGATATCAATGAGTCTTTTACTAACATGCCTAAATTACTTCAATTAGACCTTAATTTCAACTGTTTAAACCATCATTTATAGTTACCACTCCATTTAATTATAATAATCTAGTATGATATAACTCAACACAAACAATTTAGCCTATCATTTAGGCTACTACTAATAAGAAATAATTAAAAGGAAATAGTACCTGAAGGCGAACTTCAAAATTCTTCAAACCAAATTGCAAACTTTTATTCAAACTTTGAATATATTACAAGAGAGAAGATATTACAAGAGTATTTTAGAGAGATAGAATACCATTCAAAATGGATCACCCAACTTACTATAAGGGTCCTTTACAAATTCAAGTAAATTTCAGCATAATAGTAAAGACTTTCACCGTATCCAAGTACGCCCTTAGGGTAATCCAACGGTTTCTACTGGGTCCGCCCACAACACAGGGTAATCCAACGGATACATCTGGGTGATACCATTCAAAACGGATCACCCAACTTACTATAAGGGTCCTTTACAAATTCAAGTAAATTTCAGCATAATAGTAAAGACTTTCACTGTATCTGGGTCTGCCCTTAGGATAATCCAACGGATACATCCGGGTCTGTCCTTTACAGGATAATCCAACGGATCAATCGTATTAGTCTTTTACTAACATGCCTAAATTACTTCAATTAGACCTTAATTTCAGTTGTTTAAACCATCTTTTATAGTTACCACTCCATTTAATTATAATAATCTAGTATGATATAGCTCAACACAAACAATTTAGCCTATCATTTAGGCTACTACTAATAAGAAATAATTAAAAGGAAATAGTACCTGAAGGTGAACTTCAAAATTCTTCAAACCAAATTGCAAACTTTTATTCAAAATTTGAATATAGTACAAGAGAGAAGATATTACAAGAGTATTTTAGAGAGATAGAGAGAGGGGGTTCTTAAACATGTCTTCAAACTAAAAACTTACACCCCTTTATATAGAGGTCTAAAAGGATAAAAATGTAAAATTACAATGGCCCACACTCTTTACATTGGCCAATAATAAAGAGATAAGGCCGACACACTCATATGGCCTTCACATTAATTTCATGTGGCCAACATAATTATTTATGACCTCTATGTCATCTTTTTCAAAGATGCTTATCTTTATTAAAGTAGGTTCTTTTATGAAAGTTTTTTGTCCCTTACCCCCTTTGTCATTGTGGTGGGGTCTATCCTTAGACTTTTGCTTTGCCTTTGCATGTGGTTTTGTCGGAGGACTCCTCCACTTGTTCTTGAAACTTCTTGAAGAGAGCATCAATATTTATCTCTTCAGTGCTATCACTTTGTCTTTCTCCTGCAATGCATACTTCATCGTCTTGATTAGTATGACTTGCTGATGCCATTGATATATCATCTTCAATTTCAACGTCAAGGTTTCTCATTAGATCTTTCTTGAATTCCTCCATGTATAATGCTATAGTTTCCGATTTGGATATAATCCCCTTCTTCATATGAAGTTTTCGAATAATTTGCTTAAAAGGACTAGTCATATCCTCTTTTGGAGTAGATATCTCCTGGTTATGATAATTATCAATAGCGCAATTTATTAAATCTAAAATTTCTTGACCATGCATTTTTCCTTCCAGGTCTTTATTAATTAATTTACTCCAGAACTTTGTATAAAAAGTTCTCATTAAACAAGGAAACCCCTCTGAAGTAGTATTAACTTCAACATTCCATTTCATAATCCATGGAATAGAAAATTCTATAAAAAAGAACATCACTGGCATTCCCTCAAAAAATATATTATATTGTTCCATATTTATAATCTTGGGAGATATATCTATCCATTCCATGTATAATTTTTTATATTGTTCAGGCAAAATCTTTATGGATGGGCCATATAAAATCTACCATTCTCCAAACCAATTAGGAATATTTTGTGTATAAACATTTGAACAAATCTTAATAAACCATGAATGTTTTCTATTGGCATTCTCATATAATAACGCTTTATTAAAGCTATCAACATAATCCCAGTAATTATATTTTACTGCGATTTTCTGTTCAGGATGGATATAATCCTTTTCCTTCAAAGGACTCATTCCCCATTCTTCTGGAGAAATAATTCTTTTTATAATAATTTTAGAAAAGTAATAAACTTTCTTTGTATTAGCAGGGTAAAAATGCTGAAATTCTGCCGACCCTGTCGCTGAGAGTATCATCTCATAATGCATTCGGTATTCATACGCAGTAGTCATATAACATACTATATCTAAATACCTGTTCATCAGTTGCCATGGATCATTTTTCCATTTTAGATCATGGTTTTCTAAAAGAAGTATGACCTTTTTTTTCTCATTCAAATCAAATACCTCAGTATTTTCTTCATCCATTAATATTGTGGAATATGTTGGAGGAGTATTATCCTGATTCACTTTGGATTTCATAAAATCTATAAATTTCTTATACATTGGATGGTTTATATTAAAACCTTCTGTATTTACCATTGAGCTCGAAGCTGCGACCAACTGCTTATTTCCAAGTTGAGTGAGGATATGACCTCCTCTTCCTAGATTTCCTCTTCCTTTTCCCCTTGAAGGGGACCATGATGGCCTCATGCCTGAAAACAAAGACATTTATAATTAATTTAAATATTCCCTAGTAAGAAAATTAGGTAGACTATTATCTTCACCTTTCTTATAAATTATATCAAAATCAAAATGTGCTAATAAAGCTTGCCATCTAGCAAACATTTGTTTAGAAACATCATGTTTACAATCTTTATTAAACATAAACTTAGCTGCTTGGCAATCAGTTTTAATTATAAACTTCTGATTATAAAGATCACCTTGGAATTTTAAAACACTTTTTACAATAGCTAAGATTTCTTTAGCTACCGTGGCATAATTTTTCTGTGATGGATTCCATTTTCCAGAATATAATTGAACAATATAATGGCGTTTATCATCTGGACAATATTGTGTAACGATACCACCAAATCCTACATTCGAAGTATCTGTCTCAACAGTCTTCTCCCAATGTGGATTAGCTAAAGTGAGACATGGAAGGTTTTTAACCTTCATCTTAATTCTTTTAACAGCTTCAGTATAATTAGCTGACCATGCTTTTGGATTGTTCTTGAGTCTGTCATATAAAATAGTTGAATCCAAAGCTAAATCCTTTATAAAAGGTGCTACATGGTTAAGACTTCCAAGAAATCTCTGTAGCTGAGTCTTATTAGTAATATCATCAGGAAATTTTGAAGCAAATTCAATGCTTCTATTAGTAGGACTAATTTTTCCTCTTTCGATATTGTGACCCAAAAATCTAACTTTAGTTTGAAATAAAGCCATTTTTGGGCAGATATAACCAAACCATTTTGTATAATAATTTTCTTAAATAGATGTTTAAAATAAGTTTCTATATTTTTTGAAAATACCAGAATATCATCTATGTATACGATTATAAAATTACTATAAGGTATGAAAATATCATTCATAATTTTTTGAAATTCAGAAGTAGCATTCTTTAACCCAAAAGGCATAACGTTCCATTCAAATTGACCCATAGGGACATTAAAAGCAGTTTTAAATCTATCAGATTCACTTATTGGAATCTGCCAATAACGAGATTTCAAATCAAATTTAGAAAATATGATAGCATCATAAACTCTATCTAATACATCTTTTTTATTAGGGATGGGGTACCTAATCCATCTTAATGCTTCATTTAAAGGTTTATAATTTATAACCAACCTGGGAGCACCTCGTTCTTGTTCAGCATGTTTATTAAGATAGAATGTTGTACAAGACCATGGAGACTTGGAATGCCTTATAAGGCCTTTTTGAAGTAGAGACATAATTCCAAATATTCCGAATTCATTTGACAAGGCCTAGCCATAGTAGGAATATTATCCTCATTAAATTTTCTTCATATAGAAGACTTACAACATGCTTTTTCCTGTTCCAAAAAGCATCAGGAAGATCTCCACAAATATAGAGAAATTATTTTTTAAGATAGCAATTTTTTCCTGTAATTTAGGATTTTGCAAAATATTATCAATTTCAATACTATTAATCTCACCTTTCAGAAAGCTCATCTGATTGTTTTTGAAAATCATTTTTGCAGTTAACTCATTTAGCATTCTTGTAAAAGGTTTAGTGATAAATTCCAATATAAAAGGTTTATTATTCCAAGTACCTATAATTTTTTCATTATCCCAATAAGTAAGTGGGAGAATATCATTTATAAAAGGGACTCCTAAAATAATTTGGTTAGTAATATCTTTAACCAAAACAAAACTTTGAGGAACACAATTTTTCCCTTTACAAATAAAAGCTTTAGGTAATTTAAACTCAATTTCCATCTTACTCCCATTTGCAGATCTTAAACTATGAGTAGTTTTATGAAAATATCTTGAAGAAATAAGTCCTTGAATACAATTTAAATCTCCAGCACTATCAATAAGAGCAATAAATTATTTTTTATAATTATAATCAATAAGAAGAGTAATTTTTGTATAAAATTTTTGGGAAGTAAAGGCTTTAAAACTTTGTAAAAAATCTCCTTTAGTATTACCAAAATTTAAATTTTTAAGAAAATAAAGATTAATTGCTTCTCCTTCTTCTAAAGAAAATGTTGAGTTATGACTCAAATTCTGTCGTAGCTCATAGCTGTCAAGACTAGCTTCTATAATAACATTCTTTTCTTTAAGATGTCTAATATCATCTTTGAGATTATTAATCTCTATTTTTAAATCACTAATGGTAGTGGGACTTATAAGTTTTCTCCTTTCTAACAGAAGATTTTTCACTTCTGCTATGGTATATGCACCTTCTTTAGTTGGTATCTTCTCTGGATTATAATCCCTAGAAGTAGATGTTGTATTACTAATTTTATCAATAATTTGAGCTCTTATATCTGGATCTTTTATTGTTTGTAAAAGCTCCAAAACTTTGTCATGATCAATGACATTAATACTTAATTCTTTAAACTGAGAATAGATCTTATAAAGATCATCTTCATCATTTTCCTTGTCACATTCCAAACCCTGCTAAGAAGGTAAATATTCTTCTTCTGAAGACATATAATCTTTTTTATGAAGAGCCTTCAAGTCTTCACTTGTGGACGATTCTCCCTGACTTCTATACTCTGAATCTAATTTTTCTGAATCAGAGTTGAGCATAATCTTATATAAGGATTCTTTGATATTATCATCTACATCAAGGTTTTTAATTTTTTACTTGACTCGGCAATCCTTAGCATAATGACCAAATCTGCCACATCTGTGACAAGTATCTGATTTATTATATCGTCGTTTGGATTTATAAGTATCAGAGCCATAGAATTACAGTAATTATAGGTGGTATAGTTCAACACTTTCTCAATATTAATGTCATAAATAAGAAGTCTACTGTTAAAAATAGTAGAAAAGAAGAATATGATAAACCTCAATAGTTGCATCTACTTAATAAATGGACTATTCCTAAAATTTCTCCCAGAATTATATATCAAATGGGAACTTCTGAGAAACTCGGTCTCAAACAAGTAGTCAAAACCACTGAAGAAACTATTACTATTGATAATGATCATCAGACTTTTAGACTTATATCCGAAACTGATCTGGCCCCTTATAGGGATGTTTATAGATTTATGCATATTGGTTTGGTTCAGGTAGCATTTAAGCCCCTTACTTTAAGAGGACTACCTGAAAGTTTTATAGCAGCGTTACGAGATGGTAGAAATCAGAATTGGAAGAAGTCTCTTATAGGGACTATTGAAACTAGTCTAGCTTATAGACCAGTTTATTTTAATGCATACCCTAATTTGCAGATTTCCTTGCAGGATGAGAATTCATTAAGTTCTCTAATGTTAAATATTAAACTTCATGGTTATGATTATATGCCTGGCACTGAAGTTGTTTGTATTTGTTATAGAATTTATTATAAAATGTTGCATACTTTGAATCCTATGTGTAAAATTATTGATTTTAAAAATGAAACTATTTTAATAGAAACTAATTTTGGAAAATCTAAAGTAGTTACTAGAAGACCGATTAAGTGGGAAGAAATTGATTTTCTACAAGAATGGGTTATTGAGGGAGCTACTCTTCCTAAAAATAATATTAATGAACAAATTTTAAAAATTGAACAGTTGAATGCTGGAACTATTAAAATAAAGTTTTCTGATTATATGTCAAATAATAGAATTGAAAGTGGTAGCATGTCTTCTAGAATTACTAGATCTAATTCTTCATATATATCTCCCCTGGATTATATTGTGCAAGTCCCATCTAGAGCTTCTACTTGTCAAATTAGAGAAAGTTATAGATGTGATAATATAAAAATTGATAAAGATAATATTGCTAGACCTAGACCAGATTTAGATGTAACTGAATCTGAAATGAACTTCCCAGATGGGTTGACTACATAGACTTGTTTTATGATGAGACAAACCTATTGATTTAGTCCTGGTTCCCAGGCAAGAGCAAAGATTGCTAAAGAATTTCAAAAATCCAGATGGAAACCTTTTAGAAAATGGTTTTTTAAGAACTTTAATAAAAAAGAACAGTTGCAATTTCAAGAAGAATTTTATAAAGATCTTATTGAATCGAGGCAAAATGTTTTGATTGCTTTTGTACCTTCGTTTATGTGTAAGCATGTTTATAACTACATTTCTATGTTAGAGAAAGATTTTACCTTAAGTAATGGAGAAATTACGATATCAGTATTTCTTCCATTACAATCTTTCCAAATTAATAAGGACGACAAGATTGTTCATTTTAATGCTTTTTCAAAATTATTTGAAAATGATATTGCGTTAGTCACTAGTCAGCATATTGATTTGATGATAAAGCAGCATAATTATACAAATATTTATATGAGCATGTTAGGTGATCATATAATGTCTTTGCATGATAAAGTTGATAAACTTTTATCTCAAATTAGTATTGATAAGAAAGGAAAGGGTAAGGTTGCTCAACCTAGCATTCAACCTCCTCCAAAAATTGAAGACTTCAAGTTAAAGGATTTTTCTGATTTAGAAAATTTCCTAGAAAAAGCTTTCAAAGGTAATAACCTTAAACCCTTAAAGATTAATAATCTTTCAGAAGGGGAAAGTAGTGGGAACAAGGAGTTTTCTGATTAGACTAATAAAATTAATCTCAGAAAAATATGCCAGAAAACCTATCCAAAGAATGTTTTACTATCCTAGGCCAACTCCTCAGGATGTTCTAATGGAAGAACATGAATATATTGTAACAAAAAGTTATAATGGAAAAGATATCTATGAATGGAACATAGATGATTATATAGTTAGACAGATTTATACAACTATGCATAGAATGTTAATGTACAGTACTATCTGTAAGACTAATAAAAATAGTGATAAGACTATTGCAGAAATGATAACTACAGGGTTTACAGGCCAATTGAAAGGATGGTGGGATAATTATCTCAATCAAGAACAGAGAGATAAAATCCTTCAGGCTGTAAAACAAGAAGGTGAAGGAGAAGTTCAAAATTCAGTTTATACACTTGTTTTGAATATTATAGAACATTTTTCAGGAAGATGGTCGGATAATAGTGAAACCATCAGAACTTTACTCCAGAATCTAAGGTGTAAAACTCTTACATCTTTTAGGTTCTATAAATATGTATTTCTTTGCAGGGTTATGAAATTGCCAGAGTGTAATAGTACTAATTGGAAATCCAAATTATTGATGGATTACCAACTCTCTTTGCTGAAAGAGTAAGGAAGGTCCTTAGAGGTGATAGTCCTAGCATTAATTATGAGAGTTATACTTATGGAAAATTGATAAGTGCTTGTGTGCAGGAAGGTTTGGCTTTATGTAATGAAATTAAGTTGAATCAACAGATCAAAAGACATCGTCTAAATGAAAGACAATAGTTGGGAGAATTCTGTGAGCAATTTGCTCTAGACATTCCTAAGCCTACTTCTAAGGATAGGAAAGAAAAGCAGAAAGAAAAACATTCTTCTAGAAGTAGATCTTCCAAGAAAGATTATAAAGAATGGAAGAGAAAAAGAATAGAAAGAAAAGAAAGAAGACATAAGGAAGGAAGGAGTGACAAAAGATTTTATAAATCCAAACGATGATATGATAAATCAGATACTTGTCACAGATATGGCAGATTTGGTCATTATGCTAAGGAATGCTGAGTCAAGAAAAAAATTAAAAACCTTGATGTAGATGATAATATCAAAGAATCCTTATATAAGATTATGCTCAACTCTGATTAAGAAAAATAAGATTCAGAGTATAGCAGTCAAGGAGAATCGTCCGCTAGTGAAGACTTGAAGGCTCTTCATCAAGAAGATTATATGTCTTTAGAAGAAGAATGTTTACCTTGTCAGCAGGGTTTGGAATGTGACAAGGAAAATGATGATGATGATCTTTATAAGATCTATTCTTAATTTAAAGAATTAAGTATTAATGTCATTGATAATGACAAAGTTTTGGAGCTTTTACAAACAATAAAAGATCCAGATATAAGAGCTCAAATTATTGATAAAATTAGTAATACAGCATCTACTTCTAAGGATTATAATCCAGAGGAGCTACCAACTAAAGAAGGTGCATATACCATGGCAGAAGTGAAAAATCTTCTGTTAGAAAGGAGAAAACTTATAAGTTCTCCCACTACCATTAGTGATTTAAAAATAGAGATTAATAATCTCAAAGATGATATTAGACATCTTAAAGAAAAGAATGTTATTATAGAAGCTCGTCTTGACAGCTATGAGCTACGACAGAATTTGAGTCGTAACTCAACATCTTCTTCAGAAGAAGGAGAAGCAAATAATCTTGATTTTCTTAAAAATTTAAATTTTGGTAATACTAAAGGAGATTTTTTACAAAGTTTAAAAGCCTTTACTTCCCAAAAATTTTATACAAAAATTACTCTTCTTATTGATTATAATTATAAAAAATAATTTATTGCTCTTATTGATAGTGCTACAGATTTAAATTATATTCAAGAAGGACTTATTCCTTCTAGATATTTTCATAAAACTACTCATATTTTAAGATATGCAAATGGGAGTAAGATGGAAATTGAGTTTAAATTACCTAAAGCTTTTATTTGTAAAGGGAAAAATTGTGTTCCTAAAAGTTTTGTTTTGGTTAAAGATATTACTAACCAAATTATTTTAGGAGTCCCTTTTATAAATGATATTTTCCCACTTACTTATTGGGATAATGAAAAAATTATAGGTACTTGGAATAATAAACCTTTTATATTGGAATTTATCACTAAACCTTTTACAAGAATGCTAAATGAGTTAACTTCAAAAATGATTTTGAAAAACAATCAGATGAGCTTTCTTAAATGTGAGATTAATAGTATTGAGATTGATAATATTTTGCAAAATCCTAAATTACACTAAAAAATTGTTATCTTAAAATATAATTTCTCTCTTGATATTTGTGGAGACCATCCTAATGCTTTTTGGAATAGGAAAAAGCATGTTATAAGTCTTCCATATGGAGAAAATTTTAATGAGGATAATATTCCTACTAAGGCTAGGCCTTGTCAAATGAATTCCGAATATTTGGAATTATGTAAAAAAGAGATTGAATCTCTACTTCAAAAAGGCCTTATAAGGCATTCCAAGTCTCCATGGTCTTGTACAACATTCTATCTTAATAAACATGCTGAACAAGAACGAGGTGCTCCCAGGTTGGTTATAAATCATAAACCTTTAAATAAAGCATAAAGATGGATTAGGTACCCATCCCTAATAAAAAGGATTTATTAGATAGAGTTTATGATGCTATCATATTTTCTAATTTTGATTTGAAATCTGGTTATTGGCAGATTCAAATAAGTTAATCTAATAGATTTAAAACTGCTTTTAATGTCCCTATGGGTCAATTTGAATGGAACGTTATGCCTTTTGGGTTAAAGAACGCTCCTTCTGAATTTCAAAAAATTATGAATGATATTTTCATACCTTATAGTAATTTTATAATTGTATACATAGATGATATTCTGGTATTTTCAAAAAATATAGAAACTCATTTTAAACATCTTGAGTTATTTAAGAAAATTATTATACAAAATGGTTTGGTTATATTTGCCCCAAAAATGGCTTTATTTCAAACTAAAGTTAGATTTTTGGGTCACAATATTGAAAGAGGAAAAATTAGTCCTATTAATAGAAGCATTGAATTTGCTTCAAAATTTCCTGATGAAATTACTAATAAGACTCACCTACAGTGATTTCTTGGAAGTCTTAACTATGTAGCACCGTTTATAAAGGATTTAGCTTTGGATTCAGCTATTTTATATGACAGGCTCAAGAACAATCCAAAATCATGGTCAGCTGATCATACTGAAGTTGTTAAAAGAATTAAGATGAAGGTTAAAAACCTTCCATGTCTCACTTTAGGTAATCCACATTGGGAGAAGACTGTTGAGACAGATGCTTCGGATGTAGGATTTGGTGGTATCCTTACACAATATTGTCCAGATGATAAACGTCATTATATTGTTTAATTTTATTCTGGGAAATGGAATCCATCACAGAAAAATTATGCCACAGTAGCTAAAGAAATCTTAGCTATTGTAAAAAGTGTTTTAAAATTCCAAGGTGATCTTTATAATCCAAAGTTTGTAATTAAAACTGATTGCTAAGTAGCTAAGTTTATGTTTAATAAAGATTGTAAACATGATGTTTCTAAACAAATGTTTGCTAGATGGCAAGCTTTATTAGCACCTTTTGATTTTGATATAATTTATAAGAAAGGTGAAGATAATAGTCTACCTGATTTTCTTACTAGGGAATATTTAAATTAATTATAAATGTCTTTGTTTTCAGGCATGAGGCCATCATGGCCCCCTTCAAGGGGAAGAGGAAGAGGAAATCGAGGAAGAGGAGGTCATATCCTTGCTCAACTTGGAAATAAGCAGTTGGTCGCAGCTTCGGGCTCAATGGCGAATCAGAAGGTTTTAATATAAACCATCCAATGTATAAGGAATTTATGGATTTTATGAAATCCAAATAGAATCAGGATAATACTCCTCCAACATATTCCACAATATTAATGGATGAAGAAAATACTGAGGTATTTGATTTGAATGAGAAAAAAGAGGTCATACTTCTTTTAGAAAACCATGATCTAAAATGGAAAAATGATCCATGGCAACTGATGAACAGTTATTTAGATACAGTATGTTATACGACTACTGCGTATAAATACTGAATGCATTATGAGATGATACTCTCAGCGACAGGGTCGGTAGAATTTCAGCATTTTTACCCTGCTAATACAAAGAAAGTTTATAACTTTTCTAAAATTATTATAAAAAGAATTATTTCTCCAGAAGAATGGGGAATGAGTTCTTTGAAGGAAAAGGATTATATCCATCCTGAACAGAAAATAGCAGTAAAATATAATTACTGGGATTATGTGGATAGCTTTAATAAAGCGTTATTATATGAATAGCCAATAGAAAGCATGCATGGTTTATTAAGATTTGTTCAAATGTTTATACACAAAATATTCCTAATTGGTTTGGCAAATGGTGGATTTTATATGGGCCATCCATAAAGATTTTGCCTGAACAATATAAAAAAGTATACATGGAATGAATAGATATATCTCCCAAGATTATAAATATGGAACAAGATAATATCTTTTTTGAGGGAATGTCAGTGATGTTCTTTTTTATAGAATTTTATATTCCATGGATTATGAAATGGAATGTTGAAGTTAATACTACTTCGGAGGGATTTCCTTGTTTAATGAGAACTTTTTATACAAAGTTCTGGAGTAAATTAATTAATAAAGACCTGGAAGGAAAAATGCATGGTCAAAAAATTTTAGATTTAATAAATCGCACTATTGATAATTATCATAACCAGGAGATATCTACACTGAAAGAGGATATTACTAGTCCTTTTAAACAAATTATTCGAAAACTTCATATGAAGAAGGGGATTATATCCAAATTGGAAATTATAGCATTATACATGGAGGAAGTCAAGAAAGATCTAATGAGAAACCTTGACGTTGAAACTGAAGATGATATATCAATGGCATCAGCAAGTCATACTAATCAAGACGATGAAGTATGCATTGCAGGAGAAGAACAAAGTGATAGCACTGAAGAGATAGATATTGATGCTCTCTTCAAGAAGTTTCAAGAACAAGTGGAGGAGTCCTCCGACAAAACCACATGCAAAGGCAAAGCAACAGTCTAAGGATAGACCCCACCACAATGACAAATGGGGTAAGGGACAAAAAACTTTCATAAAAGAACCTACTTTAATAAAGATAAGCATCTTTGAAAAAGATGACATAGTGGTCATAAATAATTATTTTGGCCACATGAAATTAATGTGAAGGCCATATGAGTGTGTCGGCATTATCTCTTTATTATTGGCCAATGTAAAGAGTGTGGGCCATTGTAATTTTACATTTTTATCCTTTTAGACCTCTATATCTATGGGTGTAAGTTTTTAGTTTGGAGGTAGGTTTTAGAACCCCCTCTCTATCTCTCTAAAATACTCTTGTAATATCTTATCTCTTGTAATATATTCAAAGTTTGAATAAAAGTTTGCAATTTGATTTGAAGAATTTTGAAGTTCTCCTTCAGGTACTATTTCCTTTTAATTATTTCTTATTAGTAGGAGCCTAAATGATAGGCTAAATTGTTTGTGTTGAGCTATATCATACTAGATTATAATAATTAAATGGAGTGGTAACTATAAAAGATGGTTTAAACAGCTGAAATTAAGGTCTAATTGAAGTAATTTAGGCATGTTAGTAAAAGACTATTACGATTGATCCATTGGATTATCCTGTAAAGGACGGACCCAGATGTATCTGTTGGATTACCCTGTGTTGTGGGCGGACTCGGTAGAAACCGTTGGATTACCCTAAGGGCGGACCCGGATATGGTGAAAGTCTTTACTATTATGCTGAAATTTACTTGAATTTGTGAAGGACCCTTATAGTAAGTTGGGCGATCCGTTTTGAATGGTATGTGTGTGTATATATATATATATAACAATTAAAAGATATTTCTTTTTTGAAATCCCATCTTTCTTAAATAAAATAGCAATTCAACCTAAATAAAAGAAATGAACTAAACCACTAACATGTACAATCCAATCTACCATCATGTTGTATCAAGTTTGATGACACACGATGAGTTTTCATGAATATACTACAAAAATATCAGATGTAGAAAAAACCCAAAAAAAGGTAGAACAGAGAAGATGTTATCAAAAATGAACTTTCAAATAAATTGTAAAACAAATAAGTGAATCAAAGTAGAAAAAATAAGAAAAGAGGTAGAAAAGAGAAGACGTTATCAAGAATGAGTTTTCAAATTAATTGAAAAGCAAATAAGGAAATCAAACTGATAGGGAGTAAAATATGGAGTGCAATATCATGTTAGTTATAGAGTCCTAGATTTATGGCTAGTATAATTGATCATTAATTCGTTAGAAATTTTTTTAATCTATTTTCCCATTTTTAATTCTATTCTCGTACATGAAAAATGTTAGATATTGTGGGGGTTCTAATGCTAGGAATTGAAAACTAAATAATCATGTTATGACTAGGCATAAGAACTTTAACACCCCAAAAATTTGGTAAGCTAAGGTCCCGAACCACTCTTTATTTGCGTGTAAGGTTTTACTGGGTGATTCTTAAATTATCCTTTGGTGATAAGGTTAATTATTTTGTATGACAATGGATTTGAATATGAATTAAGGTCACAGGAATCCCTAGCACAAGTTAAGTTGAAAGATTCCTTACGATTCAGTTTTAACATAAAATTCTACTTAGGTCAACCTCAAATGATCCTATCTCTGAGCATAAAATTAATTAGGTGTCTTATGAACAATATCATTGAAGTTCTATGAGTCCTCTTTCCAATGCCACCAAGTTTGCCTCATTTCGAGTTTAGGGTAAAAAGTATAGCTATTCTACGAGACTGCCACATTAGAATTTCCTAAAGCCAATTCCTACGAATTGCTTCCATGGGACATAGAAATTTCGATGACCCATACCGTCAAGTTGTAGGAAAAGTACTGATAGTCAAATTTTGGGGTCCGATTCCTACGCAACCTTTCTACAGGTCGTAGGAATTTCTACGGGCCGTAGTTTTGACCGGTATAATGAATTTTTTTGAGCCTAAAAATTTAGTATAGATTCTATGGATTTGATCTATGGTCCGTAAAAACTTTTACGTGTTATATATTGGACCCATAAAATGAAATTGTGGGCCTTTAAATTCAATATTGTCATGACTCAAAAATGAACTTGATGAAACTTGCCTTTTCCCACCAAGGCATGTTAGCCTCAACTTAACGAAAACAAAAGAAAAGAGGAAACCAGTAAAAGCAAGAACAACATAAAGCAGAAAACTTATTCTTCTATTTAAACCCCTAAAATCTGGTTGTCACTTGTACAAGCTACTAAATACATAAGTGCAAAATTAAGGAATAGATACAAGACTCAATCTTTATTTCTCAAATAGAACAAAGTGTAAGAAAAGGAAAAAGAGGGTCCGCCGAATGACAAGAAGATTCCCCTTCAAGTTCTTGACGAGCCTTGAGATCAACAGAAGGAGAAAGAGATCACACGGGTCCGGGCTTGGAACCTACACAAGTGTACAAGCAAAGGCTGAGTACCAAAAACACGGTACCTAGCAACCTACCAAATAAAACAACTAATTAGAAATTGAACACCCCTTACACTCTAACCGAACCTCCTCAAACTACAACCTGCACGAAAATCAACTCAACCTAGCAATTTTACAATACATTACAACAATCAACCAAATCAAATAATTTAAGTTGTAGTTCAGTCACACATGACAAGTACATCAATCACAATCCACAAGTAAGTCATGTATAAACATCGAGTGTATCAAGTTACAATGATCATCACTAGCCGTAAGCATTCATCATCACCTCTACAATACTCGCCGTCAAAGACTTTAGAATAATAACACTCACCGGCAAAGACCTCGGCATAGTAACATTCGTCGGCAAAGACCTCGGCATAATGACACTCACTACCAAAGACCTCGACATATTAACTCTCGCCAGCAAAGACCTCAGCATAATAACTCATCTCATGCATCATCACAGTGTTTACAATCAATGAACACAAGAAGTTTCAACAAATCATTACAATTCAAGTCCACAATCATGCTTTCAAGCTTTTCATCAATCAATCAACAAGGCTCACAATAAGGCAGATCGCATCATCATGTTCATCACATAACCCATTTTCCCTTTTTATTCATTTAGATATAACAAGTGGACAATTTAAAACCTGCACCTCATTCTCAATACTCCCAACACGCAATCAACAATTACTTCAGTAGTTAAGTCTTCCCATTCCGAACAACTTCGTAAGCCACACAATCTATAATAATCAAGTATTTACAATAAATTTCTGGAAACAACGATACGCCCATCAATATTTTTGAAAGGTGGGTCAATCAACACAAAAATCAATTCTAAAATTAAGGCTTGAATCCAAAATTTAATACTTGAAATCATTACTTGAGGCATTAGGAACTCATTACGGAAAATCATTTCGAAATACGACTTGAAATCAGTTCACAAAATCCATTTTAGCTAAGAACTTGGGTTCTTAAAAACCTAATTATTTACCAATCAAAACCTCATATTTTGATGTTAAAACACATAATTAATCAAAGGAAAATGAAGGTTTAG
The DNA here is from genome assembly GCA_035578085.1 of Solanum pinnatisectum. Lineage (NCBI taxonomy): Eukaryota > Viridiplantae > Streptophyta > Magnoliopsida > Solanales > Solanaceae > Solanum > Solanum pinnatisectum. The sequence goes on along the minus strand of CM069078.1, from coordinate 8,622,570 downwards.
GATCTAGAGCTCTTACCCAACTGATCTAGCATATAAACCCCTTCAAATTCGCCTCCAAAAGTTTCCTAAGTTTAAAAATAGTGAAATGGGGTTTAAACCCCAAAATTTACAAGCCAAAACCCTCCCAGTTATCGCACAAGAGAACCCCGCTAAAATCTCAAGCATCGCAAACCAAACGAGCCTTCTCTTTTGTGAAGTTTGCGATCGCAAGTAGGTCCTTCGCGATCACGAAGGTCAAGGGAAGTTGACCCTTCACGGAAGAGAACAAAATCTCACAAAAGTGAGCCTTGCGAAAGCGAGCTCCTCCTTGCGAAGCATCAGAAAAATTCAACCAACTCCTACAACATCGAAAGGATCCTTGGGATTTGTTCGTCCCCATACACACAAACCACATATGCAATTAGTTAAACTTGATGTTTTGGACTCAGTGGAATTGTCAAATATAAATCTAAGGTCACCTTGACCCAACATCCGTGAAAACCACAAGAAACCAATTCACACCTAAAAAGGCTAAAAACAAACTTGGGACTTTTCTAAAGTCAACCAAGGCCTCAACTATGCCAAAAATCATCCCCAGAATCTAATAGAACTCTCAAAATTCCGATCCTAGCGTCTGAACTCCAAATGTTGACCAAAGTCAACCCAAAGACTAAATGTCCACAACTTCTCAACTTAGGACCTCAAATCCTCAAAAAGACCTGGAAAGAAATCGACAACTCTCTCGAATTCGATCTCACATTTCGAGACTAATGGAATTCATGAAATCCCATTCCAACACTCGAAAATCCAAAAGACACCAAAACCACTTTATCAACAACTTAGCCTTTCAAACTAAAAACTTACCAAATTCTCAACTTTTAACTCAAAGTTTTTAACAACTTTTCAAACTCAATCAAAAATTACTCGGGGTCAACGTCGAAAGGGGTAAAATGGTAATTTCCATAGGGAAACCAAAAATGACCGACCGGGTCATTACATCATCCACCACTTAATTATGTTCATCCTCAAACATAAGGTAAAAGAAAGCACTAGAAGTTTGAAAAGCAAAGGATATCTAGCACACATATTTGACTCTGTCTTCCAAGTTGTCTCACTAATACGCTCAAATTACACCTCCCTAAATAAGTATAAGCATTCATTATCAAGTAAAGAACCTAACTTTTAGGTTAGGGTCAATCCCACAAAGAATATGGTCTAGACATAGGCTAATTTATGGTTATCAACTTTTAGTCAAATTACATTCATAAAAAGGGGGTATTTGTAAATGAAGCAACAGTTGATTGATTTGTAGTAACAAGTAATCACAATTTGCAGTTTGAAATATTATTATGAGATGAAAACTATGGTACATGTGTTCCCCACAAGTTCTTAATGCAGTAATTCCAATAATAGTAACTCTATCCTATTGTTTAACATGAAAGATTGGTAAGTTATGTATCTCCTAAGTTATTGGTCCTCCAAGTAGAAAATTTCACCACGCAACTTGGTCTGTCTACGGGTTTATGCATTAATAACTCTTATCCTTAGCCCTATATTAGCCTTCGCGGTAGGTGGGTTAGGCTATTAGATAGCGGATTATCACGATTAAATACATGTTGTTCAATCCCTTTCTCATTTATTACTTCCTTGGTCCGGCAAGTAGGAATGAGGTGAGTTATAACGTTTTCCATAGTTAAAAAGCATTCAAAACGAAAGGATTAACAATACATGCATAAATACTATTCAAGAATTACTTCATTATTGATTTTACATTGTTAATTAATCGTGGTTCCCACAACCCTAGATGTGGATTTAGCTATTCATGGTTGAATTATCACAATTCATATTAGGGTTTGAAATAGAAATCATGAACTTACAATGAGAATAGATGAAATCCAAAATCTTGAATTGAAAATCAAAAGCAAATTACATAAACCAACTTTAAGAATTAAATGCCAAAACTGTTTTCATAATAATTCTCAAAGCCAAAGTAATGTTTCACAAAAGGTCTAACAACCCAAAAATGAAAAATACAACTAATATTTATAGAAACTAAATCCTAAACCAAGTAGGAAAGGAATTTTATGAAATTTTGGTTTGGGCAGCTTCATCGACGACTGGTCACCTATGGTCCATCGAAGGAACGACAGCTTGTGGTCTTCCACTGTTTCTCAGCGGTTAGCAAAAATTATATGGACTTCAATCGATGGTCACGACCCATGACCCGTAGGTCTAAGCACGGTCCGTCCTGTACACTTGTGGTTCAAGTACTAGAACTCAACTTTGTAAAGTCATCAATGACCCATCAAAGATGGTCCGTCATTTGACTTATGGCTCGTCAGATCATGTCGTGGTTCCACACTTAGTCAGACTTCCTTGAACACTCTATCCAAACCTTCACCTACGACTAGTCAACTGAACAACAGCTTGTAGGTGGGCTCATCTATTGCCATTTCCTACCGCTTCAGCTACTTTCAACTCCAACTTCTCCAAACCTATTTCCTGTAAAATTAGATCAAAATACCATCACATCTAATAAGAAAAATTCTTAAGACGCATACAAACTTCAAGTATTGTGCATCAAAAATCGTAAACTTATGGTACATCAACACCCTCACTTAAAATCATTGCTTGTCCTCAAGCGACACACCAAACTCTAAACAACACTAATACATAAGCAATACACTAACTCAAGAAATCACATGGCATTTTCTATCAATTACCTTCTTCAACTCTTTTTAGCACAATACAATTTTTTTCATTTAGACTCAACAATCTAACTCATCCGGATCAAACCATGACATAGACCTACCAACAGACATCATCACACACAACAATCACAAAGATACCAATTCTTCGACAATGTAACTTGTGCCCTTACCACAAAGAAATCCCTTTTTCACACATAATTTGATGTTTTAGCTCGGAACTCAGTATACATTCACACTCATAAGTGAATTCAAATACAGTGTTAGTGTTTAATACCATAGGCTTGCCCTTATTTTCTCAGCTTTGACTTTCCAGACTAGTTAGGATCACTATAGGACTTTCTTAGCTTGTAACATAGGCTCAAGGTCAGATGTGGTACATTTGGATATTTAGTGAATTTTATGTCCCCTTGACATTACATTGGCTATTATACCTCTTTCACAACGAGTTTTGACATCATCTTGTTTTCTTCTCTTTTCCTTATGACTTATTTAAGCGCGGGTGTGACTTTGACTTACATTCTTGCTTGTTTCATCTTTTCTTCATATTTTTATTCAAGCATTATCATTCTTTTGTTTGTTTTTTTATCAGTCACACCATTCACTACACTTTTGCTGATCTTTGTCTTTTTCTACAAACAACCCTTTTCATACCTTTTTTGTAGTTTTCCTTCCCCATAGCCACCCTCAACTTATGTATTTTAGCCTGAGTTGAGGTGCATAATGTCTAAGGTGGAATTAGGGCCAAATAGATTTTTAGGGAAGGTGAGTTGGGTGTATTGAAATTAATTGTATTTGTTAGGCACGCACTCTATGAATATACAAACAACCTAACACACACAATGGCACATTGTTTCACTATCAATTCATTAATGCATCTGGTTCAAGTTATAGCTTAAGTCATGTTGTCATATCGGTTCATATCATGTCATAAAAAGATCTAACATATTCAACTCATCAAGCCATCATGCTTTCATTTTTTAGTCTGCTTCTACATTTATACTATCCAAAAAATATGGTTCAATAGAAATTAACACAATTTCTTAGGGAAAAAGAACAGAGGAAAGAAAACTCCAAGTAAGGATTGTGAGTTGGGTTACTCAAACTTCACTCTAACACTCACATTCCAATCACCCTACCCTCATAGAAAATATTGTCCAATGTCCTCAATGCACAAAAATATAATGTAATACATAGGGGGAGACAAACTTGTGGCGTATAGGCGCCAAAGCCAAATCAAGACGCGGGTGTGTCCGATTGCCCGAAACTTACTGGATCAGCAAGAGTGACGCCATCAGTAGTGACCTGAATAGCAGTGGGAGCACAATTAGTAGTGCTCTTTTATCAAGATGCACCCACAACTAACTCCATAACTGTCCACTACCTCAACTCCTCTTCAAAAATAGACTGCTTCTAAGCTGCTTCAAGCTGCTACTTCTCCTTTTTCTTAGCCTGTCTCTCCTCTTTTGGATCAGTAGTGGGCCTAGAAGTGTGTGTGCACTTACCAGCCGCACGAGGGGGGTCAAGTGAATGCATCTCATCTCCAAATAGTGTACTCATCACCATATCATCATAATCTACCTCAAGTGTAGGCTGTGGGGCAGCCTCCGCTATAGCAGCTAGAGAATCAAAATCAGCTCATAATTTCGCTAACTCCGTCTAGAAAGTATTCAGATCAACAGTAGGCCCGTACTGAGGCCTCTCTATCACCATGAGCTCAAATGCATCTATCCTCTGATGCACTACCTTAATCTTCCGATCAACTATTACCTCTATCCTTGCTTTCGACTCCTCGACGGATATCTTCATCCAAGGTCGCATATACTATAGAAGAGTGGCCATCTAAGTCTCTAACTTCTTGAATTAAGCTAGTGGTAGCAAATCAAACCCAGAAGGGGTGGGATCACGAGGTGTGCTCGTAGCATTATCAGATGAAGTGGAATGGGGACCCTTCACGGGCTCTGCAGTAATGGCAGGAATAGTCTCATACTTGCCTACTCGACCCCAACTTTCTCAGTATCAACAACAGTAGCATCACCAATGTGTGGTAAGTCAATATGTATACCTCTTCTAGGAGCTGTTGGGTTCACATCATCTTTAATGAGGCCCATATCCACCGTCTTGGTCACTTCTATCAACCTATCACAATGCCACGCCGACACTGAAACCTCTCTACATAGCTAAAAAATGAGGCACGAAAAGGGCATGGTGGTCGTCCTACGGAACACCCTCTCACGTATCTCTGCAATGAGGATCCTGGAGAAATCAATCTCCAAACCTTCCATAATAGCTACCAGCATCACCACTTGGTCCTAAGCCGAAACGTTCTCCACTTGTGTAGGGGACAATCTAGTCAGTAGGATGGACTCGAAATACTTGGTTGCAAAGCTCAAGGTTTCCTTTCCAATAGGCAATGTCAAATCCCGCACCCATTTTGTGCCCTTTCCATCCTCCTCAATGTGATGGACCATCCATCTAAGTAGGGACTCTCGCTGCTCGGTGTCCTTTAAGAAAGCCTTACTCTACACAATCCCCATCTCGTAGTCATACTCTACAGTATTAATTGGCAGAGTATGCGTTGGGCCATAAATAAAATGGTTGATGGTTGTCTCTAAAAGGCCAACGGGGAAACCCCGCACCAACGTAGTCAGCAGAGGAGGTAGAGCTAATGGCTTAGCTCATGGTGGCATGTCTTTCTCTGTCACCGTTGCATAGGAATCATAGAACTCCCTAATCACCACCGAGCTATACTTGCCCAAATTTGATGTCATCCATTCACACCTATGCCTAGTGAATAACTCACGAATCTATAGCACCGTATGGAGGCTGTCGTAAGTACCTGTCTCTCCTCAGTGATTGTCCAGGAAAACTTTTCCTGCTCATTCACATATAGTCCTTCTTCATATATCTAGTAGATCTTGGTGAGGCACCACTTATTTGGCTCAGTGGATAAAAGAATCGACTCATAAAGAGTATCGGGAGGGTCATGTGCCAATCCCATACTAGTGGCATCAGAAGCTGAGGCAGCAACTAAATTAGAGCTAGACCTGAAAAGAGTGTTGCCTAGTAGTCTGAGGTGCAACGGGGGAGGTCCGAAGATTCTCGGGTTCATACTCCGACAAACTGGAGTACTCTATCATCCCGCATGAAGGGGCCACATACTTCGACTTTCCTTGTCGTTTGTAAGTGTTCACCTTCTTGGGCGGCATTTCACCTGTAAGAGACTTATTAGTACTTAAAGAATACAAAATAAACAAATAAAAATGTAAAACAAAAAATTGAACTTAAAAAGTTTCCAGGCAATAGTTGTTTTTGGGAATAGAAGGGCTATCAAATGAATGAAGAACCATCGATGCCCACCGTAGGTCAGGAAGCCAAATTTTAGGTCCCAGTAGTTTGAACGACGGTTCACCAAAATGATCCATCGATGGAACAATGAACCGTAAGCCAAACTGTGGTTCACAACTTAAGCTACTGGTTTGCGTGGCTGATCAACATGACCAGACCTACGGTCTGAAGGTTTTTCCATGACATGTGGGTCGTGGTCGTCGACCAGTACCGATAACAGATGACAGATTCACAATTATAATACACAACGTACTAACATGATTTCAACTACCAAAATACTTCTAGAACATGGATTTCAACATATTTTCATGTTATTCTATCATCCCTAGGGTTCCAATCACAAAATATATACATACAACCATTTTAATTATGAAACCTTACGTCAAAAACACCATTAGAAGTAGCAATCACAACATTAAATCAAATTAAACTACGACACTCACTAAACCATCATTCCAAGGGTACTCTAGAACTATTTATACAATTTTAACATGCAATTAATACCCAAGATCAAGTAACAACTTTGTGATTTCATATAAGCAATGAAGAATTCAAGTTTTGAAATCAGTACCTTACAAGTAATGCAATGTTGTGTGAGTGTGCTTTGTTATGCTTCTTATAGACATAAAACCAGTTTGACATTGAACCCAAAACCGTAGCTTTTATTAGGAAGAAGATGGATTTTTGGAAGGAAAAAAATGGAGAATTGGGAAAGAAATTAGGGAGATGGCTATTTATGTGTGAGGTAAGGGAGATTAATGGGTGTAAAGGGATATGAAGAGGTGGGAATTTTTAGAGGATAACCATTTGTAACGGTTGGGAGAATAGAGGGAAAATGGGGGATATTTTTCAAATGAAGGGTTTTATTAATTTGGGGTCCAGGTTGGGTCGACTGATTAACCTTAACTTGAACCCACGAAAGCCCATCAATGGTCAGTGGTTCACTCAGCACTTAGTGAATTCTTAGAAAACATACCTGGGATCTATGGATGCCATCAACAATTTATCGACTGAATGACAAATTATCTATGGGAACCGTATACCCTACACCAGCAATTTTTCTGAAGTTTTCCTCTTGTCTTTCTTGCCACTTAGCAAACATTAGAACTTTTTTTTTTATCTTATCTTGACTCATTTTAGACACTGACCATATTCTACCTTAATCTAGCCAACATTAAGACTCAAAAACAATAAATTTCAACAAAAAATTGTAACGCCCCGAGCCTACACCCTGGGCGGGACTGGCACTCGAGAACCATTGGTGGCCCCAAGGGAACCCTTAGCATGGCTTAATTCATATCTAACTGTCTATGAAGCCTCTAGATACTAAGAGGGATGTCAGGACAAGACCCTTGATCATCCTAACAACTGACTAATCAAAGCAATATAAAAAGGGAATCCTCCGGAAGCAAGAAGGCTCACCACCTGGCTCTGAGGTGCTCAACTAGATCAATGAGGTGATGGATGTTGATCCTGATTTCATGTATCTGCATCATAAAATGATGCAGGCCAAATGGCATCAGTACATTGAATGTACGATCATGCGAGGGGAAAACTAAACATGATATAAGCTTGAAAGAAATCTGAAAGAACACTTACCTTAGCTTTACTCAACTCAGGAATACTCAACTTAAATGCAAAGTAAAAACAAAAATAAAGGTGCAGTTTATACAAAGAATTTAAAACAGTAGATGACAACTCAATGTATTAAAGAAATATAATGCAATTCAGTTTATATATAAAGTAATATAATATGGTGGGAGTTTTTCTAACCGTAAACCACCACTATGAGCTAAAATGATGGTACAACGTCTCGCCCACGCTGCCAGAACTATCTTATACCTTGTCGTGATATAGAACGCCTCAACTAAGTGGATCCACTACTCTATGCTAAAAAACACTAACATGTCATCTAAAAAGTATGACCATTTCTACCCGCGATGGCTACATGGTTTATGGAGACTTGAGTTATTATGAACTCGTCTCCATATCGGTGCTCAATACTACTCCCAAAATATACTCAGCTCATATGTTTGTAAAAACAAAACTCTTTCTGTGATTTGAGGTAATTACTCAAAACTAGCTTAAAAGATCTCTTGGAAGTCAGTGTTTCCTTTCTTGTTTACACGTGAAAACATTTCAACTCTTGAGAACACTTAGTTCCCATATAATCTTTTGAAGAAATGAACAATACTCTTACTCTTTACTCAACTCAAAACTCAAGCTTTAAAATAAAGTAAAAACGTTTGTAAAAGACTTTTGGAAAACTCTATGAACTTTCTCTTGACTTAACTCTTAACATTCCTTGAATTGAATTATGGATTCAAGGTTCATGATCTCTTATTTATGGGTGATTTCATGATGTTTAGACGTACCTTAAAGTGTAGAAATCAACTAGAAAGCATAGGTACGTTATTAGGGAATTAGGATGGAAAAAAGTGGGGAAAGGTGGAAGAACTGGCGTCCCCGGCGCTTTGAGAGGCGCAGGGTGCTAGAGGGTAAATTTTAGAGTCTGGGCTAGGGTGCTCTGGCTGGCACGGCACCCCAGAGCCCAATCTTTAGAACCCCTTTTGGTGCGCTCTAACAGGTGCGGCACCCCAGACCCCTCCCCAGAAAAATCTCGAATTTTCTTCTTCGTTTTTCAACTTTTAACCTCTAATTTCACTTGGTTCTTTCCTCAAACACTTAGAATTGGCTATATCTTCAATATATGTAATATTCTACTCTAAAATCACACCTAATCTCATTAATTAAACCCAAGAAACTTCAACAACAAGAACCCATAAGAACTTAAACGAATTTCATCAAGAACTCATAATCTTTTCTATCAAAAGAACACAATTACGCTGAATTAAATCATGATTGGCGCGTGGTGAACTAACCCAATACTATGTGATCTCACATACCTCGTAGGATTGAATCCTTGGCAAAATTCACAACCAAAATTGCATGATCTTGACGAATCTTGAACTTTTCTTCTCCTTTCTCCTCTTCTCTCTTTTCTCCAAGCCCTAGCATAAATTTTCAATTGTCTAAACTGATCTAATTCTGTTTAGACCCCAATTAAACTCCTAGAATCATTGGGTAAGGAAAAGACCAAACTATCCTTCCAAAATCCGATTTCGAGTTTCCCTATCTAGACAGTCCAACTTCAAATGGACATATCTCATTCATACAAACTCGGAATTGAGCAAACTCGGTGGCGTTGGAAATATAATTCCAAGATCTTTCCTACAATATCTTGTATAACACATAGCTCATCATCAGCTAGGAGTTATTGTCATTTGAAGTTTACCCAAAACTCAAACTTAACATAACTTTACCAATTTTTCTAGATTTTTCATTCTTTCCAAAAATGACTCTTTTTAATTCTATCTCTTTCTAGTTCTTTCGAATAGAGAGGTGTTACAATATCTCCCACTTGGGAACATTCTTCCTTGAGTGAGATTACTCTTCGTAGGCTAAGGATGTAACATCTAACATTCAACTCAAACACCCAACAAGCAAATCTAACACATCAATTTTATAAATTAAAGAGTACTAAGAAGAGAATTAGTACCTTGGTCTGGAATTTCTCCTGGCTCAAAGAGATGTGGATATCTCTTCTTCATATCCTCCTTAGCTACCCAAGTAGTTTCCTCAACAAACTGAATTCTCCAAATAACTTTGACTAATGCTACTTTCTTGGTCCTCAACTTGCGAACCTAACGGTCCAGAATCTAAACCGGGATCTCCTTATAAGATAAACTATCCTTGATACCAATATCTTCAGTAGGTATGATAAGTGAAGGATCGCACATGCATTTCTTCAACATGGAGATGTAAAATACCGGATGAACCGCTGCTAACTCTTGAGGTAGCTCTAACTCATAAGCTACATTACCAACCCTTTTGGATATTCTGTAAGGATCAATATACAGGGGACTAAGCTTCCCCTTCTTACCAAATCTCAAAACACCCTTCATGGGTGAAACTTTCAAGTAGACCCAATCATCTACTTCAAACTCTAACTCCCTTCTCCTAACATCAATGTAGGATTTCTGACGACTCTGCGCTGTTTTCAACCTTTTTTGAATGACTTTCACTTTCTACATAGCTTGATGAACTAAGTCTGGTCCTATCAACCCAGCCTCACCAACTTCAAACCATCCAATAGGAGATCTACATTTTCTCCCATAAAGAGCTTCATAAGGAACTATTTGGATGCTATAGTGGTAACTATTATTGTAAGAAAACTCAATGAGAGGTACGTGATCATCTTAAATACCCTTGAAATCAATCACACTGGCCCTCAACATATTTTCCAAAGTCTGAATAGTGCGCTCTGCTTGACCATCTGTATAAGGATGAAAACCAGTACTCAAGTTCACCTTTGAAGCCAAACCTTTCTGAAAAGATTTCCTGAACTGTGTAGTAAATTGTGCACCTCTATCTGATATAATCAAAACTGGAACTCCATGAAGTCTAACTACATCTTGAAGATACAACTTGGCATAGTCCTCTGTTGAATGGGTAGTCTTTACCGGCAAAAAGTGGGCTGATTTCATCATTCTATCAACAATTACCCATATAGAATCATGCTGCATGTGAGGCCTTGGTAAACCTATGATGAAATCCATGTTGATCATCTCCCACTTCCATTTCAGAAGTTCTATATTCTGAGTCGTACAACTGGGTCTTTGGTGCTCTACTTTAACTTATTGGTAATTCAGACACATAACAATAAACTCTGCAATGCCCTTCTTCATACTACACCGATAAACTTCTCTCAAATCACGATACATCTTTGTGTAACTCGGATGGATATAATATCTAGAGCTATCAGCTTCCTCCATGATTCTCTGTTGGAGTTCATCCACCCTTAGTACACACAACCTACCTTGATACCTCAAAACGCCATCTCCCCCTTGTTCAAAAGCCAACACTTTTTGCTTATGAACATTTGCCTTCAATTCAACCAAAAAGGATCTCGGTCTTGTTTCTCCTTAACTTCAGACACTAACGATGATCCAGCCCCATTCATCACCACTACTCCTCCTTCTGTGGAATCCATTAGTCGAACTCCTAATCGTGCAAGTATGTGCATATCTTTTGCTAACTCTTTCTTATCTTCCTCAAAATGGGCGGTCCAACCCATAGATAATCTACTCAAGGCATCAATAACAACATTAGCCTTACTTGGGTGATAGAGAATACTCATGTCATAATCCTTGAGTAACTCTAACCACCTTCGTTGTCTCAGATTAAGATCTTTCTGACTAAACACGTACTGAAGACTCTTGTGATCAGTAAACACATCCACATGAACACCATAAAGATAATTACGTCATATTTTCAAAGAAAATACTATGGCAACCAACTCTAAATCGTGGGTTGGTTAATTCTTCTCGTGAACTTTTAACTGTCTGGATGCATAAGTTATAACTTTGTCATTTTGCATTAACACACAACCCAAACCAACTCTAGATGCATCACAATATACCACAAAGCCTTGCGTATCTTCTGGTAAGGTCAATACTGGTGTAGAACCTCGCTATTTGAAAGACCTAGAAAGAGTTAGAATTGGAAATATTCATTTTAGGAAAGAATGAAAAATCTGGAAATTTGTTAAGTTATAGTAAGGTTGAGTTTTGGGTCAACTTCAAACTACCATAACTCCTAGATCAAGATCAGTTAGGTGTGCTTTTAGATACCATAGGAAATATCTTGGAATTATCTTTCCAACGCCGCTAAGTTTGCATAATTCCGAGTTCGTATAAGTGAGATATGCCCATTTGAAATTGGGCTGTTCAAATTAGGAAAGTCTAAACCAGATTTTGGAAGGGTATTTTAGTCTTTTATTTACCCAATTATTTTAATTCATTTTTAGGAATTTATTTGGGGTCTAATCAGAATTATATCTCAATTGGAAATTCACGCTAGGGCTTGGAGAAAAGAGAAAAGAGGAGAAAGGAGAAGAAAGTTCAAGATTCATCAATTTCTTGGAGAATTGAGTGTGGTTTCACCAAGGGTTGATCCCTACGAGGTATGTGAGACTTTCATAGCGTTGGGTTCATTCACCCATGCGCCAATAATGTTGTTTCAGTGAAATTCGTTTCTAGAAAGTTGAAGTATGTTGTTCTTGAATTACGTTCCTGAAGTTTGCTTTAGTTCTTGAGATTTGATGGGATTATGGAGTTCTTGATGGATTCGTGTCCATTTAAGAGTTTTTTTGAGTTAGATTCTTGGGTATATATAATGGGTATTTGAATCTAAAGAGGGATTGAGAAAAACAATCAAATTTAGGCGAATTGGGGTGAGAAAACAAAGAAGGAAAAAGTCGAGCAGGTTTTGGCACGTAAGTCCTCATCGCGGACTTGCTCCCCCAGTGTACCAAAATCACCTCCGCGTCGCGGTTAGGACGCGGACTCCTCTTCTTGAAAATTTATTTTTGCGACCAAATATTTAAATACACCTTCACATCGTGGACTTGTTTCCAGACAGCAATTTCTTGATCTTTTCTCATGTTTAACAATCTAAAAACACTCCTAAACACCATGAGATCTTTTCTATCACAAATAATAGTCCTTGAATCCAAAATGCAATTCAAGGAAAGTTATGAGTTAAGTCAAGATAAGTTAAGTCTCAAGTTAAGAGAAGTTCATAAACTTTTTCAAAAGTCTTTTACAAACGTTTTAACTTTGTTTTAAGACTTAAGCTTTGAGTTGAGTAAAGAGTAAGAGCAAAGTTCTTTTCTTCAAAGATTATATGGGAACTATGTATTCCTAAGAGTTAAAAATGTTTTCACATTTGAGCAAGAAGGTAAACACCTATTTCCAATAAGAGCTTTTAAGCTAAGTTTTGAGTAATTATCTCAAACCAAAGAAATAAATTTTGTTTCAAAAAATATGAGCTAAGTATATTTTGGGAGTAGTATTGAGCACCGATATGGGATGCGAGTTCTTAATAACTCAAGTCTCCATAAACCATGTAGCCATCATGGGTAGTAAATGATCATAATTTCTAGATGATTCCTTAAGTGCTTTTAAGTATAGACTAGTGGATCCACTTAGTTAAGGCGTTCTATATGACGGCAAAGTATAGGACAGTTCTGGCAGTATGGGTAAGACGCTGTATCACCACTTAGGCTCATAGTGGTGGTTGGCGGTTAGAGAAACTCCCACAGAAACTATATTTCTTTATTACATGACTAAAGTTGAGTTTGTTATTGCATTTCTTTAACTAACTTAGTTTCTTTCTACTACTTTAGAAACTTTCTATATATTGCATGTGTTTTATTGCTTTATATTGAGTTAAGTTGTTCATGAGTTGAGTAAGTGTTCCTTTCAGATTCTTTTCAAGCCTATGTTATGTTTAGCATTCCAACTCGCATACTCGTACATTCAAGGTACTGATGCCAGTTGGCCTACATCATTTTATGATGCAGACATAGGAAATCAGGATAGCATCCAGGGCCCCATTGATCCAGTTGAGCACTCAAAGCCAGTTGGTGAGTCTCCTTGCATTCTGGAGGACTCCTTTTACTTTGCTTTCTAGTATTTCAGTTGTTAAGATGATGGGGGGTATGGTCCCGACATTCCTCCTTGTTTTAGAGGCTTTATAGACAGTTAGTAGTTCAATTGTCTTTACATTATTATTTCATATGTTAATACTTGAGTTGCCATTTTGGCCAAGTTGAATGTTTGACCTTTAAATGTTCTAAGTTATTTTATTAAACAGTTGAGTAGAACTGCATCTGATCATTGTAATAATGCTTAGAGTCTTCCGCTTAGTAAGTAAGCTTGGCCAAGGGTTCACTTGGGGCCAGCAATGGTTCTCGAGTGCCAGTCCCGCCAAGGGTGTCGGCTCAGGGTGTGACAACTAGGGCAGTAGTCAACCTCTTTTTCAATTCCTGAAAACTTTTCTCACAAGCTTCAGACCATTGAAACTTCACTGCTTTTTGAGTCAACTTGGTCAAAGGGTATGAAATAGATGAGAACCTCTCTACGAATCTTCTATAATATCCAACTAACCCCAAGAAATCCTAATATCAGTTGGAGATGTGGGTCTAGGCCAATTTTGCACTGCCTCTATTTTCTGAGTGTTAACTCTAATCCCATCACTGGAAACTATATGGCCTAAGAATGCCACAAACTAAAGCCAAAACTTACATTTCGAGAAATTAGCATACAGCTCTCTATCCTTTAGAGTTTGGAGAAATATTCTGAGATGGCTAGCATGATATTCCTCATTCCTTAAATAGATTAGTATGTCATCAATGAATACGATAACAAACATATCTAAATAAGGCTTGAATACTCTATTCATAAGGTCATTGAATGCTGCAGGTGCATTCGTTAAACCAAACGACATGACTAGAAGCTCATAATGACCATAACGAGTCCTCAATGTTGTCTTTGGAATATCACATTCCCTTCCTTTCAACTGATGGTAGCCTGATCTGAGGTCTATCTTAGAAAAACAAGAAGCACCCTAAAGTTGATCGAAAAGATCATCAATTCTCTAAAGAGGATACTTATTCTTGATGGTTACCTTGTTCAAATAATGGTAATCTATACACATCCTAAGGGAACCATCTTTCTTCCTCAAAAATAAGACCGGAGCACCCCAAGGTAAGACACTTGGTCAAATGAAACCTTTATCTAAGAGATCTTTCAACTGCTCCTTCTACTCTTTTAATTCTGCTGGTGCCATTCTATATGGCAGAATAGATATAGGACAAGTATCAGGAAAAATGTCTATACCGAAGTCTATTTCTCCCTCAAGAGGGACTCCGGGTAGATCATCAGGAAAGACTTCTAGAAACTCACTCACACCAGAGTCATTACCACGGACTAGGTGATAGACACAACCCTTGGAAACTAACTTTCTTGCCTTAAGGTACGAAATAAAATGACCCTTAGGCACTGAACTACTACTCCACTCTATAACTGGCACATTAGGAAACTGGAACTTAACAACTCGAGTTCTACAATCAATGGAGGCATAATAGGCATGAAGCCAGTCCATACCTAGAATGACATCAAAATCAACCATGTGCAACTCAACTAAATCATCCATGGTGCTCTTCTAATTAACGAAAATGGTACAATTACGATAGACTCGCTCAGCTAGAATAGAATCCCCAATAGGTGTAGAAACACAAAAGGGCTCACAAAGTTTCTCAGGAAGAACGTCAAATTGCATTGCAACATAAAGAGTCACAAAAGCTAAACTTGCTCCTGGGTCTAGCAAAGCATAAACATTAAGAGAAAAGACTTTGATCATACACATCTGGAGAATTCTCTTGCTCTTGACGACTCGTGATAGCATATAGATGGTTTGATCCTCTACCTGCCCCTGAAGTAGCTCCTCTAGATGCAGCTCTGTCTAGTGGAACAACTGATGAAGATTGGGCTCTATTGCCCTGATTCTCATTACCTTGCCGGTTCTTAAGGTACTCTTTCATGAAGAGACCCTCTTGTCCACACTTGAAACAACCCGTAGAGTCATCATGACACTTACCTGGGTGGTTCCTACCACACTTAGCACATGCAAGAGCCCAGTTACCTCCTTGTGCCACAATACCCTGAGACTGCGCAAGCCTAGCTCTAAAGTTCTGCGAATTCTGACCATTATATTCAAATTTGTTTCTAGGTGTAGGTGCACTAGCAGATGATGGAGTAGGTCCCATTTGGTTTTGTTGGAAGGAAGAACGGTTCACATTATTCCTTTGCTGCCCGGACTCATTCCCTATCTTAAATTTCTTGCTTCTAAACTCCTCCCTATCCCTCAACTTCTCTTCCTCAACCTACTGCACATAAACCATCAATCTTGCTATATCTATGTCACATATTAGCATCACAACCTTACCTTTCTTAATAGATAGACGAGATAGCCCAGCAACAAACAAACTCATCATACTTCTCATATTTGCAACCATCTCCGGAGCATATCGGGAAAGTTGGGTGAACTTCAAGCTATACTCATGAACACTTAGCGAATCCTGGTTAAGGGTAAGGAATTCCTGTACCTTGGCTTCTCTCAGTTTAAGGGGAAAGAAACACCCCAAGAAAGCCTCCTCAAACATAGCCCAACTCAAAATTGGTGCATCCTCAGCCCTACTCTTCTTCCACATGTCAAACCAAGTCCTAGAAACATTTTTTAATTGATATGCAGTCGACAACGTGCATAACCTCAAATACCGTTTATAGTTCCTCAACAAAATGTTTTGGATCCCCAATAGAGCTTGAACCAGTGAAGCTTGGTTGTATCAGCCTCTTCCTGTCGAGCCCCTCTTTGTTGCCCGACTTGGTTGGTCACATCTTGACTTAGCATTCAGATTGTTTCCTGAAATTCAACATTGGTGACCTCTCCTTGGGGTTGCACTTCAGGTGGATTAGATACCCCTTGCTCCTCGACAGTATGCCTAGTAGGACAAGCTCTGACAGCTTTTTGTGGAGGCATGATCTGAAAGACACGTACAAGAACGAGTTAGAAGGAAACTTTTTAGAAATTAACTCTATCGCACGAAATAAATGTGAAAGAAGTGAAAGAATTTCCTAAATGTTGCAACCTCCTAATTATAGATGTGGTACGCTTCACACCGATAACTAGGACTCTACAAACACATCTTCATAGACTCCCTAGGACTCTTGAATCTAGGCTTTGATACCAAGTTTGTCACGCCCCGAGCCTATGGGCAAGACTGGCTCTTGAGAACCACTGCTGGCCCCAAGCGAACCCTTGGCCTAGCTTAACTAATATCTAACTATCTATAAAGCCTCTAGATATTAAGAGAGATGTCCGTACAAGACCTTTGATCATCCTAATAACTAACTAATCAAAGCAATAGAAAAAGGGAATCCTCTGGAAGCAAGGAGGCTCACCAACTGACTCTGAGGTGCTCAACTGGATCAACGAGATGTTAGATGTTGATCCTGATTTCCTATATCTGCATCATAAAATGATGCAGACCAAATGACATCAGTACATTGAATGTACGAGCATGCGAGGGGAAAACTAAACATGACATAAGCTTGAAAGGAATTTGAAAGAACACTTACCGTTGCTTTACTCAACTCAGGAATACTCAACTCAAATGCAAAGTAAAAATAACAATAAAGGTGCAATTTATACAAAGCATTTAAAAACAATAGATGACAACTCAATGTGTTAAAGAAATACAATACAACTCAGTTTACATACAAACTAATATAATAGTGTGGGAGTTTTTCTAACTGACAACCACCACTATGAGATAAAGTGATGATACAACATCTCGCCCACGCTACCAAAACTTTCCTATACCTTGTTGTGATATAGAACGCCTCAACTAAGTGGATCCACTAGTCTATCCTTAAAAACACTAAGGTGTCATCTAAAAAGTATGACTCTTTTTACCCACGATGGCTACATGATTCATAGAACTTGAGTTATTATGAACTCGTCCCCTTATCGGTGCGCATTAATACTCCCAAAATATACTCAGCTCATATGTTTGTAAAAACAAAACTCTTTCTATGATTTGAGGTAATTACTCAAAACTAGCTTAAAAGCTATTTTGGAAATAGGTGTTTCATTTCTTGTTTAAATGTGAAAACATTTCAACTCTTGGGAATACTTAGTTTCCGTGTAATCTTTTGAAGAAATGAACAATACCCTTACTCTTTACTCATCTCAAAACTCAAGCCTTAAAACAAAGTAAAAACGTTTGTAAAAGAATTTTGGAAAACTCTATAAACTTTCTCTTGACTTGACTCTTAACTTTCCTTGAATTAAATTATGGATTCAAGGTTCATGTAATCTTTTGAAGAAATGAACAATACTCTTACTCTTTACTCAACTCAAAACTCAAGCTTTAAAACAAAGTAAAAACGTTTGTAAAAGACTTTTGGAAAACTCTATGAACTTTCTCTTGACTTGACTCTTAACTTTCCTTGAATTGAATTATGGATTCAAGGTTCATGATCTCTTTTTTATGGGTGATTTCATGATGTTTAGATGTACCTTAGAGTGTAGAAATCGACTAGAAAACATAGGTACGTTGTTAGGGAATTAGAACGGAAAAAAGTGGGGAAAGGTGGAAGAACTGGCGTCCCTGGCGCTCTGAGAAGCGCAGGGTGCCAGAGGGTAAATTTCAAAGTCTGGGTTAGCGTGCTCTGGCTAGCACGGCACCCCAGAGCCCAAACTTCAGAACCCTTTTTGGGGCGCTCTAACAGGTGCGGCGCCCCAGACCCCTCCCCAGAAAAATCCCAAATTTTCTTCTTCGTTTTTCAACTCTAAACCCTCTAATTTCACTTGGTTCTTTCCCCCAAACACTTATAATCGACTATATCTTCAATATATGTAAGATTCTACTTGAAAATCACACCTAATCTCATTAATTAAACCCAAGAAACTTCAACAACAAGAACCCACAAGAACTTAAACGAATTTCATCAAGAACTCATAATCTTTTCTATATAAAGAACACAATTATGTTGAATTAAATCATGATTGGCGCGTAGGTGAACTAACCCAACACTATGTGATCTCACATACCTCGTAGGATTGAATCCTTGGCGAAATCCACAACCAAAATTGCACGATCTTGACGAATCTTGAACTTTTCTTCTCCTTTCTCCTCTTCTCTCTTTTCTCCAAGCCCTAGCATAAATTTTCAATTGTATAAACTGATCTAATTTTGATTAAACCCAAATTAAACTCCTAAAATTGAAATAAAATAATTCGGTAAGGAAAAGACACAACTACCCTTCCAAAATCTGATTTTGACTTTTCATATCTAGACAGCCCAACTTCAAATGGACATATCTCATTCATACGAACTTGGAATTGAGCAAACTCAACGTTGGAAAGATAATTCCAAGATCTTTCCTACGGTATCTTTTAGCACACCTAACTCATCCTGAGCTAAGAGTTATGGTAGTTTGAAGTTGACCCAAAACTCAAACTCAACAAAACTTAACATAACTTAACCAATTTTTCTAGATTTTTCATTCTTTACAAAAATGACTCTTTCTAATTCTAGCTCATTCTAGTTCTCCCAAATAGCGAGGTGTTACAAAAATACTGAAAAAAATTCATTAAAATCAATAAAAACTCCTAAAATTGGCTAGATTTTATATCATGGTTGCCTCTAGGTAGCGCTTGATTTAACGTCGGGGCACGATGCAGACACTTTGATTACTCAGACTTCATCAAGGCTCAATTTTTCTATCACCTAATTGACTTCCTCAGATTTCCCCAAGTAGATCTTTATCCATTTATTGTTCACTTTGAACCTCGTTCCTTCTTTATTCTCTAGTTCAACTACTCCGTGTGGAAATACTTGTATCACTTTGAATGGCCCAGTCCACTTGGACTTGAGTTTACAAAGAAACAAGGACAACCTTGAGGTGAATAAGAGAACCAAATCACCAGGAACAAATTCACGCTTATTAATCTTTTGATCTTGGTACCTCTTCATCTTCTCCTTATATAAGGCTAAAGTTTCATATTCTTTCATGCAAAACTCATCAAGCTCATTCATCTTATTCAATCTTTGTCTTGATGCGGTAGCCTAATCCAAATTCAGCTTCTTTAGTGCCCACGTTGCTTTGTGCTCTAACTCTACAATCAAATGGAAAGCCTTCTCATAGACAAGGTGGTACGAGGACATACCTATGGAAGTCTAAATGTAGTGTGGTAGACCCTTAAAGCATCATCAAGCCTTCTTGACCAGTCAGTTTTGTTTGCATTCATAGTCTTTGCAAGAATTTCCTACACCTCTCTATTCGACACTTCAACTTGCCCACTAGACTTCGGATGATAAGGGATTGCTATGTTATGACGAACACCATACTTCTCAAGCAATGCCTTGAATAACTTATTACAAAAGTGAGAACCTCCATCACTAATAATCGCCCTTGGTGTACAAAATCTAGAGAAAATATTGTTTTTCAGAAACGCAGTGATGTTTTTCCCTTCATTTTTTGAAAACGCAACAGGTTCCACCCATTTAGACACATAGTCAACTGCTACAAGAATAGACTTCATCCCATTTGAGCTCACAGGACCTATGAAGTCAAAACCCCAAACATCAAACAACTCAATCACCAGTATTGGGTTCATTGGTAGTTAAGCTTCCTTGAAATACCTCATTCTCTTTGACAACAATCATAAGAGCTGGCGAAATCATGAGATCTTGGTGAATAGTAGGCCAATAATATGCAACTACAATATTTTATGGGCAATCGGGATACCACTATTGTGTCTACCAACATGAGACGAATGTCAAGCCTCCAATATACTTATCATCTCAACCTCGGGAACACATTGATGAATAATCCCATCAGCACAATTATGAAACAAGTAAGGCTCTTCCCAAAATAATTTTTTCACATCAGACATGAATTGTCTTCTTTGGTGGAATGAAATATCCGAAGGCACCAAATCACTTGCCAAATAATTGGCAAAATCTTCTAACTAAGGGATAAGGTCAAAAGAAGCAGCCTTCATTGGGGAATGCATCATTTTTCTCATCTCCATCCACTAACTTGATCATATCCTCTTCTTTTAATTTGGACAAGTGATCAGCCACTTGGTATTCTTGCAGCAATATACCCATCTAATCAGTCTTGGCTTTGCATCCTTATTTTCCATAAGATACCTCAATCTCGAGTGATCAATATGCATAATAAAATTTAGTGCCAAGCAAATAGGATTTGAAGTCTTCAAATGCAAAGACTACAACAAGCAGTTCTTATTCAATCATTGTATAGTTCTTTTGAGCGACATTCAAAGCTCTACTCACATAGTATATAGGATGAAGAATCTTTACTAGCCTCTGCCCTAATACTACGCCAAGTCATCCAACTCGCATCACACATCACTTTAAATGTAAATAACTATCTCCCTCATTTCTTTCCCCAAATTCAGCTTTTTTAGTGCCCACATTGCTTTGTGCTCTAACTCTACAAGCAAATGGAAAGACTTCCCATAGACAAGTTGGTAGGGGGACATACCTATGGGAGTCTTAAATATAGTTCGATAGGCCCATAGAGCATCATCAAGCCTTCTTGACCAATCAATTTTATTTGCATTCACAGTCTTTGCAAGGATTTGATTAATCTCTCTATTTGACACTTAAACTTGCCCACTAGACTATGGATGATAAGGGGTTGCTGCGTTGTGATGAACACCATACTTCTCAAGTAGTGCCTTGAATAAATTATTACAAAAGTGAGAACCTCCATAACTAATAATTGCCCTTGGTGTACAAAATCTAGAGAAAATATTCTTTTTTTCAAAAATGCAGTGACACTCTTCCCTTTATTGTTTGAAAGTGCAACCGCTGCCACCCATTTAGACACATAGTTAATCCATGGAAAGGTATCATTCAATAATCAATCCAAGCTATGTCATTATCCATGGAAGGGCACTTCATCTGGCCAATCCAAGCTAGGTTTCATTAGGATAGCTCCTTATCTTTGATTCAATTTGTGAGAAAGCCTTTCAACCTTAGAATAGTTATTTTATGAGAAAACCTTTCACATCTTGATTTTATGTGTATATGATAAAAATCATTTCAACAACACATCTACATCATCATCATTGATACTTCACTCTCAAAGCATTCTTAAAACATTTACATAGACTTCATAAGAAAATCCATAAGTCCATAATTTACCTTTCAAGGTTCAAACCCACTTTCAATCATCAACATTTAGAAAACAAGGGTTATATATGCATTTCATCATAAATTCATGTAAATCTAGCAATACATTCTTAATTTCATAAAACTCTTCCTTTATAGTAAAAATCCCACATCATATGATCATATCTTGAAAACATGGGGACTACATGGGTTCATGGGGAAATCATCATAAAATCATAGTATTTCATCAATTCATGCATAACAGACCATAATTCAATTATTTAAATCAATAATGAATAGAACCCATCGTAATTGAAGAAAACCCTAACTCAATTGGGGAAATTTAACTTTGAAATAGTGGGAACTCCATAAACGGAAGGAACTCATGAATGAAAACTATCATATTTTGAAGCCAAATGCTTAACTTCAATGGTGACAATGAAGGCTTTCCTTGAAACCCTAGGTTGAACCCTTTTTTTCTTTTTCAAGTTTCTAGAGAGAAAAATATTTTGAAAAGGAAAATTGATCTTCTTTTGGGAATTTGGAAGAATGAAGTGAATGGGCTAATCTAGGGGTTGAAATCACTTATATAGAGGTCTTAGTGAAGGGTAAAACGACATAGTATAGGAGTTAATTAATTAGGAAAAACCCCAACTGCCCCTAAAAATAACTGCCAGATCATGACCTACGGACCCAGTCGACATGTCGTGGTCTGACCTACGGCCCGTCTTGGTGGACAGTCGTAGAAAGTTGGAACTTAAGGCCTTGGACCACAGACCCCAACCATGGACCGTGTTCTAACCAACGGTCCATTGGTCAGGCCATGGTTCTAGGCCCTCAGACCACTTTCAGGCAGGCAATCCACAGACCTACGGTCAGTGGTCCCTTTCATGGGTCGTGGGTGGCCGGTGTGAGTTGGCACCTGCAACTTCTGGAAAACTGCTATTTGGACTTTTTTGAATACAGGGTGTTACAAAACCAAGAAATGCCATTCAACACTGAAAAGTCACCGGTACATTACACAACCCAAATGCCATTCTCTTGAAAGCAGAAGCCCCATAACGACAAGTGATGGTGGTCTTCTCTTGGTCTTCTAGAGCCATGGAGATCTGATTGTAGCTAGAATACCCATCTAGAAAAGCAATACCAACCCTTTCCAAAACGAGAATCTAGCATTTGGTCCATGAACGGCATAACGAAGTGATTTATTTCAGTCCACGCATTCAACTTACTATAGTCCATAAAAACTCTCCAACTAGTCACCAACCTCATTGGAACAAGCTCATTCTTTTCATTGGGAACCATGGTGATTCCTATCTTATTTGGCACACATTGCACTGGACACACCCATCTACTATCAGTAATAGGATATACAACTCCAGCATCCAACCACTTAATTATCTCTTTCTTCACAACCTCTTGCATCGGTGGATTCAATCTTCAGTAGTGCTCAATACTTGGCTTGCTATCCGGCATAAATTGAATTTTGTAAGAGTAGATACCCGGTGGGATACCAATAATATCAGCAATGGTCCATCCAATAGCCCTTTTGAATAGTTCAAGACCAATATCAATGCCTCTACTTGCCCTTTATTCAAGTCAGCAACAATAATAACAGGCAAAGTACTATTTTGGCCCAAAAAACATTCTGCAAATGAGATGGAAGAGCCTTAAGCTCAAACTTCAGTGGTTCCTCAGCAAATGGTCTCGATGGCAGAGAGTCTCGATTCTTGAAATTAAGATCCAGTTTCTTTGGTTGATGATGACAAAAGTTTACCTCATCAAGTGCATCTTCTAGCTCATCATATTCAACAATACTATCTCATCAAAATTCATGATCACAGCCGCTAACACCTCAATACCAAGTCACTCCTCAATAGACAACTTCGGCACTACCTCAACAGTATGATTCACTGCAGACACCGCGTTAAGATCACTAGCATGATTCATAGATCTGCAAATATTAAAAATGACCTCTTCATTATTCAAGCAAAACTTCAGTTGCCCCTTTTCCAATCAGCCAAAATAGGCCCAGTAGTAAGAAATAGTCTCCCTAAAATGATAGAGACCTCAAAATTAAATTCATAATCTAGTATAACAAAGTCGGTCGAGAAGATGAATGTCTCAACTTTCACAAGGACATCTTGAAACACCGCAATCTATTTCTTCATAGTGCGGTCAGTTATGATTAGCCGCATTACAGTTAGTTTGGGGGCTTCCAAGCCCAACTTTTTATATATAGACATCAGCATCAGATTAATTCTGGCACCCAAGTCACATAGAACCTTGGTGAAATGCAATATACCAATAGTACATGGAATAGTAAATGATCCAGGATCCTCATTTTTTTTTTTTTTTTGCACTAACGATCTAGTAGCGATAGCACTACAATGCTACAACTTGTCATCATCTTCTAAATTGACAGCCCTTTTCTTAGTCACCAAAGCTTTCATGAAATTTGCATAACCCAGCAATTGCTCAAGTTCCTCAATCAATGGAATATTTATGGACAACTACTTCAGTATAGCTATAAACCAACGATATTTTTCTTCTTCCATTTTCTTTACCAACCTTCGTGGGAAGGGATGTGGAGGTCTTGGCATAGGGATGATCTTCTGCATGACCTCAGCCTCCTTCTCAGTCTGATCTTTCGACTCCTCAACTACCTTAATTTCGTCCTCTACATGCTCTTTTGCACTGTCCACTCCAGTCAGCATGGAAGGGTCTATAGTCTGCATTCCTCCTCTAGTAGTGACTGCCATGCAATGACTGTCATCCTTTGGATTCTAGATGGTATTGCTAGGGAGTGTTCTTGGCTGACGTGGATTTACACTTGCGAACAACTGGCTCAAATGCTGATCAATATGCTTAATCGATACAATATAATACTCAAATTTTTGACCAATGTCAGATAAATCATTTCGCATTTCTTTCCCATTGTTATCTGTTGAATCAAAACTTTTCATCATCTTGTGTATCATATCTTTAATGCAATTCATACTCAATCCAACATCTCTTTCCCAGGTGAAACATAGAGTCCACTATTTTCATTTCTGTTGCCCTTCCAATTTCTGTTATAGTTATTGTCACGATTAAAATTCCCATCATGGACATAGTTCCCTTCTCGAGTATAGTTACCATAGTTTCGACCTTGATTTCCTTGACCTTGGTGCCAATTATCCGAATTGGATGCTTGGGCATTGGTCTGGAAACCCCTCATCTGATCATTCACAAGATTCGCATCCTCCTCATAAATGTAGTCATCAGCAAGTGGTGCTCTAGGTTGAAAGTTTACAGCAGCCAATTATTGTTCTCAATTGGGCCATTTCCTAACGAATATCATCATTGGACTTATTTGGTATGGCTTTTGTATAGTGATCATGTTCTCTCTAGTATTTGACTTTCTAGCACTCCATGCCTTGTTGTTCTTGGAGATCTTTTCAAGTTTTCCAGCAATCTCTTGAAATCTGCATGCTCAATAAGATCCTCCAGCAATGGTATCTAGCACAGCTTTCCTATTATCATCTTGCCCTATGTAAAAACACTCTTTCAGTGACTCGTCATCTATGTAGTGGTTAGGCACACTCCTCATAAACCCAGTGTATCTATCCCAAGAGCTACTCACCGACTCCCCATTAAATGCCACGAAGTTATTGAATTTATCCTTGTGATTCATCTTCTTGGACACTGGAAAATACTTCTCCATGATTACCCTGTGTAGCCTATCCCAAGTCGTGATTGAGTTATAAGGAAATGTAGAAAGTCATACTGTAGCATCACCTATCAACGAAAGTGGAAACTCCCTTAAGCCGATCGCATCCACATTTAAATCTAGTCGTCCTACACTACTTAAGAAGACACTCTTCACTTTGCTCATGTGAGCATATGGATCCTTCAAAGGTAACTCGGCAAATATCCCTCTAGATGTAAACATTTGAATCAAACTGCTAGTCACCACAAAAGTATGTCTGGGAGGTAGTGGAGGGACAACTATAGCATCGGTCGATCCCACAACATTATGATCAACCTTATAGTTTTCACAGACATCTCATGCTAGCTGATTTGTCACTCCTTCAACAGTTTCAACTTGTGGATTACCCTTAACATGTCCAGGAACATCTAAGACTCCAGGAGGTTATAAATCATCTACACCCTGTTGACCCGCTCCGATTGGATCATTTTGTACCTCGAGATTTAGGCCTCTTCCAACCATCATTATCAGTGTTCATCTCAATTCAGGATCGAAAAGAGTCAGGGATTGCCTTGACTCTGTGTACTTGGCATACAATGGAGATAAGACTTGTAGAAAACAAAAACAAAACAAAACGTAAATCAGGAAATAAATGACTAAAATTCAATAACGAAATTAGTCTAATATAAAAGACTTTGTCCCCGACATCGGCGCCAAAATTTGATACACCCAAATTACACTTCCCTAAAGAAGTATAAGCGGCCTTTATCAAATAAAGAATCTAACTTTTAGGTTAGGGTCGATCCGACAAGGAATGTGGTCTAGACTTAGGCTAATTTATGGTTATCTACTTTTAGTCAAATTACATCTGTAAAAAGGGAGATTTGTAAATAAAGTAATAGTTCATTGATTTGTAGTAACAAGTAACAAGTAATCACAATTCACAGTATGAAATATCAATATGAGAAGAAAACTAGGGTACATGTGTTCCCCACATGTTGTTAACGCAATAATTCCAAAAATAATAACTCTATCCTAGTGTTTAACATGCAAGGTAGGTAAGTTATGTATCTCCTAAGTGGTTGGTTCTCTAAATAAGGAATTTCACCACACAACTTGGTTCGTCTACGGGTGTATGCTTTACTAACCTTTACCCTTAACCCTAGATTAGCCTTCTCCGTAAGTGGGTCAGGGTATTAGATAGAGGATTATCATGTCTAAATCTCCGTTGTTCAATCCCTTTCTCACTCATTACTTCCTTGGACTGGAAAGTAGGAATGAGGCGAGTTCTAATGACGTAGACCATTAAAAAGCATTCAAAATGAAAGGATTAACAATATATGCATAAACATTATTCAGGAATTACTTAATTATTGATTTTACGTTGTCAATTTCTCATGGTTCCCACAACCCTAGTTGTGGATTTAGCTATTCATGCTTGAATTATCACAATTCATATTAGGGTTTGAAATAGAAATCATAAACTTACAATAAGAATAGATGAAAACCGAAATCTTGAATTGAAAATCAAAAGCAAATTGCATAAACCAACTTTAAGAATTAAATGTCAAAAGTGTTCGTAAAATAATTCTCAAAGTCAATGTAAAGTATCACAAAAGGTCTAACAACCCAAAAACAAAAAATACAACTAATATTTATAGAAACTAAATCCTAAACCAAGTAGGAAAAGGAAGCTTAGGAAATTCCTATTTGGGCAGCTTCATCGACGGCTGGTCACCGACGGCCCGTCAAGGAATGACGGCTCGTGGTCTTCCACCATTGCTCAGTAGTTGGCCAAAATTATGTGGACTTCAATCGATGGTCGCAACCCATGGTCCGTAGGTCTAGGCATGGTCTGTCCTGTATACTCATGGTTCAAGTACTGGAACTCAACTTTCTGAAGTCATCGATGACCGATCAACGATGGTCCATCATCCGACTTACAACTTGTTAGTTGCTACCGTGGTTCTATACTTAGTCATACTTCCTTGAACACTCTATCTACACCTTCACCTATGGCTCGTCAACTAAACGATGGCTCGTAGGTGGGCTTGTCTATTGTTATTTTCCTGCTACTTCAGCCACTTTCAACTCCAACTACTCCAAACATATTTCCTGCAAAAATTAGATCAAAATACCATCAAATCTAATAACAAAAATTCTTAAGACACATGCAAACTTCAAGTATAATGCAGGAAAAATACCGTAAAATCACGGTGCATCACTCACTAACTGAACAATGCTTCCACTACACCTTCACTGAAACAATCTCGTTAGTCCTAAGCTTGTGGACTTGCCTATCCAAGATGGCAATAGGCTCCTTTTCGAAAGATAAGTCTAGACTCAACTCAACTGAATCAAGAGAAAGTAGATGGGACTAGTTCAACACGTACTTCCAAAGCATGGAAACTTGAAACATGGGATGCACACCTAACAAACTAGGTTGAAAGGCCAACTTATAGGCCACCTCTCCCACACGACTCAAGATCTCAAAGGGTCCAATGAATCTAGGGCTAAGTTTGCCCCTATTTTCGAATCTCATCACACTCTTCATGAGTAACAGTCAGAGCCAAACAAGATCACCCTGCATGAACACTAGGGCTCGAACTATCTGATCCGCATAACTCTTCTATCGACTTTGGGTTGTCAACAGTCTACCCTGGATCATACGAACCAGCTCTATAGAATCTCTAAGGAAGTTTGTATCTAATGAATTCATCTCAATTGAGTCAAACCATCTTATCAGAGATCTACACCACCTGCTATACTACACCTTAAAAGGGGCCATCAGATACTAGAATGATAATTGTTGTTCTAGGCAAACTCTACTAAGGGCAAATGTTGATCCCATCTAGCACCAAAATCAATCACAGAAGCTCAAAGCATGTCCTCCAACACTTGAATCATCCGCTGGGACTAACCATATGTCTAAAGGTGGAAGGTTGTACTCATATCTAAACGAGTACCCAAAAAATGGGACGTGAACAAGGAACCTCGATTAGACACAATAGAAACTAGGACTCCATGCAATCGCACAATCTGACTGATATTAAGCTCGACTAACTTCTCTTTGTGGTAGTCCCACAACAAAGTCCATAGTGATCCTTTCCTACATCCAAGTAGAAATAGGCATCCTCTGAGATAGACCTCTAGGCCTTTTGTTCTCACACTTAACCTGTTGACAAGTCAAACACCTCGAAAAAAAATTACATTATCCCTTTTCATACCATACCACTAATAGTGTTGGCTCATGTCATGATACATCTTCACGGCACCCGGATGGATGGAATATTAGGAACAATGGACATCTTCAAGAATCAGTCTAATCAACTAACCCACCTTGGACACACAACTCCTACCTCTAATCCGCAATACACCATCAGAATCAAGAATAGACTCCTTGGCTTCCCCTTTCATCACCGTGTCTCAAATAAGACATAGTTTCTCTTCATCAAACTGAATCTCACGAATTTTCTCAACTAAGGAAGAAAGAGCCTCAATAAATGCAATCAAATAACAAGTCTCCTCAAAAACTGCAATCGGACGAGACTGTTGGCTAACCTCTAAATATCTCTAGCCAATGGTCTCTCTCTCACACTAATAGCGACAGGACTTCCCATGCTAGAAGACTTCCGACTCAAAGCATCGGCCACCATATTGCCTTCCCTAGATGATACAAGATGATGATGTCATAGTGTTTCAGTAGCTCAAGCCATCTATGCTGCCTCAAGTTCAATTCTCTCTGACTGAAAATGTACTGACGACTGTGATGGTCCGTGAAGACCTCATAATGGACCCCATAAAAATAATGTCACCATAGCTTAAGCACAAACACTACTGCTGCCAACTATAAATCATAGTTAGGGTAGTTTATCTCATGGGCCTTCAGCTGCCTAGAAGCAAAGGCAATCACCTAACCATTTTACATCAGAACACCGTCTAACCTGACTCCAGAAGCATCGCAATAAATAGTAAAGTCCACACCCCCCTCGGGTAAGGTCAAAACAGGAGCCGGTGTCAACAAGGTCTGAAGCTTTTGAAAGCCCTCCTAACACTCATCAGACCACTGAAAACTCACACTCTAACGAGTTAACCTAGTCAAGGGATATGCAATCGTAGAGAAGTTCTGAAAAAATCTTTTGTAATAGCCCTCAAGGCCCAAAAAAACTCTGGATCTCAATAACCGAAGTACGTCTGGTCTAACCCCTCACTATCTCAATCTTGGCTAGATCAACAAGAATACCCTCCTTGGAAGCCATGTATCCCAAAGATACCACAGAATCGAGCCAAAACTTGGAGTTCAAGAACTTAGAATAAAGTTTCTCTTTCCTCAATCTTTGGAGTACAATCCTCAAATGCCGATCATGATCCTCTTCAATCTTGGAGTACACCAAGATGTCATCAATGAACACTATCATAAAGGTATCCAAATAAGGTCGGAACACCCCGTTCATCAACTCCATGAATGATGCAAAGGCGTTAGACAAACCAAATGACATTATAAGAAGCTCATAGTTACCATAATAAGTCCTGAAAGTTGTCTTAGGGATATCTGATGCCCTAATCTTCAACTGGTGATAACTAGATCTCAAATCAATCTTAGAAAACAGAGATGTACCCTGAAGCTAATCAAACAAGTTACCAATACCAAGAAGAGGATACTTGTTCTTTACTGTCACTTTCTTCAACTATCAATAATCAATACACATCGTTATGGATCAATCTTTCTTTCTCACAAACAACACAGGGGCACCTCATGGAGAAACACTAGGGTTAATAAACCCCTTACTCAACAAATCCTGCAACTGATCTTTCAATTCCTTCAACTCAGCTAGATCGATACAATAAGGAGGAATAGATATGGGCTTGGTGCCCGGCTTAAAGTCAATAGTAAGTCAATAGCCCTATCTAGAGGAACACCTTGTAGATCATTAGGAAACACATCTATAAACTCTCGAACCACGGGCACATAATCCATAGGAAGTGGTTCAACCTAGTATTCTGAATGAAAGTCAAGTAGGACAAACACACTCTATTAACCAATCTCTATGCTCTAATGAAGGAGATAACCTTGATAGGGTAAGAATGACTAGCACCCGACCACTCAACTCTTAGGACACCCGACATCGCTAAGGTCACAGTCTTTGCATAACAGTCAAGGATAGCATGATGCGGAGAAAGTCAATCTATACCCAAGATAATATCAAAGTCTACCATTCCCAAAATGACCAGGTCTACCCAAGTACCATACCCAACAAAAGAAATTAGACAGGATAGATACACTCGATCCACCACTAACAACTCACCCACTAGTGTAGGAATATGAATAGGTACAGGCATGCAATCAGACAACATATCAAACCCAACAGTAGAATAGGTAGACATATATGAGAAAGTAGATCACGGATCAAACAATACAGACACAGGTCAATGGAAAACCGGGACGATACCTCTGATCACAGCATTAAAAGTCTCTATCTCAGGCCTCCTTGCAAAAGCATAACACGTGTCATCTTGGCCACCAATAGTCTGAGTAAAACCTCTACCTCTACCCTGTGGAGCTGGAGTACCCCTACTAGTAGTCCTAGCACCTCTACAGGACTTAAATCTACCTCGAACCCTGACCAGTAGTGTTGAATCCCTTGCTGGAGCAGTTGAATAAGAATGATGAGGTCTTGAATGAGTTTGTAGAGGACATTGTCGCATCATATGATCTGGATCTCCACAAGTAAAGCAAGATCTCGGCACAGATAATTGTTGTTGTAAACCATGAACTACCATGGCCACCTCAGCCAGAACCATAGTATCCTCGAGTTGACTGTCCACTCTCAGCTACTAGCATAGAAGCATGAACCGACCCATGACGCTAGAAGTAACCACCACCTCTATGTGAACCTCTACCTCCAGATGAGACACCAGAAAACTAACTAGAAGAACGAGTCCTCTTGGGATTCCCAAACTCCTCTAAAACCATCACATCTGCCTCCTTGGCGGTGCTTACAATGGACTGGAATGAAGCCCCATCTCTGGCCACTATGAACACATAAGATCTGATGGAGAAAGTCAACCCTCTCATAAACTGGCGAACTCTCTCTACTTCATCATGCACAATAGTCATAACATGCCTAGAAAGCTCATAGAAACAGGCCTCATACTCGATCATAGACAAACTACCTTGAACCAAGCTCTTAAATCTCAGACGACTTTCCTCTCTCATGCTCCACTGAATGAAGCGATTCTAGAAAGCACTAGAAACATATCCTACTATCCCAAAGGAAATTGAACTGGTCTAGACCTCAAAAAATCCTCCACTAGGAAGCTGAAGGGCAACAAACCGAACACCACGAGCATCCACCATACCTACAGCCTCAAGCATCTCTTGGCAAAAAGTCAAGAACTGAAGAGTATCCTCGCTCGTACCACCCTGAAACTAAGGTGGTTTCATCTTCTCAAACCTCCCACAACACTACTGATCAGTCGTTGTAAAGATAACTTTGGGAGCAATCTGTGCACCAGCAGCATGAATACCTAAATTTTGGGTGGCTGGCCCACCTGAACATGAATACCTAAATTTTGCTACTGACCTAGGGTCTACGTCCCCAGAGAAAGGTTTTTTAACACACCAAGCATCCTTAATAAAGTCTCCTGAAACAACAAAGCTCCACACTAGGAAGGAACCTAATCCTCAGCAACCTCAACATGTATCTCAAGAGAAGCCTCTCTAGCTCTACCTCTTGCTAGAGTCTCCTTATGGGAACGACCTCTCTCCAGTGCTACTCTATGAGCACGACCTCAAGCTAGGGCCCTACCTCTACCCCTAGTTGGGGTCTCCACAATAGCATGGGGGACTGCCTCCCCTTTACCTCTAGAAATAGAATTTGTGGTCCTCGGCATCGGCCAAAACAACACACAACAACTCACCACTAGCGAGGTAACCACACACGACAAAAAAGGATGAATAAAAGGGTTCTTAATAATCTTTGTATCCTCTTGAAGATAAGTACATACATCTCCATACCGATCCTTAAGAGTCTACTTAGACTTGGCTTGTACACATGTGAGACATATGAACTTGAGGCTCTTATACCATTATGTCACAACCAAAAAATAGAGGTAATGGCACCTGTCTTTTTCCACCAAGACAAGTCAGTCTCAATGCAAAGAAAATAAAAGAAAAGCAAAAAATAGTAAAATCAAGAACAAGATAAAGCGGAAAACTTGTTCTTCTATTTAAACTCCAAAAATCTGGTTGTCACGTAGCCACTAAATACATAAGTGTTGAATTAAGAAATAGATATAAGTCTCAATCTTTGCCGCCAAATGACAGGCAGCTACCTCTTTAAGTCCTTGACGAGCATCAAGATAAATAGAATGAGAAAGAGATCACACAGGTTGGGCTCGGAACCTACATAAGTGTAAAAGCAAGGGTTGAGTACCAAAAACACAACACTCAGCAAGCAACCTACAAAACAAAGCAACTGGCTAGAAATCGAACACACCTTACACTCCAATCGAACCTCCTCAAACTACAACCTGCACGAAAATCAGCCCAACCTAGCAATTCTACAATACACGACTCACAAGCCAATATTCAAAATTCAATCTTCATAATTCAACAATCAAACAAATCAAATAAATCAAGCTCAATGACAAGAAGTTCAGTCACACATGACAAGTATATCAATCACAATCCACAAGTAAGTCACACATAAACATTAAGTGTATCAAGTCACAATGATCATCCCTAGCTGAAACCATTTCCCATTGGCTATATAACACTCACCGATAAAATCCTCGGCAAGATAACACTTGTTGGCAAAGACCTCGGAATAATAACAATTGCTGGAAAAGACCTCGATATAATAACACTCGTCGGCGAAGACCATGGCATAATAATACTTGTTGGCAAAGACCTCGGTATAATAACACTCATTGGTATAGACCACAGCATAATAACACTCGTCGGCAAAGACCTTGGCATAAAAAATCATCACATGTCTCATCACAGTTTTTAAAACTAATGCATACAAGCAATATCACACCACATGAAAGAGATAATGAATCATACAATTCAAGTCCATCATGCTTTCAAGCATTTAATCATCAACAAGGCTCATAATAAGGCAATTCACATCATCATATTCATCACATAGACCTTTTTATTTCAACCCTTTTTTATTCATTTAGATATAAAAAGTGGACAATTTAAACACTTCACTTAATTCACATTACTCTCAACACACGATCAACAAAGGAAGCATACAAATTCAACTAGAATACAAGGTTTAGGAAGTCACTTGCCTTAAATTAGTCAACAATCACTCAAATAGTTGATTCTTCCCATTTTGAACCACTTTTGAAGCCACACAATCTATAAAAATGAAGTATTTACAATAAATTTTTGGAAACAACAATACCCCCATTAATTTTCTTGAAAGTTGGGTCAAATCAACAGAAAAGTCAATTCTAAAATAAAGGTTTGAATCCAAAATTTACTACTTGAAATCATTACTCAAGGCTTTAGGAACTCATTAGGAAAAATCATCTAGGAACTTATTACGAAAAATAATTTAGAAATAGGACTTGAAATCAGTTCACAAACTTCATTTCAACTAAGAATTGGGATCTTGAGAAACCTCATCATTTACCGATCAAAACCTCATATTTTGATGTTAAAACTCATAATTAATCTAAGGAAAATGAAGGTTTAGAATCAAGAGTGCTTACTCAACTGATCTAGCATACAAACCCCTTCAAAATTCGCCACCAAAGGTTCCCCAAGTTCAAAAATGGTGAAATGGGGCATAAACCCTGAAATTTTGAAGTCAAAACCCTCCTAGGTATTGCACAAGGGACCTGGGGTTCGCTTAAGCGAACAACGCAAAAAACTCAGGCATTACAAAAGAGAACAACCCTTTGCTTCTACAAAGCTAGCAATCACGAACAAGTCCTTTGCGATCGCGAAGGTCAAGGGAAGTTGACCCTTCGTGAAAGCAAACAACATCTCACAAAAAGTGAGCCTCACAAAACCGATCTCCTTTGTGCGATCACGAGAAACACTAGATTCAGGTAACATAAAAATTAAGCCAACTTCCAAACCATCGAAAGGACCCTCTGGATTCGTTCGGAACCCCGTACACATAAACCTCTTATAGAAATCAATTAAAATCAACGTTCCAGACTCAATGGAATCGTCAAAATATGAATCTGAGGTCTCCTTGACCCGACATCATGAAAGCCACAATAAACTGACTCACGCCTAAAAAGGCTAAAACAAACTCGAGACTTCCCAAAAAACAACCAAGGTCTCAACTAGGTCAAAAATCACCCCCCGAATTCAATGAAACTCTCAGAATTCTTATCCGAGCGCCCGAACCCTAAATGTTGACCAAAGTCAACCCAAAGACTAAATTTCCACAATTTTACCCTTTAGGACCTCAAATCCTCAAAAAGACTTGGAACAAAAATCAGCAACTCTCAAAAAAAAGATTTAACATTTAGGGCTGATGGAATCGACGGAATTTAGTTTCGATACTTGAAAATCCAAAAGACACCAAAAACCACTTTCTTAACAACTTGGTCTTTCAAACTCAAATCTTACCAAATTCTCATCTTTTAACTCAAAGTTTAAAACAATTTCAAACTCAATCAAAAACGACTCGGGTCGATATCGGGAGGGGAAAACGGTAATTTCCATAGAGAAAACAAAAACGACCGATCGGGTCATTACAAATATAAATTTCATGGATGGAATCTATGATCTGTAGGTTAAATTACGAATCGTATATGGCCCCGTGGAAGGTTTTTGA
This sequence comes from Solanum pinnatisectum, assembly GCA_035578085.1. NCBI lineage: Eukaryota > Viridiplantae > Streptophyta > Magnoliopsida > Solanales > Solanaceae > Solanum > Solanum pinnatisectum. The sequence continues at coordinate 8,587,419 of CM069078.1, read as the reverse complement.
CACCGTTTTAAGAGGGGTAGTTCAGTCTTTTTCCACCCCCATTAAGCCTAAACCCCAAAGTATTTACACCTAGTTAAGGGTTTAAACAACGTTAATCAAACCTTTTTGTTCATTAACACTCAAAGTCATTAGAGCAAAGATTCAAGAGAACAAAGCTAGGACTTTCAAACGTTCTTTCAGTTTCGCCAAGAACTTTTTTGTTCCAAGTATGTAAGGTTATTTATAGTGATGGGCTGAGTGCATCCTCACGCCCTATATCTACTTCCTATCAGTAAAAAATAATGATAATTCTTAAGATGAGTTTTGTTGTCGAGTTTTGAGTTCTATTTCTGATTTTTGAGTTGTTATACCTTGCATTGATAATCTTGAGTTGGTTGTTCATATCTACTTTCTAGCATGAACTCTATTATTGAGTTTTTATTGAGAATCTTTTAACCAAACTCTTTTGTCTTAAATTGATTTTGAGAAAGTAAAGACGAGTTTTGAGTAGAGTTTTAAGAATGATTTGAGTAAAGTATGAGGGGACTAATTGATTCCCAAATGTATCATTTTTATATTCAGAAAGAGAAGTTTGGTTTTCATAAAGAGTTTTTCAGAGATAATTGAGATATTTATTCTTAAAGAGGATCTTTTGAGTATTACCTCAAAACAAAAAAAAAGTTATTTTTACTTGAGCATGAATATCTATTTAATTAGGAGTAATATTGAGCACCAATATGGGGATGATTTTAGACAACTCACATTCCTCATAAACCATGTAGCTAACATGGGTAAAGGATCATACTTTTTTGACGGCCCCTTATTGCTTTTGAGCAGAGCTTTAGTGGATTCACTTAGTTAAGATGTTCTCTCTCCCGGCAAGGTGTAGGAAAGTTCTGGCAACGTGGGCGAGATTTTGTATCATCACATTACTCGTAGTGAAGGTTGTCGGTTAGAGAATCTCTCAAATAGATTTAAAAGTGTAGTTTTATCATACTAGTTTCTAGACATGTGTGTTCCGTATACTTTCTTTTTTTATAGATTTATTAGAATGATAGAATTATAAGAAAACATATGTTCAATGAGTAATAAAATGTAGCAATTACAAATATATCTTAAATGTGTGACAAGATACACCAAATGAGGGACTTATTTTAATATTTAAAATTAATTTCTTTTAAGCATTCAACGGTAAACTTTGAACTTTGATCAATAGTTAACGAACTTACAATAAAGTCACAAATAGACTTAGGACAATCAAAAAATTCATAAAAAATTAAATTGAATAAGCATGATAGAAATATAACTCAAAAAAATGAATAGAGAAGAAAAAACACAATATGCATATCCCTCTTGAGACTTTAATCATAACAATATAAATGAAAAAAAATGCATAATCTTAACACAATTTTTGAGTTTTTGTCTTCACCTTCTCCCGTACCAAATGTAAATTCAAGAGTCTTCTTCATCGGGTTAAACTAAAGCATGAATTAAATAATACAATAATAATATAATTGATCCGCTACTTTAACTATAGAATAAAAATGATAACATTGAATTGGGGTCTCGTGAAACAAAAAGGCTGAACTTATATAGATAAAATGAAGGATACCAAAAGATATCTTAAAGTTTTAAATTAATATTTGGAGATTATGAATTTGAAAAGTATGAAAGTTATAGATATTAAAGAGAAACAACTAAATAATTAATTAAATATGAGTTATGAATATAAATATTTTACTATATTAAATTAAAATCTTATAAAACATCTAATTAATTATAGTAATAATCATATCATAATATGCTAAATACTTGATGTGGGAGGTTGTTTATATGCGATACAAATAGAATGTTTAATGATGTTAAAAAGTTTCTCCCTCAAATAAAAAAAATTCCACTAATTTATTACTTTGTTATTATAAAAGTGAATGAGAAGAATTGTTTCAATGGAAAAAAATCATTAATTTAGTACATTAATTTTCATTACGTGGATCGAAATATTATTTCATTTATGATTTACCTATGGTTATTTCAAGTGTAGATTTTTTTTACTTACTGCTCATAGTTATTTCATTTTTTTATTGTAGATTTCTTCCATCTCCCACATTAATAGTAGATGTCGCACGATCTTTTCATATTTTTTAGCAGAAGGGGAGAAAAAATTAGAGCAAATAATATTCAAATATTGTAGATATGTGAGTTTAAAAAAAATAAATCTGACCCTTTTATTATTTCATTGTGTTAAGTAGATTGAAGTAAAGAAATAAAAATAACAAAAGAAAAATAATACAAAAATGAAATTGTTAGCTAAGGTGACGGACACATGATTTTTTCAATGCTTATCTTTTTTTAACAAAATCGTTCTTAAAAGAATTAGATAAAAAGTTTTTGTAAAAAAGCAACTTCTAACAACTTTCTATGTTTTTTATTAAAAAAAAAATTTCTATGAATATAATTTCTAGCAATTTTCTATCAAATATTTTTGTCTTTTAAAGTTTGACTTTGCACCTTCTTATTTTTAGTATTTAGTATGATATAATATAATTATTACACATTATTTAATTAATTAGAGATATTCAATGAAAGTTTAATCTAGTGTGAGGGTAAAATGGTAATTCAACTTTGAATCTTGGAGCTTCCCACTTTTAGTATAACTAGTTCTGGGCACGTGTTTCGCACGTGCATACTTAGCATATGTCATTACTTAATGTGTACTAAAAAAGAATATATACCTAAACAGGCTAAACTGCATACATACTCTTAAGTATTTTAAACCAAATTTATAGCGTACAACCATCAAATTTAAATGTGATAGAAGGTGAATGAGATGATTATTCTGATTTTGACATTCAATAACTCGACATGTTTTTCCATCTCACAATTTTTTAGCTTTTATTTTTTATTAGTATTCTTGAATTAATATTTATATTTAACCAAAATTTCATGATATAATGATATTATACACTACTTTAATTATAACTAAATAATTGTAATAAATTTTCACCTTTAGCTCATTATTCTCTACTTTCCTATGTGTAAACTTTCTTTCCACGGTTCACAAATATGATCATTCAAGGATAAATGCACAAAAAAGTATGTTGCTATTAATTTGGGATCCTATCAAAATTAGATAATGGCTATAATTGTCTCCAAAAGTCCTATATTAACTTTGTGATGGATTTACTCTTTACTATCAAAGATACAAAGAACGACCTAAAATGCCCCTCAAATATTTGAATCGGTACAAAATTATCCTCTCCACCTTTCGGATCTAAAATAACCCTGACGTCCACCTGTTGACTCAAAAATACCCTCGATGTTCATTATTTTACTCATATTAGTCCTTATTTTCAATAGCATCCTTAAAGTAAAATTATGAAATATTTATTTATTATATTGTTTAATGTGATTTCTCAAATAAATAATAAAAATCATATTTTTTTTAAAAAAATTATTATAAAACAACATATGATTCATATTTTGACCCGATACACTTGAAAATAATATTAAAAAAATAATTAATTTCATGAGATCTTCAAATTGGCCTATTTTAAATCAACCCCCAATTTATTATAACGTAACTCAACTCATAAATGGAGATCCAACTAAAATTCATATTCACCCCAACCGATTGTCCATCTAAAAAAATTTCTTTTTTTTCATCAAATAAAATTTTCTATCAATTATCCAAATGTCTTGTTCATTTTCTATTTTATACCTTTTTTTAATCTCTTATTCTTAATTAGGATATCTGCGACTCAAAATTGAAATGAACTCACATGTCTATATTCTTTTAATTTTTATTATTGTTATGGTGGGATGAAGGTGGGGATAAGAGAAATAATTATTTTTATTCCTTTATTTTGAATTTTGGGTACACACAAAAGAAAAATATAATATTTGTACATATTTGCTTAATTAAATCATATTTTATTGAACTAATTATTTCTATATGAATGCATCGCTATTTTCATCCTTTTTTTCTCTCTTGTTTGCCATAAATTGAATAAAAAATAATTTAAAATGGTGGACAAGATCTAGATAGAAAAAAAGAAATGGAAGAGATAGGAAGTGAAGGGTGGAGGGTGGGGGTGGGTGGAGGTGTAGAGAGTACATGCCTAACCTTTTTTATTTTTAATTTACTATGAAATTCAAAATCAAATCAATCATGTGAGCTTATATCACTACTAAAAAACTGCTAAAAAACGATGGAAGCAAAAGCGACGGACTAAGCGGTGCCATCCGTCGCTTCTTAATTAAATTTTTTTTCTTTTTTTTTAAAGCGACGGACTGCATCGCCAAGTCCGTCGCTTTTTTATTAATTTTTTTAAAAAAATTTTTTAAAAAAAGCGAAGGACTGCATCGCCAAGTCCGTCACTTTTTAATTAAATTTTTATTTATTTATTTATTTATTTTAAAAAAAAGCGACGGACTGCATCGCCTAGTCCGTCGCTTTTTTTCGCGAAATTTTGCACCAACAATATATATAATAAATAATTAATTATTTTATATCGATAGATACGCAGTCCGTCACTTTTTATTAAAAATAATTATTTATTAATTTTAAAAAAAGCCGCGCCTTCCGTTGGTTTTTATTAATTTTAATTGTTTAATTATTTTTTAAATTAGCGACGGACAACATCTTTATGTCCGTTGCTTCTTGGTCAAAATATCTGGTCAAATATTTTAAAAAAGCGACGGACAATGTCTCTTTGTCCGTCACTTTTTGGTCAAAAGGTTGGTCAAACTTTTTTCAAAAAAAGCGACGGACATAGAGACTCTGTCGTCGCTTTGAGAAATATTTTGATTTAATTTTATTTAAATCATCATCCTGAGGACAGTTTTGTGTAAAATAAAAAACAAAAAAATTATAATACCGACTTTCGGATGTCGGTCAAATTAAATAGTATGTAATAAATTAATATTTTCAATTAACTTTAAATAAATTGTCCTCCGAATGATGGTTTTATATAAGTTAAAAAATAATTTAATATAAAATACCGACCTCCCGATGTCAATATTATTTAATTAACATGATTGCTTTTTATTTATCTTAAAATCTAATGTGATACCAACCTCGTGAGGTCGGTATTTTTTATTAAATCTAATTACTTTTAATAAAAGTGACATCCGGAGGTCGGTTTGTTTAAAATATTCCTATTAATCATAATTTTACTATTGTGCATAATACTAAAATTTCATCTACACCTACAATTAATTGTTCAAAAAGTGTAACAATTTTGTATACTTTTATAAATAAAAAGTTAGAATTCGTGGAATAAATAAAAAAATATCTATAATCCATATTTAGAGTATGAAACTACGTTGATATGAATTAGGAGAAAATTATATATACTTATGTTTCTAGAGTAATGTAAAAATTTTATCAGTCCGTCGTCTAATCATGCACTTAATATTTCATCTCATGATGTAGAGGTGAAGAGCTAACGCATAATCCATTCAAGTATGAAATGCGAGATATTATTATTATATACGTTCGATCTTGAATGGATGTCAAGTGTAGTGATCAATTGCTAATTATGATGACATGTAAAGGATACATCATCGGAGTATAAAATACGTTGATTAATTATATACTCCTCGAATAGTTTAACAAATCAAGTCGTATAAACTAGTAGTTCAGATATGAAATACATTATCAATTAAAGAAATACGTATTATCAATTTAAGGAGATTTATATAATAAATTTGATATTGATAAATTTTTGTTGATCAATAAAATTAAATTTATATAATTAGAAGGTATATAATTTAAATTTATAAAATTAACTTGATCGATAAATTAAATTTATTAAATTAAACTTCTATTGATGTGTAGTTAAATTATATATATATATGTTATTTTAATTTATAAAATTAACTTGATGGATAAATTAATTAAATTTATTAAATTAAAATTCTGTTGATGTGTAGTAAAATTATATATATATATATATATATATATATGTATGTATGTATGTATGTATGTATGTATGTATGTATGTATATATGTATGTATGTATGTATGTATGTATGTATGTATGTATGTAATTTTAATTAATAAAATCAACCTCTATAAATTAAATTTATTAAATTAAACTTCTGTTGATGTGTAGTTAAATTATATATATATGTATGTAATTTTAATTAATAAAATCAACCTCTATAAATTAAATTTATTAAATTAAACTTATGTTGATGTGTTGTTAAATTATATATATATATATATATATATATATATATATATATATATATATATATATATATATATATATATATATACATATATATATATATATGTGTGTGTGTGTGTGTGTGTAATTTTAATTAATAAACTCAACCTCGATAAATTAAATTTATTAAATATCTCTATGGTCCTGTACAACCTTCTATGTTATTAAACATGTTGTTGGTTATTAATTATAAACTTCTTAATAAGGCTTTGAGATGGATAAGGTATCCTATCCCTAATAAAAAGGATTTATTAGATAGGGTTTATGATGCGATTATATTTTTAAAATTTGATTTAAAATCAGGTTATTGACAGATTCAAGAAAAATATATATATATATTGTTGACACCCAATTTTGACCGACCTCTAACTTTTTTTGAGAATGCTATTCGATTAAATATGTATTCTTTTTAAAATATATTTCGAGTTAAAATTTTAATCAATTTCGTCTTAAAATTATATATTTCAAAAATTATTATTATCAAATTTTTTGTACCGATAGTTGAATTCAAAATTAGTATTTTACTTAAATATTTTAAAATCCTAGATGTGTTTAATTATATGAAAATATTTTAATATATGTAGTATTTTATTAAATTGAATAGCATTTCCTTGATTTTCCTCCAAATCATTAAAATTGTAGCCGATTTATTCTATTTTCTTTCAATTCTAGCCCATTTCGATTCCAAATTTTATTTTAATTATAGCCACTTTTTATTTCAATTCTAGCCAATTTTTATTTCAATTTTGGTCATTCCAACTCAATCTCAAGACCCATTCATTTTAATCTCGTCCGTCCATCTTTAAATTAAATCCTAGATCAAATCCTAGCCGCTCATCTAATTCTAATCCAACGATCAAGATCGAATCAACATTTTCTCTCTTTTCTAAGCTACCAAAAGACTAAAACCCTAAAACTATTCATTATCTCCCTTCCTCTAAAAGATCCACCTCCCCCTTTCTCTCTCTTCTCTTCCACCCGCCTCCTCCGACAAAAACGACAGGTAGTTGGCGAGATCCCAGGCGACCAGTAGCCAGCCGACGAGAAACAACCGCTAGCAGCTAGCGAAAGCCGAACTGCGTCGGTGAGGCAGCGGCTCGGCCGGCAAGGCGGCAAGAACGGCGGCTCGTGAGCCCTGCTCCCTTATTTTCTCCTATCTCCGGCCGGCGCAACAGTAGCAACAGCCAGAGGAGGCGGTTCCATCCTCCCCTCTCCCTCCTCTTCTCCTTCTTCTCTCGGCAGCAGTGGCTGCTGCTCTTTCTCCTTCTCCTCGTGAACCGGCGAGGACAACCAAGGAAGTTGCCGTCTCCGGCGAGAACAATAGCAGTTGGCGAGAAGCACAGTCGCAACCGGCAACAACCCATGACACAACGTCAACGACTCCGGCAAAACCAGTAGCTCGGTGAGGTCACCACGAAAACAACAACATCAGCTCCAGACCATGAGGCTCGAAGTTTTGGAATTTTGCACTACTAGATCCGTCCAGGTTTGTCTTTGTTTAATTATTATCCGTCTTCTTACAATTAGCGTAAATTCAAGCATTATTTTCTGCTATATGTTATGAATATATACTCGAAATTGATAATAGTTGTCAATCTTGTCTTAAGCATGATGTTTGAATTTCTTGATTATTGAGTTGATTCAAATATTAGTTTGAATTAGGGTATCTTAGGATTTGTTTGAAATTTGGTATTTCTTGAGTTAATTAGTTTGATTTTGGAATTGTAAGATTAGATTGAATTAGGGTATTTAAGGAGTTGTTTGAATTTGGGTGTTATTTGAGTTAGTTTGAATTATTATTGAGATTTTAGGACTAATAGTTTGAATTTGGGATTAGGAATAGCTAGCTAGTTTGAATTTAGGATTTTAGCACTAGTTAGATTTTGGGATTTTAGGACTAGTTTGAATTTGTGATTTTAAGACTAGTTTGAATTTTGAATTTAGGACTAGTTTGAATTATTATTGAGATTTTAGGACTACTAATAGTTTGAATTTGGGATTTTAGCACTATAAGTTTGGTTTTTGAATTCTAGGAGTACTTCCAATTTGTGATTTTAAGACTAGTTTGAATTTGGAATTTAGGACTAATAGTTTGAATTATATTTGGGGAGTTGTTTGAATTTGGGTATTATTTGAGTTAGTTTGAATTATTATTGAGATTTTAGGACTAATAGTTTGAATTTGGGATTAGGAATAGCTAGCTAGTTTGAATTTAGGATTTTAGCACTAGTTAGATTTTGGGATTTTAGGACTAGTTTGAATTTTGAATTTAGGACTAGTTTGAATTATTATTGAGATTTTAGGACTACTAATAGTTTGAATTTGGGATTTTGCACTATAGTTTGGTTTTTGAATTCTAGGAGTACTTCCAATTTGTAATTTTAAGACTAGTTTGAATTTGGAATTTAGGACTAATAGTTTGAATTATATTTGGGGAGTTGTTTGAATTTGGGTATTATTTGAGTTAGTTTGAATTATTATTGAGATTTTAGGACTAATAGTTTGAATTTGGGATCTTAGCACTATATTTTGGTTTTTGAATTCTAGGAGTACTTCCAATTTGTGATTTTAAGACTAGTTTGAATTTTGAATTTAGGACTAATAGTTTGAATTATATTTGATATTTTAGGCTAATTAATAGTTTGAATTTGGGACACTAGCTAGCTAGTTTGAATTTGAAATTTTAGGGATTTGAATTACAACTTAATTACAACTCATAATTAATTATAACTTGAATTTACTATAAAATTGAACTTAATTAGGAATATGAACTTGAAATTAGAACTTGAAGTTGGAACTAATTAGCTTGAATATATAACTAATTAAGTTTAGAAATTAGATATGAACTTGAATTGAAACTTGAACTTATTAAAACTTGAATATATATATATATATATATAAAACTAATATTCTTGGATTTGAAGTTTATATTTAATTTCTAAACTTAATTAGTTATATATATATATATATATAACTAATATTCTTGGATTTGAAGTTTATATTTAATTTCTAAACTTAACTAGTTATATCTACATATACATATATATTATATAACTAATATTCTTGGATTTGAAGTTTATATTTAACTAATTTAAGAACTTTTCGTGCTAGGCAACTGAGGAAGCTCAACATCTAAAAAAGTTGATACAAGACTATATTGCTTCTTTCATCAAAGTTGGAGATAAGGTTGGTGCTTCTAAATTTCTTAAGTTCAAGTACAATTGTTTTAAATAATGTGTTTGTGTCCATCTAGTATTAATACTTAGCTTTAATTTTACGAATAACATATTTGTTAAACATAAGTACCAACACTAGTTGATCCTATTGATGACAAAATTGATTTTCTTGCAAGATCAATTTGTGTCCATCTAGTGTTGATATTAAGCTTTAATTTAGGAATAATGTGTTTGTTAAGCATAAGTACCAACACTAGTTGATCCTATTGATCACAAAATTGATTTTCTTGCAAGATCGATTTGTGTCCATCTAGTGTTGACACTTAGCTTTAATTTAGGAATAATGTGTTTGTTAAACATAAGTACCAACACTAGTTGATCCTATTGATGACAAAATTGATTTTCTTGCAAGATCGATTTGTGTCCATCTAGTGTTGATATTAAGCTTTAATTTAGGAATAATGTGTTGTTAAGTATAAGTACCAACACTAGTTGATCCTATTGAAGACAAAATTGATTTTCTTGTAAGATCGATTTGTGTCCATCTAGTGTTGATATTAAGCTTTAATTTAGGAATAATGTGTTTGTTAAGCATAAGTACCAACACTAGTTGATCCTATTGAAGACAAAATTGATTTTCTTGCAAGATCGATTTGTGTCCATCTAGTGTTGACACTTAGCTTTAAATTTAGGAAAAATTTATTTGTTAAGCATAAGTACCAACACTAAACTAGTTCAAGTTAAAAAGTTTTTAAGTGATTTAAATAAGTTAAAATAAATAATGTGGTTTTGTTGATGAATTTAGTTATTGGAATTAAGTCAAAACAAAACTAGTTCAAGTTAAAAAGTTGTTAAGTTGTTTAAATAAGTTAAAATAAATAATGTGGTTTAGTTGGTGGATTTAGTTGTTGTATTAAGTCAAACTAAACTAGTTAAAATTGATAAGTTGTTTAAATAAGTTAAAATAAATAATATGGTTTTGTTGATGGATTTAGTCGTTGGAATTAAGTCAAAACTAAACTAGTTCAAGTTAAAAAGTTGTTAAGTTGTTTAAATAAGTTAAAATAAATAATGTGGTTTAGTTGGCGGATTTAGTTGTTGTATTAAGTCAAAACTAAACTAGTTAAAGTTGTTATGTTGTTTAAATAAGTTAAAATAAATAATGTGGCTTAGTTGGTGGATTTAGTTGTTGTATTAAGTCAAAACTAAAGTAGTTCAAGTTAAAAAGTTGTTAAGTTGTTTAAATAAGTTAAAATAAATAATGTGGTTTAGTTGGTGGATTTAGTTGTTGTATTAAGTCAAAACTAAACTAGTTAAAGTTGTTATATTGTTTAAATAAGTTAAAATAAATAATGTGGTTTTGTTGATGGATTTAGTCATTGGAATTAAGTCAAAACTAAATTAGTTCAAGTTAAAAAGTTATTAAGTTGTTTAACTAAGTCAAAATAAATAATGTGGTTTAGTTGGTGGATTTAGTCGTTGTATTAAGTCAAAACTAAAGTAGTTAAAGTTGTTAAGTTGTTTAAATAAGTTAAAATAACTAATGTGGTTTGTTGATGGATTTAGTCGTTGGAATTAAGTCAAAACTAAACTAGTTCAAGTTAAAAAGTTATTAAGTTGTTTAAATAAGTTAAAATAAATAATGTTGTCTTGTTTATGGATTTAGTCGTTGGAATTAAGTCAAAACTAAACTAGTTCAAGTTAAAAAGTTATTAAGTTGTTTAAATAAGTTAAAATAAATAATGTGGTTTAGTTGGTGGATTTAGTCGTTGGAATTAAGTCAAAACTAAACTAGTTCAAGTTAAAAAGTTATTAAATTGTTTAAATAAGTTAAAATTAACAATGTGGTTTAGTTGGTGGATTTAGTTGTTGTATTAAGTCAAAACTAAACTAGTTAAAGTTGTTATGTTGTTTAAATAAGTTAAAATAAATAATGTGGCTTAGTTGGTGGATTTAGTTGTTGTATTAAGCCAAAACTAAACTAGTTAAAGTTGTTAAGTTGTTTAAATAAGTTAAAATAAATAATGTGGTTTAGTTTGTGGATTTAGTTGTTGTATTAAGTCAAAACTAAACTAGTTAAAGTTGTTAAGTTGTTTAAATAAGTTAAAATAAATTATGTGGTTTTGTTTTTGGATTTAGTCGTTGGAATTAAGTCAAAACTAAACTAGTTCAAGTTAAAAAGTTGTTAAGTTGTTTAAATAAGTTAAAATAAATAATGTGGTTTAGTTGGTGGATTTAGTTGTTGTATTAAGTCAAAACTAAACTAGTTAAAGTTGTTATATTGTTTAAATAAGTTAAAATAAATAATTATTTATAATATAATTGAATATCTATATTTTTGTAGATGAATCATCATTTGTGGATGTATAATATGCATTATGAAACTGGTGCTGGTTTGAAACCTGAGTTTATTGACGATGTTAGAAATTTTATTGAAATGATGTTAGACGACTCCAGTCAGGCTTAGAAGGTATTGGATCGTCACGTCAAGCTGAGGCACTTGACGGTGTTCAAATTGCTGCTATGTCGGATCAAATAGCTAAACTTACAACGGCACTAGCAGAGTCGGAGTGGAGAAGAGTAGCTGAACAAGAAAGCATGAATGAAACCGTTCAGCAAATCAAAGAACAAGTGATGAACCTCGCTCGTCGGCTTACTACTTCGGCTCACTCCCGATGACACCGACGACGAGAGTGATGAGGATGATTATGTAGATCTCACTCCCTAGTTTAGATCTCTGGACATTTATGAACTTTTTTAAACGAATTTTGAAAGACTTTATAATTCTTTAATTTATTATTTAGATACTTTTGAATATTATTTTATGTTTTGTTTAGATTGTTTATAATTGTGCGTTTGATTGGCTGAATAGTGTAGAATTGAATTGAATTGTATTTACAAGTGTGCAGCAGAAACTACCAGTTTGGGCTGGCAAAAATATTGTAGAAAAAGCGACGGACAACGTGGTTTTTTCCATCGCTTTTCTGGATTTTTTTTTTAAATCCCAGAAAAGCGACGGACAACGTGGTTTTGTCTGTCGCTTTTCAGGATTTTATTTTTTTTAAATCCCAGAAAAGCGGCGGACAGCATGGTTTTGTCTGTTGCTTTTTTAAGAAATCCCAGAAAAGCGACGGACAGCGTGGTTCTATCCGTCGCTTTTATGGGATTTTCAAAAATAAAATTTCCAAAAAAGCAACGGACAGCGTCGCATTTTAGAATTAAAAAAAATTAAAATTAAAATAAAGAGACGGAGTCCATCGCTTTTATGAAAAAAATTCAAAAAATAAAGGCAAAAAAAGACGCAGTCCGTCGCTTTTTGGCGACGCCGTGCGTCGCTTTTGAAAAGCGACGCAGTCTGTCACTTTTTGAAAAGCGTTGAGCTAAAAAGCAACGGAAGTGACGGCGCTTTTCCGTCGATTTTGACCCAAAAAGCGACGCAGTCCGTCGCTTTTTGCCGTCTTTTTTTGACAATTTTTAGTAGTGTATATTGAGTAATTTCAAATTATTTTAACAGAAAGTGGCCTAAAATGCCCTTAATCTATATGATTTAGTACAATATTGCCCTCCATCCACCTAATGAGTATGATCCATTAGATATAAGGGTATTTTTGAGCCAAAAGGTTAACATCATGGGTATTTGGTTTTGTACCAATTCAAATAGTTAAGGGGCATTTTAGGCCCTTCTATTAATTTCTACACGTTAGGGTTTATCTAAAAGTCTTTGTATTGAAAATAAATTTGCTATTGATTTCCTATAAATATACATTAACTTTCTTTTTACTTGACGTTTATGTACATTAATGCCAAGGGAATACTGCACATTGAGTAAAGCATAGCCCTTTTAAAGGTATTAATATCTATCAAAAACTTTAGAAATTTTGTCACGAACCAAAAATAGACGTAATGACACTCGTCTTATCCCACCAAGACAAGTCAGCCTAAAACTCAACCATTACGATAAATGCAAAAATTTTATAATCAACTTAGAAATGCCCCCAAAATCTGGTTGTCACATGTACAGGCCTCTAAATTATTACAAATTCATCAAAAGAAAATACAAGTCTCATGTGACATTGTTTCTGGAATAGAAAAAGATCATAAATAAGGAGAAAGGAGGTATGTAGAGATGACAAACCGCTACCTCAAAAATCTCCACAAGAAGCCTCAAACAAGAAGAAAAGAGAAAGTATCACTAAGGTCCACACTAGAAAACTACCAAAATGTAGAAGCAAGGGGTGAGTACCAAACTACACGGTACTCAGCAAGTAAGCCTCCAAACACAAGTTAAGGGGATAAAATACAGGTACTCCTTACACCCCAACCGAACCTCCACAACTACAACATGCATAAAACTAGTCCAACCTAACAGTTCACAATTTACATAGCACACAACTCAACAATAACACTCTAACAATTACATATCTTCAACAACAAGCTCAATATTCATCAATCGCAAGTTCCACAGAAAGGCACTCACAAGATCAACAACACACAAGATCAAGCTCACCAATGATAAAGATGTGCAATGCAATGAAATGCAATGACAAGTATAGTGATGCATGTCTGACCTATTGATACACACCCGCTGTCTCTCAGTCCGAAACCCATGGGGGACATATCTGTCCATGCATCCATCGCTACGTGCAACACGTCCCTCGATAATAGTATTCATCGCGGCGCGCAATACATTCCTCGATATATAGTATTTGTCGCGGTGCGCGACACGTCCCTCGAAATATAGTATCTGTCACGGCGCGCGATACGTCCCTCAAATTATAGTATCCGTCGTGGCGTGCGATACGTCCCTCAAAATGGTACATCCTCTTATCACATAACACTTATCACAACTATGTCTTAGAAAAATGTAAATGACATGTTCACACAAATAATGAGGAGATGACCATTGTTATAACATTGCACAATTCACAAAACATATTTAGAAATGTATTTTAAAACACAAGACATACAATATCTAAAATTACTAATAGAAGGAGCCCAAATAATTCTACATAAGAAAGAAAAAGAAGATGAATTTTATAAAAAAGTATTTATTTGATAAAAGCCTATGATAAATACAAACATAGCCCGAATTCCGCACCTACCCCCCAATTTGGTATCAGAACATGGGATTAAAATAATTAGTAGAAAATGAGAAGACCTTATAAAAATACTCGAATATATAAACAAATAAAACATGATTTAACATATTTATATATAGAATATAAAAGACTGAACAAACAAATTAATAAGACTACAGAAGATATCTACAAATTAGATAAATTAATCACACAGATATCGTTATTAGAATATAAGTTTATAATACAGTTAAAACAAAGAATAATACATAAATAAAAATGAACAAAGAAGAATTTGCAATAAGCGAAAAAACATATGAAAATTACGATGGACTGAAAATAAAAATAATTTTCTCAAATTTAGGTCGAAGGTATAAAAAAATAGGAGATCAATTATATTTAATGTTAGAAAAAGATGAATTAAAACTAGAAGATAGTCTAGCGGCTATGATAAGAATAGCAAAGGAAAATGAAGAAATAGATAGACAAAAGGAAATAGAAAAAATTAAAGTTCAAAATGAAGAAAAAATACAACAAATAACAAATACGAAAAATAATAGAATAAAAGAATTAGAAAAAGAATTACAAATATTAAAAGAAATATATGAAAAACAGCAAGAACAAGAAGAAGAAAATAAATTATTAACAAAAATACAAAAATATAAGGAAAAAGTTACAAAAAATCAAGAAAAAACAGAAATAGAAAACCAAAATAAAAATGAATTACACATAGAAACTATAGAAGAAGATATGGAAGTAGACCAAACTTCAGAAATAAGTGAAACGTATACAGAAATTATGGGAAATATGGAAAATAAAAAATTAATAGAAAATACGGAAGTAGAAGTAAATTATGACGAAAAAATGAAAGAAACAGCAGAACCAAGTACTAGTACTAATACGACAAGAACATACCCAAAACATGAAAAAGCACAAATATATACACGAGACTATACAAGTTCAGATAGATACGAAACTTTATGGAATAAAAGATTGAACATAAAAAAATGGAGTCCTAAACAAATAAATTTACAACCTGAATACTTAAACTTAGACTGTGTAACAGATATAAATCAAACTATACAATTATGGATAGGTTACATAGCAAAACAAATAATAGATAATAAAATCAACATAATAGAAGTACCAGGATATATAGAAAGAACATTTATAGGAGAAGTAAAATTATGGTTCTTAAATCTAGAAGAAGAAAGTAAAAAGACATTAAGATCAAGTAAAGATACACAAGCTAAAGAAACAACATCAGTAATGGATATACTTTATAAATATGAAACAGCTATAAGAAATGAATTTAGTAGTATGACAACAGAGGAAGAAGAACAAAATAAAGATAAAATTATAAATAGAAATTTAATGAACAAATTAGGAATATGTAACATGTGTTATTTAAATGAATACACTTGTGCATATAAAGAATATTATTATAAAGGAGTCTATAATACACAAGAAAGTCCAGGAATAAGAAACTTATATTTTACAAAATTACCAGAACCATTTAGTTCAAAAATAATAAAAGCATGGGAAGAAGCAAAATTACACGATACATTAGGAGCTAGAATAAAATTTGTAAAACAATGGTATGCAAATATGTGTGAAAAATATAGAGAAGATTTAAAAATGGAAAAAACGATAATAAAAAATCTAGCATGTTGCAAAGATAAAATAGCACCACAATTTAGTTGTGATGATAAATATTATAGAAAACATAAAAAGAAAAGGTTTAAAAATTATAAGAAAATAAAACATAAATACAGAAATCCGAGAAAAAGATATTTTACAAAATCTAAAAGACCATATAGAAAAAAGAAAAGTATAAGTGAATGTAAATGTTATAATTGTGGAAAATTAGGACATATAGCAAAAGACTGTAAAATACCAAAAACACCCAATAAGAAACAAATATCAGAAATAATTATAGAAGAAGAAGTTTGCTTGCAATTAGAATATATAGATTATGAATTAGCAAGTGATGATAGTATTTATGAGATATCCGATGATGAAGAAGAATGCCAAACAGATAATGAGATAGAGCAATTAGATGGCTGAAGAGAATATACAAATAATAAGAGAAGAATATACGACAGATGATTATTCTGAACAAAAGATAATTTTTGATAATAATATATTTGAAAAAGTAAAAGGAAAAGAAATTGATTTAAGTGTAGAAAAAATATTTAATATGCCATTAATAAAAAACCCTTTTAAAAGAAATAAAGAAGAATTTTATATAATTAGCCAAAAAGAACATATTATAGATTGTAAATATGCTGAAGGAAAAGCTGAGGTACCAATTATAAATAAAAGAGAATTAAATAAAGAAGTACAGAAAATAAAAAGTAAAGAACAAATTAAATATGTACATTTAGGAGGAATATAAATACTTATAAAAGCCTGTTTTAAAGAAGGAATAGATACTCCAATAGAAATATATTTAGCATATGATAGAATAATAGAACCTATAGAAAAAAGCGTAATAACAGCAGTAAGAGGAAATTTAATTTACCAAAAATTTAAATTTACTGTTAATACTAATTATTCAGTAGCGCTGACAGATCAAAATATAGATAAATCATTAGTATTATATTGGAAAATAAATGGAATAACATTAGCCCCAGGAAGTAAAATATGTACAGCTAGATGTAAAAATTTATATGTATTAACTACTAAACATAAAATAACTGCAAAAAGTAAAATAAAGGGAATAGAAATAGAAACACCATTTGAACAATTTGTTAAAATAATAGATAATAATAACTACTCATATAAAGAAATAGACACTAGTGAAAATTTAGAAATAATAGAGGAAAGAATAGGAAGAACTAGAAAAATTAAAAATAATCTACAAAGAGAATGTATAAAAAAAATTAGCACATGATATAATCCCTAATAAATACTAAATAATAGGATTGATAGAAGGAAAAGAACACTTAATATTAATAAATACAGGACAAGAAGATAATTACATAATAGAAAAATTCTTAAATAAAGAAGAAATGGAAATAAATAAAATAACAAAACAAAGATGCTCAGATTTACCAGCTTTAATAGTTACTCAATTAGAAATAGAAGCAGAAATAATAATAGTAGATATACCTATGAAAATAAAGCTAGAAGTTAGAGAAAATCAACAAGCAGACATCATATTAGGATTGAAATGGTTAGAAGAAGTAAAACCTTACAAAATAGAATCTACTTACCTAACTATTACATATAATAATAAGACAACGATAATAAAAAGAATAATATTATGAAAATACACGTACTCATGAAAATAATAATAGAAGGATACTATAATAGATATTATACACCAATGATAGATACAGGAGCAGAAGTTAACATATGCAAATATAATTGTTTATCAAAAGATAAACGGATAAAATTAAAAACACCAATAGTAGTAAAAGGTTTTAATAATGAAGGAAGTTTAATACACTTTAAGGCAAAAGATGTAAAAATACAAATATGGGATAAGATACTTAAGATAGATGAAATATATAATTATGATTTACCTACAAAAGATATAATCTTAGGAATACCATTTTTAGAAAAATATTATCCACATGTAATAACTAAAACCCACTGGTGGTTAACAACACCATATAATCACAAAATAGGAGCAAAAAGAGTAGGAAATAAAATACGAAAAGACACAAAATGGATAAAAGGAAGTGAAAATATTACACAAAAATTAGAAAATATGCCAGTTAATGCCAACAATATAGAATACATAGTATTTACAATAGATAAATTAAGCCCTATAAAACATAGACTAGGACAATTATATAGTGAAGACCCATTAAAAGGATGGGATAAACATAAAATTATGGTAAAAATAGAATTAATAGACGAAAATAGTATTATAACTCAAAAACCTTTAAAATATAATTTTGATGATTTAAAAGAATTTACAATGCATATAACAGAATTATTAGAAAAAGGATACATACAAGAAAGTAATAGTAAACATACAAGTCCGGCATTTATAGTTAACAAACATAATGAACAAAAAAGAGGAAAAAGTAGAATGGTTATAGATTATAGAAATTTAAATGCAAAAACTAAAACTTATAATTATCCAATTCCAAATAAAATATTAAAAATAAGACAAATACAAGGATATAATTATTTTAGTAAATTTGATTGTAAATCAGGATTTTACCACTTAAAATTAGAAGAAGAATCTAATAAATTGACAGCGTTTACAGTACCACAAGGATTTTATGAATGGAATGTATTACCATTTGGATATAAAAATGCACCAGGAAGGTTTCAACACTTTATGGACACGTATTTTACAAAATTACATAACTGTATAGTATATATAGATGATATACTATTATACTCAAAAACCTATGATGAACATATAAAGTTATTAGAAAAATTTATAAATATAGTAGAAGAATTAGGAATAAGCTTAAGTAAGAATAAGGCAGAAATCATGAAAAATCAGATAGAATTTTTTGGAATACAAATAGATAAAAATGGAATAAAAATGCAGCAACACATAGTACAAAAAATTATAAATTCAGAAGAAATATTAGACACAAAAAAGAAATTACAATCCTTTTTAGGATTAGTAAATCAAGTAAGAGAATATATACCCAAACTAGCATAATATTTAAAACCGTTACACAAGAAATTGAAAAAAGATATAGAATATAATTATGATAAAGAAGATAAAAAACAAGTACAAAAGATAAAAGAACAATGTAAAAAATTACCAAAATTATGTTTTCCAGACGAAAATAAAAAATTCAATTATATAGTAGAATCTGATGCAAGTGAAAATAATTATGGAGAAGTATTAAAATATAAATATGAAAATGAGAAAATAGAACATCATTGCAGATATTACTCAGGAACATTTATGGAAACGGAAGGTAAATGGGAAATTAATAGAAAAGAATTATTTGCATTATATAAATGTTTATTAGCATTTGAACCATATATTGTATATAACAAATTTATTGTTAGAACAGATAACACACAAGTAAAATGGTGGTTAACAAGAAAGGTACAAGACTCAGTTACTACAAAAGAATAAGGAGATTAGTATTAAATATTTTAAATTTCTCTTTTACTATTGAAGTGATTAAGACTGACAAAAACGTGATTGCAGACTACTTATCAAGACAAAGCCGTGCAAACGGACTTTGAAGAAGAAATTACAAATGCAGTACTTATGAAGGAATTATTGGAACAAATTAAGATGCTCAACAGTAGAGCATCACTTATGGAAACAAAATATGTGGAGAAGGACCACAATAAACAACCAGAGTTAGTAGTGCAGTCGGAGCACTCTAAAAAATCAGATCTAGAAGGTGACATTGGGAAACACCTAAAAAGCCAAATTACTAACGATTTAAGTGTTATTGTAGGTACATCTACAAAGGAATTATTTACAACAGTCACAAAAAAGAAAAATTATAATTTGAATAAAGTATTTGAGAAACCTTATGCCCCACCTCACATACCAAAAAATGAATTATTCGTACCACCACAAATACATACCTATGCAACATCCCTTAACCAAACAAAGAAGACTTACAACCATATAACCCGTACATATATTGAAAATATTGAAAAAATCCAGAAATTACTAAATTCCCAACCTATTGAAAGTCCGGAAAAATTAAAAAACCATCAAGGATATATTACCCAAAAATTACAAAATTATAATAAATTGATTGCTTTGCCAGGTACCAAACCAAACTTAGTAGCAACTTGTTACTCTTATGGACTTATTTCAACCGTATATACAATTACTGGAGATGAGATTAGTCAGATACCAGAATTACATCAAGCATTTATGAACTATAAACGAATTACCAAAGGACAATTATTCTATGTAAGATTTTATTCAGCACCAGCAGAGATATTATTTGACGAAATTAAACCAGTTATTACAGTTATAAAAATAGGAATGACCAAGGAATATATTATGCCAGAAGAAATTACAGATCAACCAGCTATACCAAAGACGGAAATACCAGAATTCTACGCCAACAAACGAATTATTGGACTTAGTACAATATTAGCAGAGTTATCTAACGCATATGACGAAACGAATTATATATGGAAATATTGTTCAAGGAACCACTTATTGGTTTACTCCACAGCAAAGGAATTAAGACATATGGACAAGTTAGAAGTGAAAAATTGGGCACTATCATTACTTAAACCAGAGTAGGATCCAACAACGAAAGCTATTAGAAGAGGATTTATCTCAGAAGATAGCCTAGATCAATATTGCAAACTTATTGGAAAGAAATATACGGAACACGTGTGTAGTAGATGCAGCGGAATAAACAACTACATACCAGACGTCGACATAGACTAAACAACAAAAACAAGTGGACGGATGAAAGTTAAAGAGGAAGCAATTATTGACAAGGACATAAAGAAAGAATCAACTTTTCAAAAAGAGAAAAAGAAGATGTGATAACAGATAAGGAAAAGAAGAGATAAGATAAAAAGAAGAAAAGAAGAAAATGACTTATGTTGGAGACTAATACGTAAATAAGTAGGGACTTACATTGTAAATAAGTTTCTTATTTTGCAACTTAGATCCTTAGTTCGTAAGTATATATAGGTTAGAATTTTCATTTGTAAAAAACAGAATCCTCTCACCTCACTCTCTACATCTCTCTAAAAATTTTAGCCTTGTAACAAATAGATATTCAATAAAAATTACTCTTATTCCCCATATAATGGAGCAAAACTTAGTAAACACTGCAACTGAGGTATATCTATATACCTATTTATAGTTTATACTTAGATATAATTATGATTTATAATTTATACTTGTTTATGATTATGTTTAGCTAAATTATTAATTCCTGTCAACCATAAATATTATGTGATATACTTATGATTGTTATTATGATTTGAAATTATTCTATAATTTATTATTTAGTTTGCTAGCATAGAGAAAAGTAGGAGAAAACTTCTAGAACTATGCCATCCAAAAATGGGAAACCAGGAAAGGCAAGAAGGCCATGTTAGGGGAGTACCTAAGTGTTGAGGCACTGTTTAGAAAGATAATATCTGAAAAAGGTTTCATGCTAGTAGTGACCAGATAATAAACCAAGAATACTTTGAAGCATAATAAACTATCATAAGGTTACCATATGGTAGACATGGAAGGCAGGAATAAATTGATAAATAAATTGCTAAAACTAAATGAATATCTCAGAAATACCCACTGTAGAAGTTAACAATAGTTATTTTGAAGATAATTATAAAATACTTATTTTTAAAGTATTAGAAAAAATAACTGAACCTAGCATAAAAATGTTAATATGGGAAAAAATAATGAAATATGAAGAAGAAGAAATGAATAACTTACTAAGACAAAATTGGTTTGACGACATAAGGGAAATAATACAAGAATTATATGATAGTACAGATTATTTAGACATATATTCCGAATATAATAGTGATTAAATTATGATAAATGAAGAATATTTCCAACTCTGGAAAGAAGTTATGACTGAAATAGATTCATGGGAAAATATTATAAAAACATATTTAGAAATGTATTTTAAAACACAAGACATACAATATCTAAAATTACTAATAGAAGGAGCCCAAATAATTCTATATAAGAAAGAAAAAGAAGATGAATTTTATAAAAAAGTATTTATTTGATAAAAGCCTATGATAAATACAAACATAACCCGAATTCCGCACCTACCCCCCAATTTGTGATACCACATCAACAATTAATCAATAAGTCTTTCAAACTAGTCTCAACACATCACACTCCAATAATTAAGCACATTGCCTTTTATTACCCTTTTTTCATCAGTAGAATTATTCAACATAGACAAGTCAACCCATCACCAAGTCTCGTTGCTCCCCAACACATACCACAAGGAAATACATGATTCTATACACTTAACAAAAGTTTAGAAATTCACTTGCCTCAAATAATCAAACAATCACTCCGATACTTGAGCCTTCCCTTTTCGTTGTACTTCCAACACAAAGCAATCTATTCACATTAATAATCACAATAAGATTTCGAAACTAACAACACCCATTTAATATATGTCTAGCCTAGACCCATAAAAACTCACCCAAATCTATAATCAACTTCCTAAATCTTCATGTCAATTGTCAATTAACATGTCAACTCTTTTAATTTTCTCCAAATGTCAAGTCTAGGGTTAAGTTTTAATTCTCTAAATAACAAAATGTTATTTTAAGAACTCTAAACCTAAAACCCCAATTTATCAAAAATGTTGTAATAATCATATGAGAGATCCGCATCCCACAAGCTAAACATGAAAATAAGTTGGACACAAATTGGATTGTTGTCAAACTATCCAAATATCATAAACATTTCACACATTCTATCATTATGACACCATGGTTGAATATCATTACATTATAATTATTTTATTATAAAACCTATGATATAAATTCATATATATATTGATCCTAATAGGACAAATGTAATCAAAGTCACCTCTAGTAATTAGAAATTCTCCACTTCAGTTCACCCTCATTCTAATAGAACAATATAATATTGGGAATATATACGATCAAATTGATTACCTGAAGCTACGAGAAGCTCCTTCGGAGTGCAGCATGAATGTGTGAATAATACAACAACTTCCGTGCGCCGTTTGAAGTTATTTTGAGTTTATGACTCAAACGCACCCCCATTTATCATTAATTTATTTTAATATATGGGCCAAGTAGTATAGTGTATTATATAAATTATAGTCTTTGCCCATTAACCACTTAATAAAATAATTATTTAAAACTTACCCGCTAATTAAATAATCGTAGTTAAACGAGTAATTCTAATTCTCATTTAAATTTTACGGAAAGGGTTTTTTGTGAAAGAGAGATGACTAGTTCTCAAAATGGCCTAACGGGTCATTACATTATCCAACACTAAAAACCATGTTCGTCCTCGAACATAAAGAAGAGGAAGGAAGAATAATAAACTTTACCAAAGTCTAAGTTATGACCTACCAATCAGTATTCATCTCTCTAAGTAAATTCCTCCGTAAGACGATTCCATCAAGATCAACCACTAAGAACTGAACTTTCGAGTTAAACTTTGGCAGATCTACAAATCAGGAGTGATTACCAAGTCACATACTAACTCATGAATAAAATCTGAACCAAAACACACTAGACCATACCGCAATCTTCAAGGCGAATCTTTTCATAAATAACCACGAGAAAATTCTGAACCAATATCGGCCACAACTAGAAGTGAACCTGAACAAACTACCACATACTCATAATGCACAAACCATCACAAATCTTATTACAATTCCCTTTTCACAACCCAATCTTTTCACGAGTTTAAGTTATAAAATTCTGATCTCCAGACATCAAGTACTCGTCAAGGGAGAATCAAACTTATCTAACCCAAAGAAGAAAATGATTAAGCAACCACCCAACAAACGGTACACCTAAGCATACAAAACCTCTAACAATACTTATCGAAAATGCTAGATAAGTAGCTATGATTGTAGACAACCCTTAAGAACAACAGAACTAGACCCAATGATCTCCATATTCAACCCCGCATAACTGGAACGTGATCTTAACGACTAGATGAATACTAAAATTGTCGTACAATTGTAATACCCATGGTAGTTCTTCTATAAATTCTCATAAGAAAGGTGGTACATATAGAACCACTGGAATACTTTAATTTCTCCAAGACAACACCAAATATTTCATATCTAAAATAATTAAGTCTGCCCAAGTATCCTATCCTACAAAGAGGACAATCGCAGGATCGGTACACCTGATCCACCACTAGGGATTCACCCATAGATGTGGAAACACAAGTAGCATAAGCAGTGAATCATACTCCAAATAATATCCAGTACGAAGAAGTTGGTCACATAAGAATATACTGAAGCAAGGTCGAATAACATAAGATACTCCTTCCATAGTGCCCAAATAAATAAAATTCCATTCATCGGACTCCATCTCTCAATTTTTAGCCACCCACAATCAACCAGTCTGATCCCCATCACAATATTATATATACTCGATTCATCAAACCCCACATACTTCTCACAGTATTCCATCGAAGCTAACACTCTTAATACCAACAAACATCATAACTACACTAGCCACTTACCTTACTCTCAAACTGTCACTAGCATCAAAGTCTCCTTACCAAACACATTGTAGCCTCTAAAAACTTCAAAATATGGCTCTGTCTCTCTCTTCTCACTTAAGCATTACATGAAAGATATGAGTCACATCTAAGACTGATAACTAATTTCAAATCTAAAATATTTTTCCATCGAGGTACAATAATTGAATCACACTCAATGTCAACTTCACCTGAACTTTCACATATCATTTTTCAACTACCACTCATACCATCATGTACCTCATGCCAAAACTTAAAGAAATCCTTGGTCACTCGAATAATTCTGTATACTATAAGCTCATAACCTCCACTCACCATCAAATGCCTATGTAACACATCATAACAGTCTATGTTGTCTAATAAAAATAGTAGTTTCAATCCCCTCAAAATCCTTGATAACCATGTATAACTGTACGTCTATATTGTTGTGTATCCATAAGTCACCTACCATAATTTGAACAACTTAGCCCAACATAACAACACATAATATTACACACCTCACTATTTTTCACCCAAATCAAAATCCAATCTTCATAAAAAATTGTTGATAAATCCCTAGTAAGTCTATACCGAAGCAATTCACAAAAATAGTCATATTAGAACTTATATATGAAAATCCATACATCCTTAAACTTCGAACCAATAGTCTATATGAGAGGTCTTAGTCCTTGACATCTCTTAAATTCTTCCCATGACGCAAATTTTAAATACCTTGAACTCTTTAATACACTAGACTCTTTTTTTTCTTTTGCTGACTTGCTTACCAATCTTATCCTTTGACCAACAACCCATGATATTTCTACCTTATCCTGTAAATCAAAACATTACTTGAAACCCCCCTTAGGTATGACAATCAAAAGTAACCAAATTTACTACTCAAATTAATTTTAAGTCCTTCCAAATGCTTCATACTCAATGCGATCGATCATTTTTTTACTTTACCAATCCATACCTTGACAAAACACACTACCACAAACCTAAACTCACCATGAAAAACTTAAATTTTGAATCCAACTGTGTAACCCAATCCCTTTATCTGTCAACATTAGCTCATATCTTGAAGATTTTTAAGAATTCATGTATCATAGCTTATCATAGATCGCTTCCCCAATAGCTTATCATATCCTTTGCTAAAAACTCAACCATACTCATTACCAAACTCAAAACCATAAAAAAAAAAAAAAACGTATCATCACACTCGAGCTGAACGTTTGTACACTCCTTTCTCAACTTTTATGCAATAGTTTTTTAACCAACATGATAAACCTGTGACACTATTATCATAAGTAGAGCAAAATAGATGAAATCACGCATCTCTACACTCAATTTTCTACTATCTGAAGATATATTTTTTTCCTTGCACTCAAAGTAAATATCTTTGTTCTCGATCGCCTCATTCAAATGACTAAACTACACCCCCCTAATTCTTTTTATTTGTGACTCAAGTTCATTTCAATTCTATTCGAGTGATGTCTCAGCACCTCCTATAACTTCCCATGCAACCACGCAACTCATCAAATAGTACAAACCATCACATTAAATACTCGCAAGTCGTCATTACCATACAAAATCCATTTAACCGGCAATCTTTATCATATAGTTGAATCCTAATCACAATCCATCATGAACTCTTATTACCACTGTACTCAGTTAGCCCTTGCCATCACCTCAAAGTCAACCTTGTCATCAGCGTGACATCTCGAACCCAACTATACCAATCAAATTCAAAAGACTAACTTAATTTTATACGCACTTTCTTACTAAAATTCTCAATTACCTTCACACAAGTATACTCGTTGAGACTTCCTTTACCTATAAGCTTGTAATCCTAATATCGATCCACTTTCATGGAGCTTACGATGAAATCATCACTCATTTAAAACCATCAGAATACACTTCAGAACCTAAATGCATTAATACCATACCAATGATCCACCACTAAAACCTTCATTATAAATAATGCTTAATCCTAGCGTCCATAGTAACAAACAAGTTGGTTTCTCAAATATGAATGAAACATCGAATCTCAATTATACGAGCATCTGATATAATTGATGACTCTTTAAGTAGGTAGTATTCGCATTTGAGAATTGATATATTCATTTCCATATACAACTAGTATTAGACCGTGAAAGTCTGTTAGATCCACCACTAGAGCACCTCATACCTACTGAAAAGATTGTACCCAAATAGCCCACACATTTCTATCCACTGAGTAGTTGCAAAATATTATCAAATTTGTTCGGTCTCTCATCCAAAGCGATATGCATTCTTTTGTAGATTAGGATGATAATAGAAGTAACACACCTATGACTCTAACCAAGTAAACATCTATACCATTATAGTACTTGTATCATGACCCTCTTGGATATACATTCAATATATAAAACTACAGTAGGTATTCTCACCTCAATTAGCTTAACATCATTCTCATCATTCGCTGAGCAACCCATATATGTTTATGACAACTTTGCTAACTGTAGTTTCCAAAGTCACACTGTTCATTATGTAGTCATCCCTTTAATCATTTCATTTTCACTTGTCGACTCACTCTGAATATCATATATACCACACAAGTGTAGTTCCCTCCACTGGATATCTAACCCGAAATGGATAAGGCGTTCATGAAGTCCCTCAAACCACTATTCAACCTCATAATTTATATACCCTCAAAGGGCTTCATCAAGCCATCACCCTACTTACCCCTCTGAATTGCTAAACATTCCGAATCTTACCAGACATTCTTTCCATAAGTCTATTACTTTCAATCAAATTTGACCTCCAAGTCATACACAACACTAACTATTCGCATGAAAGAACCACGCACAAGTCATCACTATAATAGGAAAAGTGGAATGAAGCAATAGGAAATCAGATCGGATCAAGGACGCATGATGGAGATTCAAGAAGTGAATATTTTTTTCTAAAAGTCATTATAGACTCTCGAAGATAAGTACAGACATCTCTGTACCGATTCTTGAGACTCTACTTAGACTCAGCTTGTATACATGTGAGACCTATGAAACTGGCTCTGATACCATTTTGTCACGACCCAAAAATGGACGTAATGGCATTCGTCTTATCCCACCAAGACAAGTCAGCCTAAAACTCAACTATTACAATAAAATGTAGAAATTTTATAATCAACTTAAAAATACCCTCAAAATTGGTTGTCACGTGTACAAGCCTCTAAAGTATTACAACTGGATCAAAAGAAAATACAAGTCTCATATGACATTGTTTCTAGAATAGAACAAGATCATAAATAAGGAGAAAGAAGGTCTGCTGAGATGACAAACTGCAACCTCACAAATCTCCACAAGAAGTCTCGGACAAGAAGAAAAGAGAAAGTATCACGAAGGTCCGGGCAAGTAACCAACAAAAATATAGAAGCAAGGGGTGAGTACCAAACCACACGGTACTGAGAAAGTAAACCTCTAAACACAAGTTAAGGGAATAGAATACAGGTACACCTTACACCCCAATCGAACCTCCACAATTACAACCTACATAAAACCAGCCCAACCTATCAGTTCACAATTTACATAGCACACAACTCAACAATAACACTTTAACAATTACATATCTTCAACAACAAGCTCAATATTCATCAATCACAAGTTTCACAGAAAGACACTCACAAGATCAACAACACACAAGATCAAGCTCACCAATGATAAAGATGTGCAATGCAATGAAATGCAATGTCAAGTATAGTGATGCATGTCTGCCCTAGTGATACACACCCGCTGTCTCTCAGTACGGAACCCATGGGGGACATATTTGTCCATTCATCCGTCGCGGCGTGTGACACGCCCCTCAATAATACTATCCATCGTGGCACGTGATACGTCCCTCGATATATAGTATATGTCGTGGCGCCCGAAACGCCCCTCAAAATATAGTATCCATCGCGGCGCATGTCACGTCCCTCAAAATGGTACATCCTCTTATCACATAACACTTATCACAACCATGTCTCAGAATAATGCAAATGACATGTTCACACAAATAATGAGGAGAGGACCATTTTCATAACATTGCACAATTCACAACAACACAATTGTGATACCACATCAACAATTAATCAATAAGTCTTTCAAACTAGTCTCAACACATCACACACCAATAATTAAGCACATTGTCTTTTATTACCCTTTTTCCATCATTAGAATTATTCAACATGGACAAGTCAACCCATCACCAAGTCTTGTTGCTCCCCAACACATACCACAAGGAAATACACGATTCCATACACTTAACAAGAGTTTAGAAATTCACTTGCCTCAAATAATCGAGCAATCACTCCGGTACTTGAGCCTTTCCTTTTCGTTGTACTTCCAACACAAAGCAATCTATTCACATTAATAATCACAATAAGATTTCGAAACTAACAACACCCATTTTACTATATGTCTAGCCTAGACCCATAAAAACTCACTCAAATCTATAATCAACTTCCTAAATCTTCATGTCAATTGTCAATTAACATGTCAACTCTTTTAATTTCTCCAAATATGAAGTCTAGGGTTATGTTTTAATTCTCTAAATAACAAAATTTTATTTTAAGAACTCTAAACCTAAAACCCCAATTCATCAAAAATGTTGTAATAATTATATGAGAGATCCGCATCCCACAAGCTAAACATGAAAATAAGTTAGACACAAATTGGATTGCTGTCAAACTATCCAAATATCATAAACATTTCACACATTCTATCATTATTACACCATGGTTGAGTATCATTACATTATTATTATTTTATTATAAAACCTATGATATCAATTCATTTATATATTGATCCTAATAGGACAAATGTAATCAAAGTCACCTGTAGTAATAAGAAATTCTCTACTTCAGTTCACCCTCATTCTAATAGAACAATATAATATTGGGAATATATACGATCAAATTGGTTACCTGAAGCTACGAGAATCTCCTTCGGAGTGCAGCATGAATGTGTGAATAAAACAAAAACTTCCGTGCGCCGTTTGAAGTTATTTTGAGTTTATGACTCAAACGCACCCCCATTTATCATTAATTTATTTTAATATATGGGCTAAGTAGTGTAGGGTATTATATAAATTATAGTCTTGGCCCATTAATCACTTAGTAAAATAATTATTTAAAACTTATCAGCTAATTAAATAATCGTAGTGAAACGAGTAATTTAAATTCTCATTTAAATTTTACGGAAAGGATCTTTTGTGAAAGAGAGATGACTAGTTCTCAAAATGGCCTAACGGGTCATTACAAATTCAACTTTTGTAACTTTGTTATCTTCTACTTCTAACAGTATACATGCATATAGTAGACAGATAAAATAAGAAACAACCAATTAGGTATCTACTCTATTGTAATAAGTAATTTTTAAAATAAAACGACGTGTTTATATTATTTAGAAGTATGTTTGAGTATACAAAAATAAATATTACATACAAAATATCCTATGTTTAAAGTAGTGAACCAATATCGGAAACTTTTAGTAGCTTAGTTGATTGGTTATCTGAACTTCCACCTTAGCTTGTTGGAGAGGATTCGAGTCTAGACATTGTAATCCTCTCACCCATTTCCCCTTTCCACCCTCAATTTTTGAGAAGAAAAAAAAAACTTGCTAAAGATAATTTAGAGGAAATCACAAAATCTTGAACCAGATATATTTAATTATTAATGTAAAGTCATACATTCAAGTCACACAAATCATAGAAGTTGAAGGATCAAACACATGCCGTTCCAAATATACGATAACCATGTCATTTAGATAAAAAATAATACAAATTTTGTGCTTCATAATTTATTTATAATATAAAGATCATAAGGACTTCAAAAATCTAAAGAACAGAGTATCATTATTAATATTAGAGTAGAATAAAACCACTTAAATCAAATATATAAAGACTAACAAAGCTTTACATTGCAGAAATTTCTTGTTTTAGTAAGATATTTGATATAATTGTCATGAAAGAAGTTTGGACCGCTCCTTGTTTGCTGCTTCAACATCATCTGGTGACAATATCTCATTATTTTTAATCATCTCCATGTCGTTTCAAAATTTCTTGAAATAATGAGCCTTGATGATAACAATATCTCTTCATGTTTCGTTTGTACTTTTTCATCTGCTAATCAAACTTAACGGTAAATATTGTAGTACTAAACTATTGTATGCATGTAAGAAAACCACATAATTATATGCATAAATTCAAGTATAATGATAACAATATATCAGGTTATTTTTTTTAAAGCAGTGAAATTCAACTGATTTAGGGGGTTATAAAAGAATGTTGTAATTAAATTTACGTTTCTTTCAATCACTAGATAAAAAGAAATCCACCTCAATCACAACTATGTGATATAGGATGTGCATTAATTAATGAATAATGGAGGAATATTAATTTATTTAGCTTCTGTGGTTATCTTCATGCATTAGGGGGAAATGGAAGAGTTATGAAACTTAATAAATATAAATGTTATTGTTCTTTTGTATTCATACCATGAATGTGCAGTAGCTTTTAAGAATCACTTATATAGTAAATATTGTCCTTTTGTATTCATACCATGAATGTGTAGTAGATTTTATGAATCACTTGTATAGTAAATTTACATGTGTGTACAATAATGTTAAGAAATTATTGGCGGACTTAAGGTAAAGTATATATTATAATTGACGTGTATATATATCTTTGTCCATAAATATATAATAATAGTATTTAAAGAAAATGAACGTATTTATTATAATTATTAATGTGTATTTACATTTTTGTCCATACTATTATGACTTTATAGGGACATTTTCTTAATTCAACTTTTAACTTGGAAGCTTCCCACTTATAATATAACTAGTTTCTGGACACGTGCACCGCACGTGTATTCCATGTGAATTTTAAATAAATTTGTTAGAACAAAAAAATCTATGAAAATGTACATGGAATGAGTAATTAAATACCAATATGAGCCCACATAAAAAAACAAATTAAAGAAGTTTAATAGGGAGGAAATGCAAAAAAAAAATAGATACGAAAAATATAATATACACATTCTTCTTAGGATTGTAATCATAACAATATTGATGAAAAAAGAAATATAGAATCAATACAGAATTTTTCAAGTTCTTGTCGACTCCTTCTCCCTTATAGCCTTCTTCATCGAGTCAAACTAAAGCATGAATCAAATAATACACTAAAGACATAAACTCTTCACTACTCTAACAATAAAATGAAAATGATAACCTTGGGTAGGGATCATATGAACCAAAAAGAGATGGAATTATATAGATTAAAATGGAGGAATACCAAAATATATCATAAAACTTTAAATTTAATATTTGGAGGTTATATATATAAAAAGTAACAATTGAATGATTAGAAAATTGAAAATATTTAATTTAATACGGAAAACTAACTAAATGTTTGAAAACAAAAAATAATATACGGTTTAGATAACTGAAGTTTTATGGTTGTTGGAAAATGGGATTGAGCCATTGAAGAGACATAACTCATAGTAATCGAAAATAAAAAATTAACTTTTGAGTTGGATTAATAATTAATAATTAATTAATATATATAATTTATAATATTTTCATAGAGTGTAGGAGTAAAATGGTAATCCAACTTTGCATTTTGGAGCTTCCCACTTTTAGTAATATATGATATGATATGATATGATGTATTAATATAATATATGATCACTTAATATAGTGAGTTCATAGATGAGTAAGTATTTTGTAAAGTTTAAATGATTTCGCTCCTTTATATTTACACTTAGTTGAGTGTGTGTGTGTATATATATATATATAGCTATTACAATCCTTTCATTCGGTCATTTCGCTTTGGCTATATTACATACCCGTGCGTTCAATGTACTGATGTTATTTGACCTGCATTTTTTTATGATGCAAATACAAGTGTTCAAGATAATCAACGGGCGCTTCATTGAGATCACTTTGCACTTCTGATTTGAGGGTTTGGTGACTCCTCCTTGCATTCCAGAGGGCCCCATTTTTCAATTCATTATTTACTTTGAGGCTTCGAGGGTCTTGTCCCGACGTCCATGTTGAATTTAGAGGCTTCTTAGATAGCTAGAGTTGAGTTGTTTTTTTAGAATTTCTTTCTTTAAATTGTTTTGTGAATATTATGTTTTGCTTAAATGAGTATTTGAGATAGTTGTGTTACATTTTTCTCTTTAAAGCATTTAATTTGCTTGAATAAAATCTTCTGCTAAGTAGTCAGCTAGACCGAGGGTTCACTTGAGAGCCAACAATGGCTCTCGAGTGTCGGCCACGTCCAAGGTGTAGGCTCACGGCATGACTGATGAGTCCACAAATTTGACTCATTTAGGGCTATATTTTAATAGAAATTGTGTCCTCAAATGCATGTTTTATCCCGATATCTGATGAAAACCTTTAAGTTTTAGGTATTTGAAGTTTGAGGCAAAGCATGGACACTACTCAGCAAAAGGGAGCAAAAAGAAGCCGAAAGAACGAAGAAACGAAGATCTGTCAATCTCCGAACCCATTTGGCGAATCGCCAATAGATTGCATATTCACCTTTTGTTCCAGTGTGCTGAGCCCTGAAGGAAAGGAGAAAATAGGCGGTGAAAAGGAGCAGTCAGCGTATCACCGAACGACTCCGCGAAGCAATTCTACATCGCGCAATTATCCAGGACACAAAGATGCTGAAGGCAACTGATGAAAGGCGACGAAGTAGACCAAAGGGTGGATCGTGTAACATCCGACAATTTGAAATAGCTATGAAGAAGCTTGAAATTGGAAGTAGCCATTTTTGGAAGAAAATACAGAATCTGGAAAATTTGGCTAAGTGTGGAAATCAGTGATTTTTGGCCAACTTTGAGCAGTCGTAACTCCTAGATCAGGATGAGTTAGGAGTAGTTCCAGTTATGGTTGCGAAGCTTGTAGAATGATCTTTCCAACGCCACTGAGATTGCTCGATTTCGAGTTTGTATGAGCGAGTTATGGCCATTGAAAGTTGGGCAGTTGGCAGGGAATCCGTCCGGAAATTTTAAGGGCATTTCAGTCTTTTCCCTAGCCATTTCTTTTGAGGTTATATGTGTGTGTTAGGCTGATTTTGGATCATTTTATCCTATTTTAAAAGAGAAAGAGTTAGGGTTCTTGAGAGAAGAAGAAGAAGAGAAGAAGAAGAGAAGAAGAGGAGAAGAAGAGGAGAAAGGAGATCAACAAGTTTCCGTCGTGGATTTTCGTCGGGGGTGATCCCTATCAAGGTATGTGAGTCTTTGTGTGGTTTGATCCTTTCCCCCACACATCAAGCTCATTTCTTTTATGATTTGAGAAAAGATTGGATTTGTGTTGAAGTTGTTGAAGTTGTTAGTTGTTGTTGATGTTGTTAGTTGTGTTGTTGAAGTTATTGTTGGTTGTGGGACATGATTGGGTTGTGTATTTGAGTTGTAATTTATTGTATGTTGAGAGATTGATGATCCTTAGTGTTTGGGGTTAAATCCATTGAAGTAAGGGTGGTTTAGAGTTGAAGAAAAGAGGGAGAAAAGTCGGGTTTTTTCTGGGGAAAGGGCTGGCAACTGGGCAGAATGCAGAGTGCCCAGCAGCCCCCTTTGAAGCTGGCCAGCAGTCCCGTTTGAAGTTGAGGGCTGGCGCCCCGCGCCTCTTAGAGCGCCAAGGACACCAATCCTTCCCGTTACCTTAATTCCCCATTTTATTTTATTTTTGTTCCTAGGTATTATACCTACGTTTCCTAGTTGTTTCCAACACTCCAAGGTACTTCTAAAAGTCAAGAACTCATCCGTAACATGTGAGCAAACACCTTGAATCCAAAATTCCAATTCAAGGAGAGTTAGTTAGAAGTCAAGTGAAGTTAGAAATTAAGAGTTAAGCTTAGAAGTTAAGCAAGTCAAGCTAGTTGTAAAGTTGTTCAAGAGTCTTTATTGAACGTTTTAACTTTATTTTTAGACTCAAGTGTCAAGTCAAGCAAAGAGCTTAGAGTTTCAAGCTAAGTAAAGAGTCTCAAGTTTCAAGTTGAGTTCATTTTCTCAAAGTTATTAGGGAACTATGTATTCCCAAAGAAGTTTTAAAGAAATGTCTTTACATTTAAACAAGGTTGAAACCAAATTTCCAAAAGAGCCTTGGGATAGTTTTTTGAGTAATTATCTCATGTCGGAAGAAATGTGTTTTAAAAACATAAGATCAAGTACATTTTTGGGAGTAGTATCGAGCACCGAAATGTGGGAGCTTTCAAAGAACTCACATACCCCATAGAAACATTTTAGCCACCATGGGTAGAACAGGATCATACTCTTTAGATGAATACTTTTCATATTAGACTAGTGGATCCATTAGGCGATTCGGGTCTTATACCTTTGGCGGGTATAGGATGCTCTGCAGCGTGAGGTTGATCGCTGTATCATCACTTTAGCTCTTATGTGATGGTTGTCGGTTAGAGAAACTCCCACAGCAGTTATTGTATTTTTATACACAGCAGTTATTGTATTTTATATACATCAGTTCAATTGTATTTCTATATACATCTCAGCTTATTGTATCCTTGTATACACACAGAGTTTATAGTATGTTTTAAACAGTCTTTCTTTATATCACACTTGTTTTAAATTGCCTTATATTGAAAGAAGTCAGTCAGGTTGAGTTGAGTTGAACTAGGTAAGCTTTTCAGTTTCTTCCAAATTTCCTTCTAGCCTATGTTGCTTAGTTTTCCAGCTCGCATACTTGTACATTCCATGTCGCGATGCGATTGGCTGCATCGTCTTATGATGCGCGGATCGACATCCGCACATCGTTGATCCGGTGAGCACTCCAGTCGATGGTGAGCCTCCTTGCATTCCGGAGGACTCCATTATTTTGTGTTCTTAGTTTTGTTTTATTAGGATGTTGCGAGTGCATCCCAACATCCATCTCAGTATTTAGAGGCTTCATAGACAGTCAGTCAGTTAGTTTGGAGTCTCTCATGCATGTATATATTTAAATATCCTATTTTGAGACTCGAGATGCCTTGTTGGCAAAATACTTTCAGTTGAGTTGTTTTATAACCTTTCATTGCATTGAGTTATCCTGTTGAGTTAAGTTTCCGCTGAGTTAAGAAAGCCAGGCCAAGGGTTCGCTTGGGGGCCAGCGATGGTCTTCAAGTGCCGGTCACGTCCGGGGTGTAGGCTCGGGGCGTGACAGATCGCCGAACGCATCGGTGATTCTCACTAACGTTGCCGAAAGATTCTTCGCAACACATTTTCTGATAACTATAAATACTAGTTCAGTTTTTATTCTTAGGAGTGAATTTTACCTTGTTTTACCTAGTTTTTAGATTATTAAGTTTGAGACAGAGTTTTGGAGACATTCTCTCTATGTTTTGGAGAGGGTTTTGAAGAACTTGGAGCTTTCAAAGGGTTTCAAATTCAAGGAATTTGACTTGGGTCTCTTGGATTCTTCACTTTTGGCCTGTATTAAGACTTAATCTTTCATACCCATTGATGGAAACTGATATTGGTATATGTCTTTATCTCTTTTACATCTGTAGCTAAAACCCCAATTCTTGGGGTGTGATTTTGTGAATATGGGTTAGATTAGTTGTTGGGTCTTGCTTGCTGATAGTCTATTCGTAGTTTAAATGTGATTTCATTTAGTGGTTGTGGGTTAATTTAATGAATTTATAGTTGCAAATACAAGTTTATTTATGTGTTTTCGGCTTGCTCGAGAGAGAGGTCGTAAAACTAAGACCACTAAATTGATGGCCCATGTGAGTGGGTTGACATGAGGTTCAGCTCGAGAGAGTGAACCCTAGTCCCATGTCCACACACTCAGCTAGAGGGAGTGAGTGGGTTAAGGCGAAGGCTATTCTTCATGCGGCAAGTGGTTGTCCGAGAGGAACGCATTTGAAACGGGGTAAGTTGCTCGAAAGAGAGCTTATCCCCCTTAAAGTCTAGCCTGATCACAAATACTCAATGAATTTACTATCAAAAACATGTACCCAATGATTTAATCTATCTCGTATTTCTATCACATCCCAAGAATCCCGTCTCCATACTTGTATTTTTCCTTATTTTCACTGTTTTAGTTGTTTCTTGCTTACAAACCCCCATTTGATACTTGATGCTTGCGTCACCCTTTTTAAATTTGTTATGTTTTCATTCGCCAAAGTCTTTAGCTACGGTTAGCTTTAGCACTTTCGCACTTAACCACTAATTTTCACTCCCACTCCCTTGGGACTCGACCCCAACCCTTGGTTGGGTTACTATACTATTGCACGATCGTAGACACTTGCAACGGAAGTTGTGTCCTTGATTACGTAAACATCAATGACAACAACTCTTAAATATGTCAGTTATTCACTTTCCTAATTAGTATGCAAACCAAAATTATTGTTCTTCATTTAGAAATTCTGGCTATAAAAATTCTAGACAACGTTGCCACACTTCAAAAATATGGTTGTAGGAACATCAATTGTATGGTTTATTGATTATAAATTGTACCATGTACGTAATAAAATGTTAAACTTTATAAGTTTGTTGTATAAGAGGTATAAAGGTTATAGTTTAAAGTGTGACCAATAACAAAGCAAAGGTCACACTTGAAAGTATAGTTTTATCAAATAAAAATGTTGCTAATAAGATGCTACAAAGTATGACCTTCATACTTCAACGGCCACGATAATCATGCGTAGATGGTATGACAATACTTCAAAAGCGTGATCTAAAGTCAAAGGTTACGCATCTTTAGGTCATTCCTAAAAAAGCATTACTGAGAGTCAAAAAGTATAGCCTTTTATCAAAGGCCACACCTTTTACTTGTTTAATTTAGACCACTTAATAGAGGTGGCTAAAAGCCTAAAATATTGTAGTGTTCCTTCATTTTTAAAAATTATTTACTATTTATTAGTTGTTTATTCTTTGTTAGTTTCATTAGTTGTTTATTCTTTGTTAGTTTTATTAATTGTTCAATTGTTGTGTGTGTCTTTTAGTTAGCTAATTTTAAATCTTTGATGTGTCATTTAGCTATTTAAATATCTTAATTGTGAGTTTTAAATATTATTAGTTTATTAATTATTGTTAGTTGTATGAGGGTTTGAATTGATAAATACTAGATCCTTATGGTTCCCTATCTAGTGTACTATGCAGATCCTTGTACTAGCATTATTGGGGGGCACAGTTCTGAGCCAACCACATCTGTTTGGGGTGTTTCTATGATGTGTCTCTAGACTTTTGTACTCACATTCTATTAGATAGCCCTTCCCTAGGTGTCAGTCGCGGTTCATGAAAAACATATATATGATCAGTAAGCTCTACTTATTATATCAATAAAATCATTGAACACTTTAACTATTTTTAAAGCTACTTACTAAACATATAAAGTTTTCATCCAAAATTATATAATCCATTCATTGTACTTACAAGTTATAACCAGGCTATTCTTTTTTGTAGAAAGGGAGTAATTAGTTTGTATAGATTTTCTAGTTAGTTCAGATTTACTAATATTAGTGGGGAGAAATCTTGCATTTGAATTCTCAAGACTAGTTTTTGGCTTGTATTGAGAAAGTTAATTGAATGAAGCATTTAATAAAGTCTACAATTAATAAGGGAAAAAGGTCTAAAATATATCCGAATTTTGGTCGAAATTGATGTTACGATACCAAACTTTGTAAAGGACCTTTTACCCCTGCATTATTTAATAGTGTATTTAAATATATATATATGCCTACGTGGATATCATAAATATTACATAATTATAAATAGTAACTTGTCCACGCAGGCACACATATATCTTTAAAATACATTATTAAATAGTGCAGGGGTAAAAGGTCCTCCATAAAGTTAGGTATCGTAACAACAATTTCAGCCAAAGTAGAAATATTTTTCAGACCCTTTTCCCCAATTAATAACATAGTTGGAGTAGTGTCTTTGTTTTAGACAAAGACATTCCTACTGTCCCTACCAAACATATACACTTATTTACTTTCCTTAAATATAAAATCTTGTGAAACTCTTCTGACTTTCTCCCTTCTTGTTTCTTACTTCTTATGTCCACTTTTGATTGTCATTGTTTTTTTTTTAAAATCAAACTATAACACCTTTGACTAACATTTTACGATATTTTTTTTCATCATATTGATATGTAAGAAATTGCAATTTACAGTACTTTTCGTATAGTTTTTAAATATCTAAATCTTTTGTTTAAAATATCGAATTAATGTAATCTAATTTAACTTTGAAAATTAGTCAAATTGACTTTTAAAAAGCGCAACATCACAAATAAAAGCGGATGGAGGTAGTAATTATTAGACACGTGTGCATATATATAAAAGTCATCATCACCTACTGCATACTTGAAAGTTACTCCTATGGGACTTCTACCAAATCCAACAAAAAAAAAATTCCACTCTCACTAAATTGAAATAATTATGAATTCAAATAATGTAACTGACCAAGGTGGGTCAGAATTATGGAAAATTATATTCAATTTTCAATAGAAATTAAAAATAAAAGTTATGTAATTTTAGTTTTTTGGTTTACTTTAACCGCTTAGGATTTAATTATCTGATACATATATATTATTGAAGGTAACATGTGCTCAATGAAATAATTATGGTACGCACAAATTAATCCATACATAGTAGTACGTTGTTGTGTCTCAGTCTCAAGCAAGAGAGATTTGACTAAATGAAACCGTACTACTATCTATGTTGCACCATTTAAATTCAATTCATTGCAATATTATATGAAATAAGAATTCAAATATAAAATGCTCTAAAAGTTCTCTTATTTTTCTACATGCATACAAATATTTGGTATTACTAAAAGACTCCTATAGAATATCGAAACTAAAGCAAATGTACTTAAAACATAATAGCATCATCATCTACATAGATTTTGCTTTGGACACCGCCATATCATAAATAAAAGAGAAAAAGTATTGGATGCAGTCTTGAACTTGACACAAATTATAAGTTTTGTTCCTAAAGTACTGTTGACAACCTTAAAAACACTCGTGCTACTTGACTAATTAACTTAGATACACCCCTGATGTGCCACATGACATAGCAAATGATCTCAAACTCTTACAAAAGCATGGAGTTCTGAATAAAAAGCTGAGAGAAATGGTAAAAACACCCCTAAACTTGGCGAGAATTTAGGCATGTATTTCACTCATGTGTTTCAAGATCGGGGTGTGTTTAAGTTCAGTTAGTCAAGTTAAAGAGTGTTTATAAGGCCTAATAGTTCAAGAATGAAACTAATAATTCGCGCTGAGTTTAGGGGTATTTCCAATACTTTTCTTTAAATAAATTGAAAAAAAAATAATTAAGAAAGTAAACCTAATAGAGGTAACACAACTAAAAGATCATTATTTTCTCATAGAAAGATTTTCAGTGACTATTTTCATAGATATTTTGATTAAATTGGTGTGAAAAGAAAAAAAAATAGTAATTGTTTCATATGGAAAAATTTGAAAGAATAGTTTGTTTTCCATCATGTATTTTCTCAGTGAGCTAATTGAATGCAAAATGTGCGAAAAATCATGTTCTATAGCATATATTGTTGGGTTTTAACATAAATTTTCTCATTGATTCATGATGGAGGAAACTTTTGTCTTTTTTCTAGTAGTAGTGTATATATATGCGAGACTAACTTTAACAATTGCTTAGGATGATAACCCAATGATTTAGTTAGAAAAGTTTAAATAATATTTATGTTTGTTACTATGTCATTTGACAAGGTGTCATCTTGTTTTCACAGGAGAAATGTTACAGTCAAGTTTGAGGCAGAAAAATATGAAGACTCACCAAATCTTTGCTTCAAGATTCAGAAAGGCCAACAACAATATAAAAGACAGTCCCTATGAAGAAAAAGAGATATATAGAGACAACAAACTTTATATAATTCATTTTTTCTTTGTACCAACTAACCAGTTGGTAAATAACAATTTATCCCCAGTTTTATTGGGATTATTAATTGAACATCTTTGAGGCCAATCTTCTAAAGAAAAATTATGAGGACTTATTTGATCACTCTATTTGGCCTTTTGTTTGTGTTATTTTCATATGCAGGTTAGATTCAATTAATTGTATTCATGTTACTTTATTTTTGTTGTATGTTGTAAAAACTAATTAGTATGTGGATGAATATTGCAGCTGCTTATGATCCATTGGATCCCAATGGGAATATAACTATTAAATGGGATGTCATGTCTTGGACTCCTGATGGCTATGTTGTAAGTTTCCTTTCCTTAAAGAAATTAAATCCATTATCTGAAGCATTTTTGTGTCCAATACAACCAATCAAATTTAGATTCTGAATCTGTGTCTGTTCGCTCGTAGGCTGTGGTAACGATGAACAACTTCCAAATGTACCGACACATTATGAGCCCTGGGTGGACATTAGGCTGGACATGGGCGAAGAAAGAAGTGATATGGACTATGATTGGTGCTCAAGCTACAGAACAAGGTGATTGCTCCAAATTCAAAGGAAACATCCCGCATTGTTGCAAGAAGACTCCCACTGTTGTAGATATGCTCCCTGGAGTTCCTTATAACCAACAATTTACCAATTGTTGTAAAGGTGTGTGTGTTAGTATGAAGAACAAATTTATTCAAACTAGATTGGTTGACTCACAATTCGTCCTTTAATTTTGAAGGTGGAGTTTTGGCTTCTTGGGGCCAAGATCCTCAATCTTCTGTCTCTGCTTTTCAAGTTAGTGTTGGCCAAGCTGGTACCACAAACAAGACTGTAAAACTCCCCAAGAACTTCACTTTGCTTGGACCTGGACCAGGTTACACTTGTAGTCCTGCAAAGATTGTCCTGCCCACCAAATTCTTCACACCTGATCTAAGAAGGAAAACTCAAGCACTCAGTAAGTTTTACTTCATCAGATACACTTGTTTCTTTCTTACTCCGCGTGTGTGTTACAAGGGATCATTTTCTTGTAATCCTGTGCAGTGACATGGAATGTAACATGCACATACTCTCAGTTTATAGCCCAAAAACACCCAAAATGTTGCGTCTCCCTCTCAACTTTCTACAATGAAACCATTACTTCTTGTCCTTCTTGTGCTTGCGGTTGTGAGAACAAACACAAATGCATCAAGTAAGTCCCTTGTGATTACTTTTACAGTCGGTTAAAGATTACTGATTCTCTCGTGACACAAACACAGGAGCGATTCCAAGCTACTCAGTATGGTGGGGGTAAACACTCCACGAAAGGACAATGCACCATTACTACAGTGCACACAACATATGTGCCCCGTTAGAATCCATTGGCATGTGAAACTCAACTACAAGGAATATTGGAGAGTCAAGATTACTCTTACCAACTTCAATTACAGGGTCAATTACACACAATGGACTCTTGTTGCTCAACATCCAAATCTTAACAATGTAACTCAAGTTTTTAGCTTTGATTACAAGCCTCTTGTTCCATATCAATCGATAAGTAAGTTCTTTGAAATATTGCATCAATATAAGAGCTAATTTTACTTGTGACTACCCACTATAACAGTGAAGTCACAAAACAATCTTAGTCATACTAGGTAAAGTTCAGTTACTTTAACGTGACAAATAAATAATCTTGTGACTTTACTATTATAGCTAGTTAGTGAAATTAATCTTATATGCAAAAAGTAGCATGGTGTGGAAAAGATGTTAACAAAACTTCTCATACTGCAGATGACACAGGTATGTTCTACGGTATGAAGTTCTACAATGACTTACTTATGGAAGCAGGGCCAGCTGGAAATGTTCAATCAGAAGTGCTTCTCCAGAAAGATAAGGATACTTTTACCCTTAAACAAGGATGGGCATTTCCTCGAAAAGTATACTTCAATGGCGATGAATGCATGCTACCACCGCCAGATACTTATCCATACTTACCCAATTTAGCCCACCAGAATCTGGTTGCTATTTCGACATTGTTTTGTTCTATGCTTTTGATTTTACTTGTTTTGTTTTGATCATTTCTCTAGTTTGTGAACAAGTACAAATTTTGA
This sequence comes from Solanum pinnatisectum, assembly GCA_035578085.1. Taxonomy (NCBI): domain Eukaryota; kingdom Viridiplantae; phylum Streptophyta; class Magnoliopsida; order Solanales; family Solanaceae; genus Solanum; species Solanum pinnatisectum. The sequence continues at coordinate 8,544,833 of CM069078.1, read as the reverse complement.
AGCCAAGCAACCATTTCAGTTGTTTCAGTAATACAGTACTTGAAAAGTCTTTGATAGAAGAAAATGTCATGAACTTGTATTACTGCAATCTAGAGTATTTGAGCATGCTAGTTCATGACAAGCAGTGCAACTATATTAAAAACTTTGTTCATGTCAGTTCAATGGTCCCGAATGCTAGAAACTGTTTAAATCAAATACTTTATAAGACATTACAAAATGTTGTATATAACAAAGAAAACACGAGAGAAATTGAAGAATGATTATCTCAATTTGTTGATTCAATACATACAATTACATTTGGTATTTATACAAAATAGAAATAAGCGATAAAAGGAAGCAAATTATTCTACAATATTCTGAGTTCACGTGAACCTAGTAGGTTTTGCCTAAACCATGTATTTGTATTAAGAAATTTACCAAATATCTTAATATACTTAACTATGAATTCTATTATCATTGTATATTAACTCAAGGTTGTTATAGACTTGTAGGAAGCCATAAACTGCAAATCCTGAATTCCTTTGAGTTGCACCATATAGAACCAAAAAAAAAAGAAAGGTTTAAGAAGCATTCAACTCCATTCGAACAAGAATTTAAGAAACAAGAATTTGAAGCTCTATCTAATCTTAAATGGTCTTTATTTCAAACAGCTCTAGGAACACTATGAGCTTGAGAAAAATACAAAAATAATATGATTTTAGCATGTAAGGAAAAAATGTGATGCACTACTAATAGAGAGCGAGCATAAGACTTGTATGTGTTAGCAAAGAAGAATGTCATAGAGAACATAAGTGTTACTACTAATTTAAGGAAAGAGACCTTCCAGTGGGAAGCAGCATTCGGCATATGTGGATCTGCATCAGAAGGTGGCATGATGCAGTCATCACCATCGAAATAAACTCTGCGAGGGAAAGCCCATCCCTTATCTAATGTTAAATTTGATGTACCTTTTCGGAGTAGAAGTTCGAACTGGACAGTTCCTGAAGGACCAGGTTGCACAAGTAGATCATTGGAGGATTTAACTCCCCATAACATTGCAGTATCATCTGCGAAAAAGGTCAGGAGTTTAGTCATATATATGGAAACTAACTCAATAGAGTAACATTCTAACCAAAAGAATGGCAACAAGTCAAGATGTTTATTGGAAATTTAAGCACAAAATGTAAATAACGAGTTTAACAGATTCATAATTAAGTGAAATATTTATATCTTAGTGCTGTCTCATTGGTACAATGCATGCTACTGAAGCGAGGTGTAGTGCTCAGCCTATTTCACAGTTAGCTATAGGGCTTAAGTGCACCTTAAGCGATCGTTTGATACATAACTCTGATTCTAGATTAAAGTACGGGGCAGCTGTGCAAATCTATCTAATGTCTAAGTAGTAACTGTTTTTTTAGGTAACACATTTTAAAATTAGATAGAAAACTTACTTATCTGATCTCCATAAGGAGTTAATGACTTATAATTGATGTTGAAAACCTGAGTGATGTTATCAAGGTTGGAATGTTGGACAATTAAGTTCCATTGTGAGTAATTCATATGGTAATTGAAGTTTGTTATAGTGATTTTAACCCTCCAATAATCCTTGTAGTTGAGCTTCACATGCCAATGAATTCCAACTGAACACATATGATCTGTGCAGCAAAGGAGTAAAGTTGTTCTTTCCATGGTCCGAAACAATTGAAGCTAGGTGCGGCTTTTCTGGCCTACAAGAAAACAAAGGGGAAGTATACCGATAGTAAATTACAAAAGAATTCGAACAATTAAGGTGTGACCTAAAAAAATTGAAGAATATATAAACTAGGACATACTCCACACAACTTCCCGGTTTAGTGCCATTATTCTTGCAGCCACAAGAACATGTAGGACATGGTACAATTCTGTCATTGCATAACGACGATACGGAGACACAACATGTAGGATTATTCTGAGCCATGAATTGTGAGTATGTGCATGTGACATTCCAAGTCACTGTCATTAACAACACAGAGTTTTAAAGTTAGCCTGTATGAAACTGCATCTTATAAATGAGCATGATATTAAAGTTCTAATTAACTTACTCATAGCCTGTGTCACTCCCCTCCCATCTGGAGTAATAAATTTAGTTGGTTTAACAATTTTGGCAGGTCCACAAGTATATCCAGGTCCTGGTGCATTTAAGGTGAAGTTCTTAGGTATTCTAACTGTATTGTTGGTTGTTCCAGCAGAACCGACACTGAGTTGGAATGAACTAATGGAATTTGAAGGATCCTGGCCCCATGAGTTGACAACTCCTCCCTTGCAATAATTTGCAATCTGCTGGTTGTCAGGAGTTTCAGGCAACAAGTCGATAACTGTTGGATCCTTCTTACAGCAATGGGGAATATCTCCTTTGAATTTTGAGCAATTACCTTGCTCCGTAGTCTGACTTCCCAACATGCTCCATATCACCTCATCCTTTGCCCATGTCCATTTCAAACTCCAGCCTGGTGGTTGGATATGCCTATACTGCTGGAAGTTGTTTATAGTCACCAAACCAAATAACCATAATGATTAATGACAAGTCCATTTGACGTTTTAGAAAAGTAGGAGTTACCTTGTTTTCCAAATGTACCTTACTGTGGTAGAGTGTTAATTAAGTGAGACGTTTAAAAAGGATATATAGCTTAGTGACTTAGTAGGTCATATACTACTCATATGACTAGGGCAGGGCTATTTTAAATGTCTTTCATAAGTGTGCAAAAACGTTAAAAGACAGATAATATGAAGATCGAGAGGTACATAGTCCTAACTCCTAGTATGTATGGAAGAGCTAACAAACTTACGACATATCCATCTGGTGTCCAGCTGATGACATCCCATTTTATTGTGATATTCCCATTGGGTTCAAATGCATCAAACGCATCTGGAATTAAAATGCAACAGATGGTAATACAGACGCACAAAGAAAAACTTAATACATGCATGTTGTGCATGGTGGATCATAATTATTACAAAGACAAATGGAAGAAAGTTTAATGATTTGGTAATATCTCATTTTAACTACTAAAGTCTCACACACATTGGCTCTAATATATGTAATTTTCCCCTTCATGCACTTTTCCTCTGGAAAAAAGGGGAAAAATCAATCAGAAAAAACATTAAAGATCTACTTTTCAGCTTCAAATTTCTCTATATAGAAGGCCAAAGTTGTAGTCAATTTGATTTTTCTTCCTTGATAAGAAATACATAATGTTTAAAATCATAGGTCAAACTCTCTGCTCTAGTTGTGTTTGGTATAACACAAGTCATTTCTCTAGAAAATGTTTTCCTTTGGTTAGTTAAATAGAAACTATTTTTTTGAAAAACTAATAATAATGATAGCAAGCTAAGAGAGTTTTTAGATATATATTACAATCTTTTAGTACTAAAGATTATTAATAATGTATAACTGTTAGTAGAAGCAAGCAATATGAAATTAAAAGTTAAAATAATTATATATATGTAAGAGAAATGACATTCACACATAAATAAGGGAGTCATAATTTGATGGATTTTCCTTGAAAAACATTTCATGCATGTAACCAAACACCAGAAAATCACTTATCCATTTTCTTGAAAAATGACACGAACTCGCATCCTTAGAGTTTGTATACAATTATTTATCAAGAACCAATTGTTAGACTCTGATTTAAAAAAAGAATTGAATTAAAGTTTGTGTTCAAACCTGTTGAGTAATAGCAAAAGAAGAGTAATAGTAGTACAGAAGTGGCATTCAACTTTGAAGGAGATCTGAAGAACTTCATTATTCCTGCTGAATTAACTTCCAGAGTCAAACTCAGTAGGCAATTGAAGCAAGAGACAAATTAATTAAAGTTTATAATGGTGGTGAATGGCAAGTGATTAATTCCATTCTCACATGCAATGTTACTATTTGACTTCAAATTCTGTATATTAAGGGTATATAATTTTTTTATAGCCATAATGTAAACATGCCCCCTTCAACTTGGCCCATCGGACATATATGCCTTCTAATTTTGAATGTGTGCAACTAGACATTTAAACTTGTATAAAATTAAATAATTAGATACATGTATCCTTTTAAATTTAATTTTTTTTTATTGGATGAATGTATGATACAATTATTCATCTTTCTTAAAAATAAATTGAAATATTTAGTTAAAATATTATGATCTAATGTATTCTAAAATTAGAAATAAATTATGATTTCAAAAATAAAATAGTTGTCAAATAAATGTTTATTTATGTATAACTGAGTATAGTTGTTAAAAAAAAGGTTTCATGGTAAGAGTTCATCCACATTCGGGGTTTATATTATATTAAGGAAAAATTAGGCGACTAAGCAAACATATACTACTTAATTATTTAACATAGATATTCATATAGTTTGAATAATTTATTGTTCTCCACTGACCTTTAACCGTATTTATGTGGGTGTCACGATCCCGACCATCGTGATTGGCACCCGCACTAACTCTCCGGTGGAAGAACTACTACTACAACCCAACCAAGCAACTACTCTAAAAACTACTAAGGCATTTAAGTATAAGAAAGCAGTTAAGTTCTAAGGAAAGAAATAGAGTTTCCATAGACTCTAACAAAAGTCTAACAATAACTAAACAATGCAGAAGAAATAACCTAGAACCTGAAAGTCAATGTACCAAAACATCTAAAGTTCAACAAGTCTAAACAAGAAGGGATGCAACCCCAATCTAATGAACTAATCAACTAACTAGAACATAGTCTAAGTCCGGAAATGGTGGACATAGATGAAAGAGAACCCATAGCAGCCCGGAAGAATTGGCTCACCCTTGAATTCAAATGATCACTGATTTCCTAAGCGAGGTCTGTCAATAGCCGCTTGAAGATACCCTGTACTCAACAAAAATAAGAGCAAGTGTAGTATCAATGCACAACCACAGTGTACTGGTAGTATCACGCGGCTATCCCACTAAGTGTAACATAAGCAAGTCAATACAACATTATAAACATGCAAAATACCGAACATATACAATATCGATTATCACATGCTCAATAATATACACAATTATGACAAGTTATTGGTCCTCTCATGGAACACAAACCCAAACAGTTAGCATACCGGAACGTGGTACTCGATCCCATAATTATGCCGAAACATGGCAACCGATCCCATAGTTATATCGGAACGCGACAACAAATCCATGTTAGTTATGCCGGAACATGGCAACCGATCCATTCAACACACCACAATCACAATCACAAGTATCTTCTTAAGTTCATACCAACAAGTCATGATTCATGACATTCATCATTCATCTATCTCATTTACAACAAGTGTGATCAATCATGCAACATTCGCAGACATGCAAGTATCATAATGAAGCAAGAACAAACATATATCACACAATCATAGAATCACAACCATCACCTACCTCAAAACAAGCTTGAAACCCTAAGAAACTTGATCCTTCCCTTTCTGGATTCGTTCCGCTTGTTCTTGGTCTACTAACAATCAATATAATACGAGAATTAATAAAAAATCACTAATTATCTGGATTACTAATAATTCTATGAACCCTAGATCAAACCCATGATCCCAATTATCCCAACTAGGGCTGTTTCCACCATAGAATCTAGATCAAAACCCTCCTCTATCATTAATTACCCGTTCTATTACGTTCTACGGATCGAAAAATGAATTCGGGGAGTGAAAAGCTTACCTATAGCCTCAAGAATGGTGACAAACTGTTAGGAGTCGCCTAGGGTTCGTTCCTTAACTCTAAAAATTGAAAAGTGCAAAATAAGGTCATTTAGGGGTTTATTTACGACTTTAAGTTGCATCGAACCCGCCACGGCCTCACTTGCATTGTAGCGGCCACATGACGGCAAAAACCCCTGCCAAGGAGGCTTGCACGAATCAGTGAGCTATTTAAAGGATTTCAAGACCCCCATTTCACAACACACCTCTAACCAACGACGCTCAGAAAATATCCTCTACGCTAAGATCGATTCCGAGAGTTCTACTCGCCTAAATTCAATTTTGTAAAGTGGTACGGATTCCTTAACGAGTTATCTATCCGCTCATGAACTGAAAAACATAAATGATCCACCCTATTGTTACCAGATTTCCCTACACCTTAATGACTCTGATTTTGTCCAAATCTGGACTAGGTTGGGAAATTTCAAGTTACTACGAAAAGGTTTTCAGACCCAAAATTTTTCCCCATTGGCTTTTCTATAATGACGGAACCCGATCGTTACAATAGATACCAATTTACCCATCACTTGTCCCTGAGTGACAAACTTAGGAAAAATAGGCTAAGGAAGGAATAAAGTAGTACCTGAATCGACGAACAATTGGGGATACTCGTCTCGCATGTCCCTCTCGATTTCCCAAGTAGCTTTCTCAACTGGACGATGCTTCCATTAAACTTTCACGGACTTAATCTCCTTGGTCCTCAACTTACGCACATCACGATCAAGAATTGCAATTGGTTCCTCCTCATATTAGAGGTCTTTGTCTAACACAATTGTGTCCCACTTAATGATGTAATCCCTGTCACCATGATACCTCTTCAACATGGACACATAAAATACTAGATGCACACTCGATAGATTAGGAGGTAACGCCAATCTATATGTTACCGGTCCTACACATTCAAGAACCTCAAAGGGACCAATGTATCACAGACTTAGCTTACCTTTCTTACCAAATCTCATCACCCCTTTCATGGGTGATACCTTAAGAAGAACATTTCACCAGATTGGAACGCCATTTCTCTTACCTTATGATCTGCATACTCCTTTTGTCTACTCTAGGCTGCTAAAAGTTTAGCTTGAATAATCCTCACCTTCTCTTGAGCATCTTTCACTAAATCAACCCCCAAAGGTTTCATGTCGCCAGCCTCAAACCATCCTATGGGTGATCTACATCCCCTCCCATATAATGCCTCAAACGGTGCCATATCAATGTTGGAGTGATAACTATTATTATAAGATAATTCACACAAAGGTAAGAATTTATCCAATGCCCTCCAAAATCAATCACACATGCCCTCAACATGTCTTCCAATACTTGAATAGTCCTCTCCGATTGTCCGTTCGTCTGTGGATGGAAGGCTATACTAAAAGTGAGTTGTGTGCCCAATTCATCATGTAATTTCCTCCAAAAGTTGGATGTGCATTGGGTACCACAGTCTAAGATGATAGAAAGGGGAACCCCATGCAACCTCACTATCTCTTTTACATAAACTTTAGCCAATTGTTCAGCATTATAATCTATTCTTATTGGAATAAAATGGGCTGACTTAGTCAATCTATCAACCACTACCCAAATAGAATCAAACTTCCCCAAAGTCTTAGGAAGACCAACCACAAAATCCATGGCTATTCTTTCCCACTTCTATTCGAAATTGGCATTCTTTTAAGTAAACCTACGGGCCTATGATGTTCATACTTCACTTGTTGACAATTTTGACACTTATCCACGAACTCCGCTATATCCTTCTTCATGCCCGGCCACCAATAAATTCGCTTCAAATCTCGGTACATCTTGGTCACACCCAGATGAATAGAACATCGCGAACCATGAGAATCTGCCAATAATTTCTCAATCAAGTCATCTACTCTAGGAACACATATTCTCCCTTTAAAATTGAGTACACCATTCACATCAAGAGTGGTATCTTGTGCCTTACCATTCGCAGTATTCTTTCTAAGCTCCTCCAAATTTTCATCCTTAAATTGTTTGGCCTTGATCTCCTCCTTGAATGTGGCCCTTATTTCAATACTAACTAACACCCCACCTTTTCTGAGATGCCCAACTGCATGAACTTAGACTCTAAGGTCTGAATTTCCTTAGCCAAAGGTTGCTTGGTTACACCCAAGCACACTAAACTACCCATACTCACTGCTTTCCGACTTAAAGCGTCTGCCACTACATTAGCCTTACCCGGATGGTATTGAATGGTGACATCATAATCCTTAAGTAACTCTATCTACCTTCGTTGTCTCAAATTCAGATCTTTTTGGGTGAACACATGTTGCAAATTATGATGATTAGTAAATCCCTCACATTTAACACCATAGAGGTAATGTCGCCAGATCTTAAGAGCAAACACTATCGATGCCAACTCTAAATCATTTGTGGGATAATTCCTCTCACGAACCTTCAATTGACGCGAGTCATAAGTTATAACATTCGTATCCTGCATCAACACAGCACCCAAACCAGAATGTGAAGCATCGCAATAAACAATAAAATCTTTACCTTCAACCGGTAATGCTAGAATAGGCGCGGTGGTCAAGACAGTCTTGAGCTTTTGGAAGCTCTCCTCACATTTTTCAGTCCATTCAAATGGTAACTCCTTTTTGGTCAAATTGGTCAAGTGAGTGGCAATAGAAGCAAGGTTCTTCACAAATCGACGATAATAGCTAGCGAGCCCCCACAAAACTCCTAACTTTCGTCACAGATCTAGGTCAAACCCAATTCTTAACTGCCTCAATCTTTTGAGGATCTACCATTACACCTTCTTTTGAAACTACATGTCCCAAAAATGCTACCGAAGTCGACCAAAATTCACACTTAGAAAATTTAGCATACAACCTTTGCTTCCCAAGAATACCCAAAACAATACGAAGATGGTCGGGATGCTCTTCCTCACTTTTCAAATAAACCAAAATATCATCAATAAAGACTATGACAAAAGAATCAAGAAATGGCTTGAACGCCCCATTCATTAAACTAATGAAAGCTTCAGGCGCATTGGTCAAACTAAAAGACATAACCAAAAATTCATAGTGCCCATAGCAAGTTCTAAACGCCGTCTTGGGCACATCCTCAGGTCTAATTTTCAATTGATGGTAACCGAATCTTAGATCAATCTTAGAGAAAACTGTTGCACCTTGCAATTGGTCAAAAAGATCATTTATTCAAGGCAAAGGATACTTGTTTCGAATAGTGACTCTCTTTAATTGCTGGTAATCTATACACATTCTCATACTACCATCCGTTTTCTTAACAAACAAAACTGGAGCACCCCATAGGGAAGCATTAGGACGAATAAATCCCTTATCAAAAAACTCTTGGATTTAAGCCTTAAGCTCTCTTAATTTCGCCGAAGCCATGCGATATGGAGGGATAGAAATGGGATGAGCACTAGGTTCTAAATCAATGTAGAAGTTTATATCTCTATCTGGAGGCATACCAGGCAAGTCATTAGGAAACACTTCTCTAAATTCTGACACCACGGGAATAGACTCAATGGATGGAGCCTCAATATCAATATCCCTAATATGAGCCAAATAAGCCAAACAATCCTGCACTACAATTTTCTAGCCCGAATGGAGGATATGATTTTAGCATGCTTAGGCTTGTCCACCTTTTCCCACTCTAATTTTTCCCTTCCCGGAATTTCTAGAGTTACAGACTTAGTATTACAATTAAGCACAACATAATAGGGGGACAACCAAATTATGCCTAAGATTATGTCAAAGTCAATCATATCCAAAATCACCAAATCATCCCAAGTTTGAAATCCCATAAACAAAATAGGGCAAGCATGATAGACATAGGTAATTATGACTGACTCTCCAGCCGGGGTAGAAACACGAATAGGGGCATTAAGAATATCACAAATTATATCAAAATCAGATGCAAATCTCACGGATACATATGACTAAGTAGAACCTTGATCAAACAACATATTAGCCATCTGGTCACAAATAAGAATAGTACCTGTGATCACCGCGTCAGACGCCTCCGCCTCATTCTTGCCCGAAAAAGCATAACATTGAGCCCTACCATCATGACAAGCCACTTCCCTACCTGTTTGCGTGTTACCCCTACATCCGTTACCATTTCCTCTACCTCCACGACCTCACTGATTACCTCCTCGCCCACCTTGTGGATGTGATCTACCATTACTACCATTCCCTGCGGGTACCATTGCTCTAGACGTCTGTTGCATGGCATCTAATACACGCGGATGGGGACAATCTCTCCTCATATGCCCAAGTTCTCCACAATTGTAGCAAGTGTGATAAAAAAATGGTCTGCTGCTCGTCGAAGGCTCGACTCCCTGGCTATCCTAAAAATTATGAGATGAAGTTCCCTAGGAATTACCTGTAGAGGGGGGCATAGTGGACTGAATTGGCTTGGATGCAAGTGTTGGCCTCCCTGAACCTCTAGAATAATAACCTTGGAAGTTGCCTGAATTCTTGGCCCTTTTTGCCAACGCCTTAGCTTGACCGTATCGCCTCACCCCCTCCACTTTCTTAACATAGTTGGTCACCTTTGTCACGAACCAAGGCTAGCCCCTAGATGCAATACAGCGTACTTGACCCTAAAGGGGTCTCATACAAGCCTCATAGCATAATCATTGCATAAAATACTTAGAAATAGTGCGGAATTAAAACTTTTATTTTATAAATCCAACAATCAAAAACATTAAAAGCAAGTGGAAGTCTATCGTCTCACATGGCCATTTAAATGACATACTTGAAACAAAATAGGGTCACGACCCTTTACAATCGAAAGTCTAACAATAGTCTATTACATGAAAAGAAATGAAACATAAGAGTTCTTGTCCTCGAATCCATGAGGACATACTAAGTCTTGGAAGAATCTCAATCCAAGCTTCAACTAGAGATAAGCAAGTCAAATGCTGGAAGCTACACTTGTAGTAAAACATGAAGAAGAATGGGTTAGCACAATTAAGTACTAAGTATGATAGTCATGCAAAAACATGCTTAAAATGGACATTTTATTTGAAAGTCATGATACATGCCATTTTGATAAAACTTCATGAACATAAGCATACGAGGCATAATATAAGACATAATCAACATTCAAGTCAGTTAAACCACATTAGAACATAATCAACATATAAACCATTACCTTCACATCAAGCCTTCACCTCAAGTAACCTTCAAGCTATACTTTGTGCAATGTATGGATAGCGTCCCATACCACCATCCACACTAAAGTACCACTTTAAGGTCAGCAAAAGTGAACTTGCTATTCAACCTTTCCATCTTTACACTATACTCATACATAAGATACATAAACATTACATAAGTCATATCAACACATTAGGACCACCATCTAGGGCAACCCTAAGAAGTAGCATCCCATACTACTACTCACACTAAGTACTCCTTTGAAGTCACCATAGACAAGGCACATTCATATTCAACAAGTCATAATAAGGATGTAACTCATAATACAATCCAAGTATAGCATGCATCATTACATTAGACATATAAGCCTTTAAGTCAACCATTCTTCATTAGCTTCATTAAGAACACCTACATTCATTAGACAATAGACCAACATCTTCATTAGCATCATCATAAGAGCACATTCATTACACTTAACATTATAAAGGAACACACCATGACCCCTCTCAAAGCCTACTTGTGCAATGCATAGATGGCATCCCATACTACCACCCACACTTAGTAGTGCATTCTTGAGAAGCCATAGTTCATTAACATTCTATGTGGGGGTAAGCCTTAACCGACATAGACTATGTGAGAAATTCATGCAATCCCGGTGTCACCCTCACCAGATAAGGGATTCCTACTTTCCTAAGGTAGGATCGTTCATTTTAGCTTAAGTAGATCCACTAGCTAATATCCTATGTGGGCACATATTTATGGGATAGGGAGATTGTTACTAGATACCCCACCTCAACTCATTGATGAGCATCTATCTCAAGAGGTTGCTACAAGATACCCCACCTCAACTCACGGATGTCCACCCTAATTCATATCCACTCGGTGCTTAGCATTATTCCCCACGGAGTACTTAACATTCATTATTATGGGATAAAAGATTGTTGCTAGATACCCCCACCTCAACTAATGAATGAGTATCCATCTCAAACCCAACATTCATTCATTAGAAAGCTCATAGATTCAAAGATGAGAATAACCTTTCACCTAAGAATCTCATATTGTGAGAAAGTCCTTTCACAACATGTCATTATCATTCATTAGAGTACAATGGAGAATAGCCTTTCAATAAGTACTTCATCAGTAACATAATCATAGAACTTCATTCATTATTCATTCATGGGTGTGTGTGAGTATGTGAGAATAACCTTTCACATATAGCATCATCATTCATAAGTACTAAGTTGAGGACATACTTTCAATCACAACATAATTACATTCTAAACATAATCATAACACCTTCATTGAGATCATACACATATACTTCACATCACAATTACACATAGATCCTTCATGATCTTGCCTTCCAAGGCCATGAACCAACATCAACCCATAAATCTAAGATACTACAATAGATAAGGAAATTGACATGATTCAATCACTTAATTCAATATAAACATCAACAATCACTTGTTGGTATAGGACTTTTGCCGACTTTGGGTTGTCTTCAACCCTCTCTCTAATGAGCCGAACTTTTTCAATGGCATCATAGACTAGTTCGGGACCAATTAGAGCAAACTCACCTACTTCAAACCAACCCACCGGTGATCTACACCTTCTACCATATAGTGCTTCAAACGGAACCATGTCAATATTTGAGTGGTAGCTATTGTTGTAGGCTAATTCTATCAAAGGAAGATGATTGTCCCAATTACCCTTGAAATCAATCACACACGCCCTCAACATGTCCTCTAAGGTTTGAATGGTGTGTTCGGCTTGACCATCCTTTTGAGGGTGAAAAGTGGTACTAAGTTTAACATTCGTACCAAGCCCTTGTCGGAATGCTTTCCAAAAATGTGAAGTAAATTGAGCACTTCGATCCGAAATGATGGACAAAGGAACTCCATGCAATTTCACTACCTCCTTGATGTACAACTTGGCATAGTCTTCCACCAAAAAAGTAACCTTGATGGGAATGAAGTGGGTTGATTTAGTCATCCTATCAACAATGACCCAAATAGAATCATGTTGCCTTCGAGTACGAGGCAAATCCACAACAAAGTGCATATTCACCTTCTCCCACTTCCAAGTGGGAATATTTATGTCTTGGAACAAACCTCCCAGTCTTAGATGTTCGACCTTGACTTGTTGACAATTCGGACATTTGGACACAAAACCCGCTATATCCTTCTTCATACCATTCCACCAATAGACTTCCCGTAAATCACGGTATATCTTGGTGGCTCTCGGATGAATAGAATATCGTGAACTATGAGCCTCTTCTAGTATCTTCTCCCTCAAACCATCAACATACGGAACATACAACCTACCTTGGTACCTAAGTACCCTATCTCCCTCTTGGGAGAAAGCCTCAATAGACTTGTTGAGAACCGATTCTTTCAACTCCATCAAAATAGGATCAAGGTGTTGTTTAAACTTCACATCAACTACAAAGGATGATTCGAAACTATGATGAACCACAACTCCACCCTTGGTGAAATCCACTAGTTGAACACCTAACCGAGCCAACCTATGCACATCACAAACCAATTCCTTCTTCTCATCTTCTACATGAGCCACACTACCCATGGACAATCTACTTAGGGAATCCGCAACCATATTTTCTTTTCCGGGGTAGTATAGGACACTCATGTCATAATCTTTCAAAAGCTCTAACCATCTCCTTTGTCAGAGATTCAAGTCTTTTTGGCTAAACACATATTGAAGAATCTTGTGGTTGGTAAACACATATACATGCACCCCATAGAGATAGTGTCTCCATATTTTCAAGGCAAATACCACCGCCGCTAGTTCGAGGTCATAGGTCGGGTAATTCTTTTCATGAATCTTGAGTTGCCTTGAAGCATAGGCAATCACCTTACCGTGTTACATGAGAACACACCTGAACCCCACTCTCGAAGCATCACAATATATTACAAATCTGTCGGTACCCTTCGGCAAGGTCAACACTGCAACGAAGGTGAGTCTATCCTTCAATTCTTGGAAGCTTTTCTCACAAATCGGTGGGACTTAGGGGTCTAGGCCAACTCTTGACCGAATTCGTCTTCTTAGGATCAGCCTCTATACCCATGCCCGACACAATATGCCCAAGAAAAGCAACCGACCTTACCCAAAACTCACACTTACTAAACTTAGCATATAGTCGGTGGTCTTTAAGGACTTGCACGACCATCCTCAAATGGTCCTTATGATCACCCTCACTCCTTGAATAGATCAAAATATCGTCAATAAAAATGATCACAAAAGAATCAAGATATTGCCTAAATACCCTATTCATTAGGTCTATTAATGCCTCCAGGGCATTTATTAGACCAAAAGACATAACTAGGAATTCGTAGTGACCATATCTTGTATGAAAGGCCGTCATAGGAATGTCAACCTCTCTCATCCTAAGTTGGTGGTAGCCCAACCTTAGGTCAATCTTTGAAAAGTAACTCGTCCTTTGGAATTGGTCAAATAAATCGTCAAGTCTTGACTCACGAATCCCATCCACGGGGCGTGAGTCAATCCATGACTTGTGGATTCCCTTTTGTGGATTGAAGTTGTTTTTGGACAGGTTTTGAGTAGCCCCTTGGCCCTCATCAAAGACCCTTATGCCTTGACGTTTAGGGATTAAAACACTAGTGCTAGCCTAGGGAAGTCATTTTACGACTCTTACCTTGACGTTTACCCTTTTTAAGACTCTAGACTACACAATAGGCTCTAGCTTAGGTCATTAGATTTTCGGGGTGTTACAACATCAACAATTCAACATATTTGCATAATCAACTAATTCCCAATCTCAATTCACAACTTAAGATTTGGGGGAAAACATGGGTTCTAGGAATAAATCATCTTAATTCATCTTTAAATCCACAATTCATTCATAATTCAATGAAATAAAGCCTTTAGAAATCTTTTTAGATCGAACCCATTCATAGATTGAAAACTAGGAATTTTGGGTAAACTTTGAAGACTTGGAATCACTTTTGAAATTGGCTCCTTGAAAGAAACTAAGTCAAGAATGAAGATCACCATACCTTTCATGGAAGAAGTCCACGAAAATCCCTTGAAAAACTTGAAGTCTTGACTTTGGAAGCTTGAAGTCTTCACCTCAAATTGAGGTTTCTAGACAGAGAACTTTTGGAGGGGAGGGGAGATTTGTGTTTTGGGTTTTGAAATAATGAAGTCTAAAATATGTTTTAATACTTTAAAAACCCTTAAAATACCATAAATATCTAATAAAAACCATCCCCTAACTAAACTAGACTTAATAGCAATTTACCAAACCACCCCTCATTAGGCCGAACCACACTAGCTTTTACATGTGTGATCCATGGACCACCATTCACGGACCGTGGATGGGTCCACGGACCATCTTGCATAGGTGTGGTTCATGGATACAGTTTGCATAAGGGGGGCTTGACCTACGGAGGCCAACCACGGGGTGTGGATGGACCTACGGGGTGTAGACCCCCTTCTGTAGGTCACAACATTTTTGACAAATTTCTCTTTTGGGGCAGCTTTGGGGTTAGGCTTTAGGGTCCTACTCAAGGACCCTTAGGGTGGTCCTTGGGGAGTCATACCTTGACGTTTAACCCCTCAACCCCTCAACCCCTCAACCCCTCAACCTAAGCTCAGGACAACATTTTACACCCTCAAACCTCACATCAACTCAAAGACACACTAGTTAGGCTTTAGTTTCACTTATTCGTTTTACGGGTCGTTACATTATCCCCCACTTAAAAGCATTCATCCTCGAATGAAACGTTAAACACATTAAGGGGTAAACGACTCAAGACTAGCAGCCCATCATGCATGCAAGATCATAAACAAATGCACAAAACTAGGAGGAAACATCAACTCCACATCAATAAGCTCAATGCAACACAAGAAAGTAGGAACTACATCTACAAACTCATTATGCACCAAAACATCAACATTTCTCATTTCATTAGAGGAATTAACTTCTCCAACTCATATCATGCTCATCACAACATCATTAAGCACATTATGCAATTTCTTCATAAAAACACATTTAGGCATGTTCAACAATTCAACCTCATGAAACATATAGACAACTCATACTAAATGCAAATCAATAAGAGGAACATTATTCATACAAACTTATTTTCTTGATATCGAAGCACACCATCTCTCCCTGAGGAGAAAGCTTCCACGGACTTTTTAAGCACCACTTCTTTCAACTCAACCAAAGTTGGATCAAGATATTGCTTGGATTTCACATCAGCCATAAAGGACGACTCTTAACCATTATGAACATATGAGGTGGTTTGAGTTATTAAAAGATTATGATATGAGTGTTCTCTATCACTCCGACAAGTAAAATATGGTGGTGGATGCTCTTAGTCGGTTATCAATGGGTAGTGTTGCTCATATTTTCCAAACTTTTGATCATGCTGAAGATATTTCAAAGTTGTTCTAAACTTTTGATGAACCCTATTGAAATTTTTGAGGTCATCTTCAAAAATTGTTGTCCCAGTTAACTATCTTGGCATATCTTAAACCTTTGATGAACGAATCATGGAATTTTTGAGATCTTCATAATAATTCTGTCCAGTTGCAATTCTCAACGTAACCTCAGTCTTGACTTGTAGCTTCATATACCAATTCAGGACCTGTCAAAGCAACTTCACCAACCTCAAACCAACCTATAGGAGATCTACAACTCCTACCATATAGAGCCTCAAATAGAGCCATACTGATTCTTGAATGATAGCTATTATTGTATGCAAACTCAATCAAAGGCAAGTGATCATCTCAATTACCCTTGAAGTCAATTACACAAGCTCTCAACATATCTTCTAAAGTTTGGATTGTACACTTCCCTTGCCCATCGGTCTATGGGTGAAAGGATGTACTGATCTTAACACGAGTACGAAGCCCTTTTTGGGAGGATTTCTAAAATTGAGAAGTGAATTTGGTACCACGATCGTAGATGATGGACAAGGGCACTCTATGCAACCTGAAAATTTCTCTCAGGTATGACTTAGCATAGTCCTCCACTGAATAAGAAACCTTGATAGGAATGAAATGAGAAAATTTCTTCATTCGATCTACCATAACTAAAACTCAAGTCATCTTGTCGCTAGGTGCATGGTAAACCAACAATGAAGTCCATATTCAAATCTTCCCACTTCCAAGTAGGAACGCAAATATCTTGGGATAAACCTCCCAGCTTTGGATGCTCAACTTTCACTTATTGACAATTAGGAAACTTAGCCATATTCCTATCACATCCCAAGAATCCCGTCTCCCTATTTCGTTTCCTTATGTTTTTGTCATTTTTATTGATTAGCTAATACAAACCCCCATTGATAATTGACGCTTGCATCACCCCTTAGATTTAATATGTTTTTATTCGATAATGTTTATAGCTATGACTGATTAGAACTTGATTTTACTTTTCTATTAATTCTCGAAACCACTCCCTGTGGGAACGATCCCAACCCTTGGTTGGGTAATATCACTACATGTGATCTCTCGAACTTGAACCGAAGTAGGGTCCTCATACATGAAATCAAAATGGCGCCGTTGCCGGGGAGTGGTGTAATTTGAGAATTTGTAGTTAGTAAAATTTTTGTTCTTGTTAGTTGCAGCTTTACTTACTTAATTTTTAGTTTTGTTTTTTTTGCTTGTGTGAATATTTCAGGAAGCATAAGTATTAATGGCAGCAACGGTAGCCAGGTGGGCCACCAAGACGATATCAAAAATCTCAACGATGTCCAAGAGCCCAACATTAATGACCCCTATCTCATGGGAGGTATTGGGGCCATCCATTTACCTCCAGCTGAAGGTAATGCAGTGTTCCATATAACAACCACTATGTTGCAACTGTTACAACTAAAGGGACTTTTCAGTGGATTGGCCCATGAGAATCCTCACGAGCATCTTTGAAACTTTGTGGATGTGTGCGGACAATTCTCTTTCAAAAACATCTCTTAGGAGTTAGTCCGGTTAAGGTTATTCCTTTTCTCGTTGATGGGAAAGGCATGCAAGTGGTTGGCTGAGTTGCCACGCGAGTCCATCACTTATTGGGAGGAATTGGTAAATGCATTTCAAGTGCGATTTTTCCCTCTTTCGAAGATGATGAATGCCTAGAGGGTGAGCCAGTCCATGAAACTTGGTTCCGATTCAAAAAGTTGGTGCTCCAATGCCCAACTCATGGTCTGCCCGACAATGCTGATATAAGAATATGCATGACATAACATTATGTTACTAGCCATTGAAAGTAAATCATGAATTTGTGAGAGTCAACATATTGTGAGACATGAATGCTTATATGAGTAGATTCATATCATGAGCCTTATATCCATAACTTTCTGGATTAAGCTTGAGATTAATGAGCTAAAGTCTTTTGTCATGTCTTGCCACTTCACTGTTAAATTTGGCGTCCGGATAGGGGCGGAAGATTCTAGAGTTGAGGAGAGGCTTGCAGAGAACTCTAGAATCCTTTAGATTTTTCAAGAAGGCTATGGAAGGTCCTAGATAATGTAGAATTCTCTAGAATAATTTAGAAGATATCTTGGAAAACTTTAGAATTTCCTAGAATTAGTAGAGAATTCTAGAGAGGGACCAAAGTGGAATTATTAAGAGGGACTTATAAAGTAATTTTTATTTGCACTTAGGCCCTTAGGAAGTAGTATAAATAAAAGGGCCTCTCATTTGTAAATCATCACTCAAGTGAAAATCAATCTTCCAAGTTAATACAAAGCCTTCTTCCAAACTTTCCAAATCTTTCTAAGTCTTTCCTTTCATTCTCTTAGCGATCTTAGTTTCAAAGGGCTTACTTGAGCTTACAAGATCGTGAAAGATTCGTGAGTAAGTTGTCAAGTGCCGCACGGAACATTAGTGAGACTCTAAGTCCGTGTGGTATTAGAGCGAGGTTTGATACTAAGGGAATGGCTAACAAATGAGACGTGAACGCCACTAGCACCACTAATGTCTGTTAGGATGGTGGAAAGAAAGACCGCAAGGGAAAGCACCAAAAGAGTAATGAGGAAATGCTGCTCGACCCCACACCGAGTGAGGCACTAACATCTCATCCACCTTCGACCACAGAAGGAAGTGACGATGAACTTGGTGAGAAGGCCATTGACGTCACTGCTGGAGAGGAGTGGGTCGCAAGGGTTGAAGTGGTGAGGCAGGCTGTGGAGATATTAGGCCGGCACATGAATGTGGACGATGGCAAGTTCAAGACTCTGGAGGACTTCACCTTTGAGGAGATTGATAACATCCGCAATGAGTTGGAGGGCCACCAGCGTGCTGAGTTTGAGATGAAGGAGGTCATCACTTCCTTGGAGTGTCGGCTCATGGAGGCGTTAAGCACGATTGAGACCATGAAGGCCGAGATGAAAGCACTCAAGGAGGGCGTGGAAGTTGGAGGATCATCGTCGCTTGACCGAGATAGGGAGGCCAAGGTCGAGGCTCCCAAGCCACCTATGTTCAAAGGCGTCCGTGACGCACAAGAGGTGGAGAACTTCTTATGGCATTTGGAGAATTACTTCAAGTGCAATAGGCTGAAGAGCGATGAGAGTAAGATCAATACCGCTGTGTTGTATCTCTTAGGGATGGCTATGCTATGGTGGAGGCGCAAGGAGGCCGAGATAGGGAAGGGGACGTGCACCATCAACACCTGGGAGAAATTTCGGGAAGAGTTCAAGAAGGCCTTCTTCCCTAACAACGTCATCTATGAGGTGAAGCGTAAGTTTAGGGAGTTGAAGCAAACGGGCAGCATACGCGCATATGTGCAGGAGTTCACCACCCTCACGCTTCAAATTCCTAACTTCAAGGATAATGATATGTTGTTCCACTTCATGGATGGGCTGCAAAATTGGGCCAAGACAGAGTTGGAACGTCGGCATGTCAGTACTATAGATGAAGCCATCACGCAGGCCGAAGCTTTGACAGATTTCAGGCATAAGAAGCCCGACAGAGCCACAGGAGAGGAGATGAGACATAGTCATGACCATAGTGGGGGAGATCATGGCAAGGTCGAGGACCAGCGGCCACATCCCAAGCATCATGATACATATAGGTCTGATGGCAAGAAGTCTGGACGTCATGGCGACATGGAGAGAAAGGCAGAAACTGCCAAAAGAGGTGGTTGCTACATATGCGGTGGGCTGCATGGCTATGAAAAATGCCCCAAACTGAAGAGCCTTGGTGCTATCCTGCGAGAGCGGAAGGAGAAAGATGCATAGGAGCAAGGACAAGGTGCAGAGGTGACGCAGTTGGGCTTGATAGGATTATGCGGAGCCATCATGAAGCAGCCAGGAATGCCAAGAGGATACGACGCACAGTATGTCGACCTCATGATTAATGGAAGACCCGCTCATGCTATGGTTGACACAGGTGCAGAGGCCAATATCATGACCAAGACAACAGTGATAAGGTTGAGGCTGAGTTATCGTCCAAGTAACGCCCAACTCAGGACGGTCAATGCACCACCGACTCTCATGTATGGAGTCTCGCGTGGAGTAAGCATCATGCTAGGCCAGTGGCAAGGTAAGACCAATTTCACTATCACTCCTTTAGACCTCTTTGATATCATTCTAGGGTAGGAGTTCTTCGAAGAGTGCCACGCGGTGATCGACCCTTACCTCCAATGACTTCTAGTCATGGAGCAAGGAGGATCATGTATGGTTCCCTTAATTAAAGTACCGAAGATGAAAGAACAAGTTCGTCTAACAGCCATGCAGCTCATAAGAGGCCCTAAAAAGAAGGAGTCGACGCTTATAGCCACCATTGCAAGTTCGAAGGAAGACAATGGTGCTAAAGGGTTATTGCCACCATGCACAAAGAAGGAGAACAATATTGTGATACTAAAGAAGCCACCAAGGCGTGTGTCTCCTAGGAAGGAGGTAGACCATAAGACCGACCTGAAAGAGATCAGAAAGCAACTGAAGGTGTTGCGCGAGGGCGTTGATCGAGTCAATGGACTATTGGCCACGCATACGAGAAGACAAGACCCGGTTGGTGACACAGCAATGACGCGACGCGATCGTCGCATCAATAGGTGGGGGAGAGTGTCATGTCCCGCCACTTCACAGTTAAATTTGGCGTCCGGATAGGGGTGGAAGATTCTAGAGTTGAGGAGAGGCTTGCGGAGAAATCTAGAATCCTTTAGATTTTTCAAGAAGGCTATGGAAGGTCCTAGATAATGTAGAATTCTCTAGACTAACTTAGAAGATATCTTGGAAAACTTTAGAATTTCCTAGAATTAGTAGAGAATTCTAGAGAGGGACCAAAGTGTAATTATTAAGAGGGACTTATAAAGTAATTTTTATTTGCACTTAGGCCCTTAGGAAGTAGTATAAATAGAAGGGCATCTCATTTGTAAATCATCACTCAAGTGAAAAGCAATCTTCCAAGTTAATACAAAGCCTTCTTCCAAACTTTCCAAATCTTTCTAAGTCTTTCCTTTCATTCTCTTAGCGATCTTAGTTTCAAAGGGCTTACTTGAGCTTACAAGATCGTGAAAGATTCGTGAGTAAGTTGTCAAGTGCCGCACGGAACATTAGTGAGACTCTAAGTCCGTGACACTTTTCCCCTCATACTGGGAGATGAGCATAGATGTAAATCTCTCTGAAGTGTATAAGCATATGTCATAGACATAATTAAGTTATTAGGAATATCAACAAGATGTTGTAATAACTGAACTTGAGGAATACACAATATTATGAATGGGTTGATATATCTATAGAACTCTCTTTGAAGACAACACTATCTTATTCTCAACTCTTGACTTGATTTCTTATCTTATCATCTCTCTTTAGGTTTGGATTTGACACTTTAAAGCTATAGATCTATTACATTATCTCTAAACTGGTCTACATTTCCTTTACTCCAATACTCAAGAAAGGCTTATCTCATGGCTACTGAACCCTCTATAAGAAAGTACTAACACTCCTTCTAAGACCTCTTTCTAAGATGCTTATATTAGCCTCTTCTCATTGGCTTATAAGGCCTCTTCATCTAACTCTTAAGGAAAAAAAATACTGCTTACATCTGCCTATTCCATATTAAAAGCTCAAATATACTATCTAGGCACATATGAACAATCATATACTTAATTGGAACCTTGTCTGATTACATACAATCTCGGTTACACCTCTTAATTCTCTTGTTACTCTTATGACTTAGCCACACTTTGCTGCCTTTATCTAAAAGTTAGGATCTCTCACTTGTACCACTCATATTCATTGCAACTAACATCTCAATTCCTCACCTACTCTATGTCAAGTCTACTAGATCAAATCTCAAGAATAACATCATCACCCTCATGTTGCCATTCGTTTGATTACGACACTCATCTCAAATTCAAGCTTGTTTATTACTAAACCTAGATATCAATATGATTGCTTGCTTACTATACTAACTTACAACAACTAGATAAAAATTAATAAACACTCACTCACTAAGACTTCATGACAAGTAGCCAATCTTCACCTCTCAGTCTTCATACTTACAATTTACCGTCACACTTCATTTCAACACTTAAGTACTATATACCCATTCGCTATACATCATTGTCGAATTATTTCTGTAACCCCTCTGAATATTATAGGCTCTTCCTCAAAAATCATAAGCCAAGCTTAGATCTATCACCTCATGAATACTCCTGCTCTTTTATTCAACACCTATACATAGTCGTTACTAACAAACTGACAGATCATTATAAACTCATTTTTGGTTAAAGTATACTCTAACTCATCCTGTATAGTAACTATTCCTTAACCTTTTATCATGAAATCTTCACAACTCATCACTTCTTAGTCTATCCATTAGGGAAAACTCCTCATTAATAACTTACTAGGTGCATGGCGATAATAACATACCTTGCCACATCATTATCTCCCTTTATTAGATAACTTAACCTCTGCATACCTTCCTCTAACTTTGGGCACTTTCACCACTACTGATCATAATCTCATAACTCATACTATCTATCGGGTGAGAATACTACCCAAACTATTGATAAAATTCCTCATAAGGGTCTTAATTGGAACAAGGTTTAGAGAAGAAATTACATCTTTCTTTTAGCTTGAACGCACGATTCATATGAACATGAGTGCATTCCTCTGAAACTCAACACTTAACTCACTTATGGGCATCTCTCAAGCCCCTCTGGACTCTCATGACTTCCTTAAGACTCTTTCTAAAAATAGCTCATCCATAAGGATCTTGGGCTTTACTTTTCAACCACCTTTAGTATGAGGGGTAGTCAAATGGATATGAGGACGCACAAGTGAGAATAAATTCCTTATGGCATAGTTCTACTACCCGATTTAGAGTATGAAAGAAGGAAAACTTTTCTTAAGTGTCTGTAGTCCCTCATTTATAGAAGTGGGGCCCTCACAACCATAAACAAGATCCTACCGACACGGCTTCATGGACACATTAAGACACTTGAACTCTATGCTCTGATACTAAGTTTGTCATGACTCAAGCCTACACCCTGGACGTGGCCGACACTCGAGAACCATTGTTGGTCGTCAAGCGAACCTGCATCCTAGCTGACTACAAGCAGACGACTAACTCAAGCATACATAAGCATTAAATTGAAAGAAACGTTTAAAAATGATTTACCGAATCTCAAAACTTCACTGAATATACTGAGTATGAAACATAAATTTTAAATAGAATATCTGAATCTAAAAGACTCACCAAAACTTTCTATCTATGAAGTCTTTACTATACATAGATGAGTGTTGGGACAAGACCCACGACTCCTCAACAGAACTACTACTAACAACTCATAAAATTGAAGTACTCTGAAAGCAATGAGGTCTCGCTCATAAGAAGACGAGCGGATGAAGTGATCTCAACAGACTCTTGTTGAGGATCCTAATAACTTTTATATGCATCATTAAAAGATGCAGGTCGTATGACATCAGTACATTAAATGTACGAGCATGTAATATGGCTAAGTAACAAATAACTGAAAGAAAGAACGGCTATAGATAGCAATGTACTCAAGCTGAATATAAAGAAATAAAAGAGTTAAATCATTTAAAGCAATGGAAAATACTTTCTCATCTCTGAACTCAACATAATATGTGATATTTAAAAATACACTTAAACTCTATTGGGAGATTCTCTAACCCACAACAATTACTATGAGCTACATGATGATAAAGAGTCTCGCCATGCTGCCAGAACTGTCTTATACCTTGCCGGGATATAGGACACCTCAACTAAGTAGATCCACTAAGCTATGCTAAAAAGTAATAAGGAATAATCTAAAAAGTATGATCCTTTACCCATGTTGGCATATATGATTTATGAGGACTTTGAGTTGTCTGAACTCGTCCTCATATCGATGCTTAGTACTACTCCCAATAATATATACTCATGCTCATATATTTAAAAACATAACTCTTCCTCTGGTTTGAGATAATTTCTCAAACTACCCTTTTAAAAGAGGTAACTGCTCTTGAAATATCTTTTAAACTCATAACTCATTTAGAAATCAAAGTTTCTCTTTTATCAATGTAAAAAATGATTCCTTTAGGAATACTCAGTCCCCTTATACTCTTACTCGACTCATACTTGAAAACACTTTCTCAAAAATATATCAAAATCATATTGTGATATGATCATTAATGACTCGGGAAGTCATATTGCATAAACATTGATGGCATAACTAGATACCATACTGCTTAAACATTGATGGCATACTCGATTGTCATAC
Organism: Solanum pinnatisectum; assembly: GCA_035578085.1. Lineage (NCBI taxonomy): Eukaryota > Viridiplantae > Streptophyta > Magnoliopsida > Solanales > Solanaceae > Solanum > Solanum pinnatisectum. The sequence goes on along the minus strand of CM069078.1, from coordinate 8,520,259 downwards.
TAATCATGTTATATAAACTCTTTCTCAAAACTCATCTTGACTTCCTCAAAAACTCAGTTTAAACTCAAGAGTTTACTTTAAAAATATTCTCAAGATTTATAACTCAATTCATAAGGTTCATGCTAAATTATGGACATGAACGACTCAACTCAGGGATTTTAATAGCAATATGGAAACTCAACGATACTACTCATCTCTAAAATACTCAATTCACAACTCAAGAATCTTAATGCATAACATATAGCAATTCAATAATTAGGAATAGAATTTCCATAAAATAAAAAGGAACTCGAGAAGTCAAAATAAACTCATCACCAGAATACTCAAATCTAGGGGTAGAATCCTAGATTTCTGTTTTAATGATTTGAAAGTAGATGTAGGGCGTGAAGAGGACTAGTCCAACACTATGATAGCCTTACATACCTAGAAGAACAACGTTCTGGAAGAATGTTGAAGAATCTTGAAGAAGAAACTTGATTAGAAGCATTGAAACCCTAGCTTGAATGTAAACAATCAAGAAAACATTTCTTGAGATCTTGAAATCTCTATGGCTAAAAAATATGATTTTCAGTAGTGATTCATAATTGTATAGAGAAATATGAGTTGGAAAGAATGAAATTCTTGGAGAAAGACTTATCTTGAAGAAGAATCTTGAAAAAGATTGAAAGAATCTTGAATGAAGTCTTGTACTTTGATTTCTTCTTAGGGTTTGAGAGAGAAGAGAATGATGGATTAAGAGATGGAAATTTGATTGCTTCGGGTCTTTAATTAGTCAAGAAATTCATTTAGGGTTTTCTTAGAGGTAAAAAGACAAAAATGACCCTTTTTAATATTTTCCAGTCGGCGAATTCGTCACTGCACTATATCAAGTTACTAAAATGGTTATAACTTTTTACTCAAAACTTGGATTGTTAAGAAATTGGTGGCATTAAAAAGAGGATTGACATACCTTTAATTTGATAGGTTATGGCCACATAACTCTTTATATTCTAAGAGAAATGATTGTTTGAAGTTGACCCAAGTAGAATCTTACATTAAAACTTAATCGGTAAGGAAAATTTCAACTCAACTTTTTTTAGGAGATTCTATTGACCTTAATTGATATCTAAATTAATTCACACACTAAAGAATTGAACTTTACACATATGGACAATTTAACAATCACCCGATACGACCTTATTCACAAATGAAGAATGATTTGGGTCTTAACTTAGAAATTTTGGGGTGTTACAACTGGAATGTTGCAATTGAAAATTATGGCTATAAATCATAGAAAGTAATTATTCGAGGGACGTGCCATTCACCATAAGGGATTCTATTATCCAGAGCCATGTTGCACGTCATGACGGATGCTTGGACATATATGTCCACATGGGTCCCGTACTAAGAGGTAGAGGGTGTGTATCACTAGGTTAGGCATGCAATACCATACTTGGCATTGCTTCTCATTGTATTGTATTTCTTTTATCATGGTGAACTTGTGAGTGCTTTTCTGTTGAACTTGTGATTGATGATATTTATCTTGTGTATTGTTGATCTAAAATTGTTAGAGTGTTGTCATTGAGCTATAAGTTATTTAAATTGTGCAATGTTAGGTTTGGCTGGTTTTATGTAGGTTGTATTTATGGATGTTTGCTTAGAGTGTTAAGAGTACTCGTATTATATATTACTTGAATTTGTGTTTATGAGTTTGTTTGTTGAGTACCGTATTGTTTGATACTAACCCCTTACTGCTACATTTGTCTAGGTTACGAGCCTGAATCTTCCTGATACTCCATCTTCCCATCCTGTATGAGGCTTTTTATGGAGTATTGTGAGGTGGTTGTTTTCCTTTCCAGCAAAGCTCTTACTCGTATTTATGATCTTGTTCTACTTTAGAGACAATGTCATTGAGATTTGATTGTTTCCTTTCAAAGTTGTTGTAATACATTATTGGCATATGCCGTGACAATGAGGTTTTGATGGTTTAATGAAGTTTTCTTTGTTATCTGTGTTTTTATTTATTGTTAAACATTTTTTTACTTTCGCATTTTATTGTAATATATGGGTTTTAGGCTAATTTTTCTTTGTGGGATAAGAGGAGCACCATCACATCCATTTTTGGATTGTGACATCCATCACGTTCATTTTTAGGTCGTGACACCCATTGATTCCAGACCTCTTGAGGCTGTCGTTGTTTGATCGTAGTAAGCTCTTGCCATCTGGAGATTTACTGCTTTCTCTTTTTTGTATTGTCTCTATATTTTATATTTTGATTAGAAAAAACTATTGTACATAATTTGTTTATGTACTTAGATTCTCTTGTACCAATGACACCAGGTCGAGGTTTGTTCTTGAAAATATTTATGTCTTTCTTGGTAACTTTCGAGCTATTTTGGTATACTTAGTACCATTATGTATATAACTATACTAATGCCCCACTCCTTGTCTAATTTTCTTCCACCTTGTTTTATTTTAAATTATTTAATTTATTACTTGTAGTTGGGTTCTGACTTGCCTAGTAAGGGTTTATGGTAGGTTCCATTATGGTTTGATTTTGAATCGTGACAGTGACGTTTGACGTGCATTTTACTTGGTAAGAATTTTTAAAGTTTCTTGAGAATTGAGAAATATTTAAAGATTAGATTTTCAAAATCTTATCAAATCTATGGTCAAATGCTAACTTGGCTTGTTGTAACTTTTTATATGTAGATGTTTGAGTATATCCATATAGATATACCATCCTTAACCTAATAAATATACTTTTTTACCATGTTTCAAATATATCTAGACAAATATATGATCTATAAGAACTATTTTAGTACAAAATAATTTAGGGACTATAAGGCTACATAAAATAGACCTTTGTTCGCTTATTCTCGAATTTTGAATACAATGAGAGCTTTCATGCACTACACTTCCCTTTGATTATTGTAAAATATATAACAAATAAAGATTTGCATAACTTAAATACGTAAAAAATATTTGTATTATTTATCTGGGTAACATAGATTATGTATTAAAAAAATATTAGAAAAATGATTCTATAAAATAATTTCTTGAAAATTCTGCTTGATTAGAAGTGACACAAAAGTCTTAAGCAAATTTATTTTTGAATTTTTTTTTACAACACTTAGAAAGATTGTAATGGAAAAATGTCAAACATTTTCTCATTCAAATATGTGAAAAGGAATTATAATACCTGTAGTTGATGGATTTCAATTACTTACCTTGTATTTTTATGTTTTTTTTTTTCAAATGACTTTAATTCAATAAAAGTCCGATTACACATCTATTAAATAAGTTCAATAAAAAGACTGTCACCAAAATTCATGTAGAAGTAACAACATAATAAGCTTTTGAGAAATTGCATATCAATCTATGTTTGCACCAGAAGATTCACCAACTAGTATGTTTGCATTAGAAGATTCACCAACTTGTATGTTCTCATTAATAAGCTTTTGAGAAATTGCATTGTCTTGAATCTTCAATTTATTCTCCATTTTAGATACTTTATTTTACAACTCTTTAATCTGAATCTTCGCCAACTCAATCTTCACAGTATACATCAAACCCATTTTCATTTTCTAGTGCCTGTTGTCTTGTTCCTGGAGCTTTTTGTTTAGGTCTGTAACTTCCCTTTCCATTGCATCAAATACACCTTTGTAAAACATTACAGTGCTCTCTAGTTGGTCAAGCTTCTGTTTTAGGTCCCCAATTTCCATTTCCTTGGCTTCTAATGCAACCTTGTGAATCGCTTCTAACATATCAACTTTCCTCAATAGAAAATTTCTTTCACGCCTCAATGACATTATCTTTTGGTTCTGATCAAGCTCTTCCGCCATAGTTTAACCTTTATTAGAGACATGAGAAATGAAGAAAGTGAATCAAATTCATTTATAATTTGGTTTGTAATTTTTACATTTGTACCTAAAGTTGACATTTACTACTTTTATTTAAGTAGTTTGATATATTCTAAATTAATCATACTTAGAACATAAATATGAAAAATAAAGTCATTATTCATCATAAAAGAATATCATTTTGTCAAAAAATAGTTAAGAGTAATTAGTAAATATTTACTTGAATAGTATCACATATTTAAATAATTAATTTTAAGAATCAATAAATTAAAAGTAAAATACATAATATTATTTAACCATAATTAACACTTAATAAGTGTATATGCATCAACGCTTAATTAAATCGCTCTTATAAGTGTTTGAAGAAAAAAAATCAATAACTTCAATTTAATATCAATTGTGTTGGAAAAAAAATAATTTTCTAAAAAAGTTATTTTGGAACTAAATTAAGCAAATAAATATTATTATGTACAACTATATAAATAATTTTTTTATTTATAAACTTACTTTTTAAAAATAATAACACGTTGAGTAATAGGCTAAGCGGGTAAGTAAGATAAATTAGTTAGATCATATGTCATTAATTAATTGTGCTGGAGAATGATATTGATGGCTAGCTCTTTTCCAAATTAGCATTATGTGATAATTGATTGATGGTGCAACTATTGTAAATTCATTAAAATAATGAATTTTCTTTTAGGAGTTCTTGTAGGGCTTTATTTGATTATTTTTTTTTATTTTTGTCAATGAATAGCCTTAACAAGGTAAAAAAATTCATCAAAGTTTTTCTCCACAAAGATATCCTAAGGATCTTCTCTAGTCTTCCTTTAATGCCCTAGATGTTTTTTTTTTAAACATAAACATCAAGCACAAAAGTTCACACTATCACATATATTAAACATACAAAATAGGATCCTAAACATACTAATCTAACATAGAAATCTTCATAGATGGTATACCTGATGAGAAGAACTAAGTGAAAGCGGAGTTGAAAAATTAGTTACCTCTTTGCCCTTGCCGTCGTCAGTGACGAAAAAGAGTAGAGAATATTTAACAACCCTAATGGATGGAGAGAGGACCATTTTATAGAAGCTTAAGCTTAATCTGGTCCGTCCATCAAGTGACTGATCTGCCAAATGAGATTTATTTTTTAATAAAAATTATTTATGGGGTTTTTTTTATTTTATTTGGGCCAAACATAAATTAACAAATGACATTTATGCATAATGTCAACTCTTACACTTTGCCTACCATCTTTTTAGTTGAATTTACAAAATTTACATGAAACAAGTTTATTCGGCCTTCTTTATTGCAATCGAAATGCAAGTCTGTTTCCTTTTCTTCTATCTGCATCTTTCTTCTCCTCCTTCTTCTACATTCTTCCTCCTCCTCCTTCTCCTCCTCCTCCTCCTCCTCTTCATTTTCTTTGTCTTTTTATTTTTCCTCTTCTTCTTTTTCATTTTCCTCTTCCTCTTCCTCTTCCTCTCCGTTTCTAGAAGTGGTCTAGAGAGTATTGGTTGAGTTTTCCCTCTTTTAGAAGCTTTCATAATTAAAGAGTTATCGTTAATCCACAAATAAACAAATTGTTGTTGTATGATATTTTTGCAAGTTTAACAGCTCTTGTAGGTCCATTTTGTGTTAGTAGCATGGTTTGGAAAGTTCGGAATTTTAAGAGAAATTGTATCATTTTCTTGGAATCTTATTTTAAAAGAGATATTTACTTTAAAAATTATAAATTTTACTATAGAGATATGGTTCCGGGGGTATTATACTATTTTATGAGGTTTTAAACTTGAAAGGAAAATTTCTTTAAATATATGGATTGTTACGGTTAGCTAAACAATGGTCTTATTTTATGTTATTGTATGCCCAAAGAATGATTTCGGGTTGCACTACATCCATACTACTACATACATTGCAGAGCTCTAATGGTACACATATTGAATTCCAAGCTTTGCTTTTTTCCATATGTTGATGAGTTCAGGCGAGTTCCACAATCGTCTCGGGGAGCCATGGGGCAGCCGGTGATATGATTTTGAGACTTTTTACTTGATGCATGATACGCTCAAATTACGCCTCCCTAAAGAAGCGTAAGCGATCGTTATCAAGTAAAGAACCCAACTTGTAGGTTGAGGTCAATCCCACGAGGAATATGGTTTAGACTTAAGTTCAGCTTACGATTATATTCTTTTAGTCAATGTACTTCCGAAACAAGTAATTAAAAGGGGGGGGGGGGGATTTGTGAAACAAATTCTGAAAGTTATGCGAACAATTAGTAAGCAAGATTCGAACTTTTGTTGTTATCAAGATGAGAGAGAAACTAGGGTGTACGTGTTCCCCATAAGCTCATAACGCGGTAATCCAAGTAATAGTAATCTTTTCCTAGTGTATCACATGCAAAGCGATAAGTTAGGTATCTCTAATTCCTTGGTCCGGCAACTAGAGAATTTCACCCCACAACTTGGTCCGACTACGTGTGTATAATTTACTAACCCTTACTGTTACCTCATATTAGACATCACATCGATGTATGGCTTAGTTTTCACCCTCGCACCAATCGACATTAGACTATTAGATAGTATCACGCTAAATCTATGTTGATAATTCTTTTCTTATTAACTACCTCCTTGGTCCGGCAAGTAGCAACAAGGCGAGTTCTAACGTTTGCAACTGCTAAAAAGACTTCTAAATGAAAGAATTATCAATACATGCAATAACACTATTCAAGAATTACTTAGTTACTCTCATACTTTGTTAATCGCTAATGGTTCCCACAACCCTAGTTGTAGATTTAGTTACCCATAATAGCAAGAACACAATTCAAGGTTTTAGATGAAGAAATCATGAACTTATGTAATGAGAAGAATAAACCCAAAATCACAACTTGAATTTCAAAGTAAAAATCCCACAACCCTAGTTGTGGATTTAGTTACCCATACTAACAAGAACACAATTCATAGTTTTAGATGAAGAAATCACGAACTTATGTAATGAGAAGAATAAACCCAAAATTACAACTTGAATTTCAAAGTAAAAATCTTCAAGACGAACTTAGGAAATCAATAATTGCTAAAGTTGCCAGTTAATCTCCAAAGCCAAAAACTAGAATAAAAGTAATAAAGTCTAACCCCCAAAAACGAGGTTTACATGCCCTATATATAGAAAAACAAGTCCTAACTAAAAAGGAAATAAGGAAATAATGTTTCAGGATGCAATTTCAATCTACGACACTAACCTACGGACCGTGGATTGACCTGTGGTCCGTAGGTCCCTTCAGTGGCTCAGGACTAGGGCAATAATTTCAGCTTCAAAATCTTCACTCTCTGACTCAATCGACGGATCAATAGTATGGAAAGTGGTTTGATCTACGATCCGTGGATCCTCCTCCGTAGCTCCATATTTAGAATCTTGAAAATCAGGTAATGGAACCCCCTATTTGAATGATTTAATGGAACTGCAGTACAACTTGTAGGTTGATCTACAGTTCGTTGTTTGCAATCGTGGTTCCACAGTTAGTCAAGAATTCCCTGATCTCCTTCAAGCCTTGCATGTCCATCTACGATCACCATCTACAGAACGTGATTGGACCTACGGTCCGTCAATCACATCCGTAGATGCCCTTTTTTGCACATTCTTCAGCTGTGTCTCTCAACTTCCGCATATAAACTTATTTCCTACAAACATGATAAAAACACATAAAAACCAATACAAAATAACCCTACACACACACATAACTCTTAAGTGAAATGTATTAAAAATACCGTAAACTCACGATATATCAACTCCCTCAACTTAAATTCGTTGTTTGTCCTCAAGCGACGCACTAAGACTCTAAACAACACTTGTATAGAAATAATCAATCCAAGCACAAGTAATCACATGGCTCTCTACCCCGACTCTTTTTTTTTTGAGTGCAAATCTTTTCTCTTAGACTCAACAAGCTAACTTGTGCGGATCAAAACATGACAAAGATCGACTAATCAACACACAACATTCACTGTTTTACTATCACCAAGGTACCAACTTTTCAACAATGTAACTAGTGCCCTTTCTCCAAATGAAATCCATTTTTCACACAATAAATATGATTTTGAGTACAAGGATTCATTCTCAGAAGTAATTTCAAGTACAGTTAGTGCTCAATACCATAGGCTTGCCCTTATTTTCTCTGCTTAGACTCTCCAAACTAGTTGCTAGGATCACTATAGGACTTTCTTAGCTTGTAGCGTAGGCTCAGGGTCTGGTGTGGTACATTTGGGTACTTTTTAGTGACCTTTTGCCCGCCTTGACATTACATTGGATTTTTGCCTCTTCCTCGACCTACTTTTGGCATCCTTCCATTTTAAGCTCTTTCCCTTATTTCTTTGCAACATGGATGTGACTTTTGACTTTTTGACTCTTATTTTTCACTTTCTTCTTTCTCTTTTACTTTTCTTTTGCTTCTTTTGCACAAAGTCACATCCTCTTTCATATTTTTTCTCTTTTCAACACTAAACTCTTTTCATACCCCTTTTTCCATTTGGTTTCCTTTTTCATAGCCACCCTCAACTTATGCATTTTGCATTAGTTGAGGTGCACAATGTCTGATGTCGAACTAGGGCCAAGATCAAGGTAACTTTTGGGCTTAGCCACCCTCAACTTAGGCTTTTGGCCTAACTCAAGGTGCACATGTCCAAGGAGTGACCGGGGCAAGACAATGTTTTTAAGGGAAGGTGAGCTAGGTGAATCAAAGGAATTGGTCAATTTTAGGCTCAAATATTTGGATCAAAAGGGAATAATGCTATCATTTGGTTAGATCATTTTAGGCTTAAGTGGACTAATCTGAACAATGGCCTATGATCACTTCCTAACTTCTAGCCTAGATTATCCTAGTAAGACCAACGAGATAAGTTCTAGACTGGCACAAAACTGTCTGAACAATCTCACACACTCTTCGCACATAGTTTTATTTTCAGATTATCAGATTACCTAGTTCAAGTTTTAGCTTAAGTCATGAAATCAAGTTGGTTATGTATCATGTCATACTCAGAGCCAACACATTCAACTCATTCTAGCCTACAAATTTTAGCTTTGGATAGGTATCATTTTTCTTTCTTAATTATGCCATCATGCTTCATTTTTCTCATGCTTCTACACATACAATCCTAACACATTCCGATTCAATAGAAATTAAACAGTCTTTTGGGGAAAAAGAACACATGCAAGCAAACCCCAAGAGAGGATTATGAGTTGGGTTACTCAGACTTCACCCTATCACTCACAATCCATTTACCCCACCCCCAACAAAATAGAGTGCAATTGTCCCCAATGCACAAAAATAAGCAATAAATAATAGGGTAAAGGTGAAGCAAACTTGTGGCGCAAATACGCCAAAGACCTCAACAAGCAGGTGGGTCTGATTTCTCGGAGCCCCCTAGAACAACACTTGGGTCACCCTCACTAGTGCCCACATCATCTATCACAGTACCCTCAGTAGTGCTATCAATTACTCTTACCGCACCATCAGTGGTGCTCACATCATCTCTCCCAGCATCAACAACCTCAGTAACGGGTGTAGAACTTGAGGCCCCAAGCGCACTCTCTTAAACCCTCTGCTGGTGTAAGTTCTCATCCATAATGGAAGATCTCCTAGCCTGCTCATTCTGCTAGCGTTCCCGCTTCTTAGCTAGAGCATCCTCACTAGTATCAGAAATGTGACTAGAATGGTACCTCTTTCCTCGGGCACGGGTCGGATCGGGCTGTGCTATGTCCTCACTGAATAAAGCACCAAGCATTGTATCATCAACTAATACATTATGTGCAGACTCTGGCTCATCTATGGGTGGGGTAATGATGGCATCAAGGTCAGCCCGTAGACTGTCTAACTCGGTCTGAAAAGAGGATAGATATGTAGGCATCCAGGCGCTTATGAATGGCCTGGACCTTCTCATTCATCATAGTCTCCATCCTTCGCTCCATCCTTGCCTCGGACTCTGCAACAGACTTCTGCATCTATGGCTTCACATGATGAAGCAGTGTGGCCATCTATGCCTCCAATTTCTGAACTCGGGCCAAGGGCACAACATCAGCTCCGGAAGGTGGGGTGACTCTGGATGAGCTAGGGGCACGACTAGCGGCCTAAGATAAGGAGGCCGGGGCATCATCAGTGTGGGCTGGAGGGGCAAGGTCTTCACCCTGCATCTGCTCCACATCATTTACTAAATCTGCTCCCAAAGGGGGTACTTCGACCTGTGGCTCTCGGCGTTGTGCCGCCACATTCGCCTCATCCCGAATCAGGCCTATATCTAGGATCCCCATTGCCTGGATCAACTTGTCACAATGCTAGATGAGCACTCTAGAGTCCCTGCATACCTGAAAGATGAAGCAAGGAAAAAGGTAAGTGGTGGAGGCCTTAAACGGCCTCTCATGAATCTCTAACCCCACAACCAATATTGCTACCAAAATCGCGCGATCCCAAGTGAGTGCATTATCAGCCTTCGTGGAGAAACCCAATTTCGTACCAACAGCCAGAAAAACTTAGCCACAAATGTGAGAGTGGCCTTCTTGATGCTTAAGCCCGGTGTGGTGACCCACTCGGCTCGCTCGCCTTCAGTAGCAATATAACGAGCCAGCCAGTGTAATACAATCTCCCTTTTCTTGGTACTCCGCTGGAACTCTCCGCCCCGTATGATGTCCCATTTGTAGTCAAATTCTTCCGTGTTGAGTGCCCAAGTGTGGCCAGGGCTAGGGCCATAGAGGAACTGGTGGATGGTGTTCTCAGAGATATCCACAAAAAACTCGCGCACTAGTGTAGCCTAGAGTGGTGTCTGGGCTCTGGGTTGGCCTTTTTCTGAATAGAGCCTCGAAGAGTGGCTGCATAGGAAGCATAGAACTCCCTCATGATCTCCTCACTATATGTTCTTGGTTCCTTTCCCATCCATTTACACTTATGATGTTGAAAGAGCTGGTGGATGTCTGGTACAGTGTGTAGGCACCTCGTGAGAACTCTGCATTCCTCTGTGATTAGCCGGACCATGTTCTCTTTTTTCATTCAACATATTGGCATCCCTATAGATCTGCCATTAGCCCTCTACGTATCATCTATTGGGCTCCTCAGCAACCGGAGTAGGGTCGTTAGGTGGAATTGGAATATTCCCCGAACTAGTAGCCTCATCAGACGAGGCGACTTTATCATGTGAATTGGAACCAGTGGTGGAGCCGGAAGCAAGGGTAGACTCAGAGCCGAAAGCAGAACCAGACTCAGAGCGAGAAGCAGAACCATCTTCAGAGCCGAAAGCAGAACCAACCGGTGACCCGATCAGTGTGTTCTCCTCATTAGACTGGGAGATAGTGACTACATCGGTAGACACCTGTCGGGATTGATCCGGGTAGCACAAGGTGTAGTAAGGGATGTCCTTGTGGCCGGTGGAACATATGTGGAATCCTTCTCTGCATCCACACCATCATCAATCAGCTGAAAAGTTGGCACCACGGAAATGGGGTGATTGTGTGATGACTCTAGACTTCCAACAACCTTTTTACTAGCCTTTCACACCTAACCCAAACACCGGAACTCTGAAAATGGGGACGAAGGGATTTGGGGGGAAATGAGAGTGATTTGGGAAATGGAAGGATGAATGTGAAGTGATTAAAGGGTGAGTGGTGGTAATATGGAGAGATTCTAGGAATTTGATGGGTTTAGAAATGGTTAGGATGTTATATTAGAAGTGGGAAATGATTTGAAAATGGGGAGATTTTATTTAAAAGGGGTCCGGGTCGGGTCAGGCAGAAGTAGGGTTTGGACCCACGAGACCCCGTCTACGGTCCGTGTCGACCTACGGTCCGTAGATGGGATTCGTAGGTCACTCTCACACTTAGAAAATTCATAGAACTTACCTGGGATCTATGGACGCCATTCACGGTCTATGGAATGAACCACAGACCATCGATGGGGTCCGTAGACATCTACAACAAAATTTTTCCTACAGATTTTGCTTTTCACCCCTGCACATGTAGCAACCGTTAGGCCTTTCTTTTTACATTTTCTGGACATTTTTTAGACATGGACCCTATGCTATATCTAGCCAACACTAAAACAAAAATAAAGCACCTATCTAAAGGAATACAGAAAAACAAATAAACAAAGAAAACTACTAAATCAAAAAGAAAAACCTACAGTTGGCTAGATTGTACATCTTGGGTTGCCTCCCAAGCAACACTTGATTTAATGTCGTGGCACAACGTAGGCCTCTTGATTACTCAGACTTCATCAAGAAAGTAGGCCTCAACAACTTCTTGCACACTTTCTGTGTTTCCGAGATAGATCTTGATCCTTTGCCCATTTACCTTAAACCTTGTTCCCTCACTATTCTCAAGCTCCACTGCTCCATGTGGGAGCACTTGTGTGACTAAGAATGGCCCGGTCCACTTGGACTTGAGCTTGCCCGGAAACAAGCGCAACCTAGAGTTGAATAGAAGCACAAGATCACCCACAACAAATTTGCGTTTCTCAATCCTTTGATCATGATACCTCTTCATCTTCTCCTTGTACAAGGCTGAATTTTCATATGCTCTTAGGCAAAACTCATCAAGCACATTCAAGTCATTCATTCTCTGATTCGATGCGGCTCCCCAATCCAAATTTAGCTTCTTTATTGCCTACATTGCCTTATGCTCTAGCTCTACCGACAAATGGCAAGACTTCCCTTATACAAGTTAGTAGGGGGACATACCTATGGGAGTCTTGAATGCGGTGCGATAGGCCCATAGAGCATTATCAAGCTTCCTTGACCAATCCGCTCTGTTAGCATTCACAGTGTTTGCCAAAATCTGCTTGATCTCTCTGTTGGACACTTTAACTTGCCCACTGGACTACGGATGGTAAAGAGTGGCTACATTATGGAGAACGCCATATTTCTCAAGTAACGCCTTGAACAAATTATTACAAAAGTGGGAACCTCCATCGCTGATAATCGCCCTAGGTGTACCACATCTGGAGAAGATATTATTTTTGAAGAATGCGGTTACACTCTTACCTTCATTGTTAGAAAGTGCAATTGCTTCCACCCACTTTGATACATAATCAACTGCAACAAGAATATACTTCATCCCATGTGAACTCATAAATGGACCCATAAAATGAATGCCCCATACATCAAATAACTCTATCACCAATATAGGATTCATAGGAAGCTTTTGCCTCTTTGAAATTCCTCCTTCTCTTTGGCAATGGTTCCAAGACTTAGAGAAATCATGAGCATCTTAGTGGATGGTAGGCCAGTAATACCCCCACTGCAAAATCTTATGCGCTGTTCGAATACCACTATGATGCCCACCAACAGTCGATTAATGGCATGCCTCTAGTATACTCAACATCTCGACCTCAGGCACAGAGCGACAAATAATTCCATCAGCACAATATGTAAAAGTAAGGCTCATCCCAAAAGAACTTCTTCACATCATGTATAAACTTTTTCCATTGGTGAAAAGACAAATCTGATGGCACCAGATCACTTGCCAAGTAGTTAGCAAAGTATGCGAACCAAGGAATCAGATCATGAGAAGCAGCCAATACCAGTTCATCTAGAAAAGCATCATTAATTTCAGCCCTATCACCAAGGTTTAGCATAGCTTCATTCTCCAATATAAACAAGTGATCGGCAACCTGATTTTCTATCCCCTTCCTATCTTTCACCACAAAGTCGAACTCTTGTAGCAACAACACCCATCTAATGAACCTCAGTTTTGCATCCTTCTTAGCCATCAAATACCTCAATGCAGAATGGTTCGTATGTACAATGATCTTAGTACCAAGAAAGTAGGATCAAAATTTCTCAAATGCGAAGACAACCGCAAGAAGCTCCTGTTCAGTCATTGTATAGTTCTTTTGAGATACATTTAGAGCTTTGCTAGCATAATAAATAGGATGAAGAATCTTCTCTCGCCTCTACCCTAATACCACACCAAACGCCACTCCACTCGCATCACACATTACCTCAAACGGTGTCCCTAATCCGGTGAAATAAGGATAGGTTCAGTAACTAGCTTCTCCTTCAACTCTCCAAATGCTCTCAGACAAGCATCATCAAAATCAAACTTATACTCCTTTTCGAGCAGTTTGCATAATGGATGTGCAATTTTGGAGAAATCCTTGATGAACCTCCTATAGAAACCTGCATGGCCAAGAAAACTTCTAACACCTTTAACAGAGATAGGTGGTGGAAGTTTTTCTATTACCTCAACTTTCACTCTATCAACCTCAATACCCTTCTTAGAAATTCGATGACCTAGAACTATCCCTTCTTTCACCATGAAGTGGCACTTCTCCCAATTGAGCACAAGATTGCACTCTTCACACCTTTTAAGCACCTTGGCCAAATGGTCCAGACAACGACCAAAAGAATCACCTACCATAGAGAAATCATCCATAAATACCTCAATAGTATCCTCCACCATATCAAAACATATCGACATCATACAATGCTGGAAGGTCGCTGGAGCATTGCACAACCCAAATGGCATCCGTTTGAATGCAAAAGTCACATAAGGGCAAGTGAAAATGGTCTTCTGTTGGTCTTCTGGAGCTATAGAAATCTGATTGTAGCCCGAATAACCATCAAGGAAACAATACCAACCCTTACCCGCAAGTTAGTCCAACATCTGATCCATGAACGATATAGGAAAATGGTTCTTTTTTGTCCAAGCATTCAATTTCTGGTAGTCCATGCAGACTCTCCATCCAGTCACAGGCCGCATCGGAACAAGCTCGTTTCTCTCATTAGGTACCACAGTAATCCCACCTTTCTTGGGAACACACTGAACATGACACACCCAACTACTATCTGCAATAGGATAAATAACTCCAGCATCCAGCCACTTGATGATTTCCTTCTTAACTACCTCTTGTATAGGCGAATTTACTCTTATCTGGTGCTCAATACTAGGGTTGTGATCTGGCATGAGTTGAATTTTATGAGAAAAAATACTAGGAGGAATCCCAATAATGTCCGCAATAGTCCACCCAATAGCTCGCTTGAACCTCTTCAACACAGAAACCAATGCCTCAACTTGTGCCACATTCAAACTGCCGCAATAATGACCGGTAAAGTACCTTCTCTCCCCAAGAATACATACCTCAAATGTGATGGTAGAGCCTTAAGCTCCAATTTCGGCGCCTCTTCAACAAACGGTCTAGCAGGTGGAGAGTCGCGATTCTTCATGTCTAATTCCAATCTCTTTGGTTTTGAATAAAATTTGAACCTATCAAGTGCAGCGACCAATTCATCATAGTCTTCAATACCATCACCATCAAAGTTCATCATTACTGCTGCTAGTGCATCGAAACCCAACCTTTCTTCAATAGGCACCTCTGAACCATTCTCTACAATATGTGTCACCATAGATACTGATTTGAGCTCACAACTTTGCTTCATGGACCTAGAGATATTGAAAGTTGCCTATTCATTATTTAGTCGAAACTTTATCTGCCCTTTTTCCGTATCAACCAAGGCATGCCCAGTGGCTATGAAAGGTCTCCCAAGGATAATGGGAACCTCAAAATCAACATCACAATCAAGTATCACAAAATCCACCGGAAAGATAAAAGACTCCACTTTCACTAGTACATCTTGGAGCACACCAATGGGCTTCTTCATAGTTCTATCGGCCATAAGCAGTCGCATCGCAGTTGGTTTTGGATCCCCTAAACCTAACTTCTTGTAAATAGACAATGGCATAAAATTTATACTAGCACCCAAATCGCACAACGCCTTTGCAAAATGTAGCAACCTAATGGTACAAGGAATAGTGAAAGCCTCGGGATCTTCCTTCTTCTGCACAAGGGACCTTGTAGCAATAGCACTACAATGTTGCAACTTATCATCATCTTCAAAACTCACGGTCCGCTTTTTAGTTACCAAATCCTTCAAAAACTTCGCATACCCAGGCATTTATTCCAAAGCTTCTATCAATGGCACATTGATGGAAAGCTACTTCAACATATTAAAAAACTTACGGTATTTGCCTTCTTCAGTCTCCTTCACTAATCTCTGTGGGGAGGAAGGTGGAGGTCTAGGCATGGGAACAACTTTCTGGTTATCTCTGCTTCTTTCTTTGTTGCATTCTCAGGCTCTTCATTTACCTCAATCACATCATCATCTTTACTAACCTCAACTTCAACCCCAGATGGCATCGGTGATCAATGGTCTGCTTATCCCCTCGAGTAGTGACTGCCATACAATGCCCATCATTCTTTGGATTCTAGATGGTGTTGCTAGGAAGTGTGCCTGGTTGACATGGGTTCACTGTAGTAGACAACTAAGTCATCTGTTGCTCAAGATGCTTGATTGACACTGCATGGGCATCAACTTTTTGACTAATACTAGACAAGTCCTTTCGCATCTCCTTCACATTTCATCAGTTGCATCAAACCTTTTCATTATCTTCAACATCATATCCTCAATACGTGACATATTACCTTAAGCTTCCCTATTACCATATTCTTGATTTTGAGGAGGGACATAAGGTCAAACCCGATAGTTTCTGTTGCCATAGTTGTTTCGGTTGTAGTTGTTGTCGCGATTGTAGTTCCCATCCCGGACATATTGATCCTCTCGGTTGTAGTTTCCATAGTTTCGACCATGGTTTCCTTGACCTTGGCGCCAATTATCTGTATTGGAACCTTGGGTGTTGGCTCGAAAACCCCATATCTGATCATTCACTGCATAAGTATCCTCTTCATAGTAACATTCCTCACCCGGTGGTGGATTTTTAGTCAAATAATTGACAGTATTTACCTTTTCAGCACCTCCGCTCACATGTTTCAACACCAACCCCAATTCGGTCCTCATCTGAGCCATTTCCTCATGAATCTTATCTACAAACTGGTTGTTTGTAGCTTGAACAGCAAATGTGTTCCTCCCAGTATCTGACTTTCTAGAGCTCCATGCTTTATTGTTTCGGGAAATCTTCTCCAGTTTCTCCGCAATCTGCTCAAAAGTGCACTCACCATATGAACCTCCAGCGATAGTATCAAGCACCGCCTTACTATTTTCATCCTGACCTCAGTAGAAATACTCTTTTAGTGATTCATCATCAATGCGGTGATTTGGAACACTTCGTATAAAAGCAGTGAACATGTCTCAAAAACTACTCACAGACTCTCCCGGTAATGCTACGAAGTTGTTGAGTTTATCTTTGTGGTTCAGCTTCTTTGACATATGAAAGAATCTTGCCAAGAACACCTCAGTTAGTTGTCTCTATGTGTAGATTGAGTTATAAGGAAGCTCATTAAAACACACAGCAACATCACTGGTCAATGATAAAGGGAATACTCATAATCCAATGACATCCATGTCCAAGTCTGATCGACCCACACAACTTTTGCAAACACTCCTTAGCTTGGTTACGTGAGCATGTGGATTTTTTGATGCCAAACCAACAAACAAGTCCCTCGTTGTAAGCATTTGCATCAAACTACTAGTCACCACAAATATATACCCTGGAGGTAGAGGGGGTAGGACAAGAGGTCCTTTAGATTCAGTGGCATTAAAGTTGACCCTATAATTATCATGCAGTCTTGGTCCTGGTGGATCCTATACCCTCAATTCATCTCCCAATAGATTCTTAGCTTGAACCTGATTATTCTCATCACCAACCCTCGGCGGTTGCAAACCAACTCCATCACCTAAATTTCCTCCGATAATATTGATTGGGACTCCTTGGTTATTCATTATTCCCAAGGTTCTTTTCTATTCTGGATCGTAAGGAGTAAGTGGTTCACCTTGGCTCCGTGTACTTGGCATACACTAGAGTAGGAACCTGAGAGAAACAAAAACAAAAGAAAAAGTAAAATTAGGAAATATTTGACTAGAGTTCAATAATGTAGTTAAACTTAATCTAAAAGCCTTATTCCCAGGTAACGGCGCCAAAATTTGATATGCTCAAATTACACCTCCCTAAAGAAGCATAAGCGATCGTTATCAAGTAAAGAACCCAACTTGTAGGTTGGGGTCGATCCCACGAAGAATATGGTTTAGACTTAAGTTCATCTTACGATTATATTCTTTTAGTCAACGTACTTCTGAAACAAGTAATTAAAAGGGGGGGGGGGGAGTTTGTGAAACAAATTCTGAAAGTTATGTGAACAATTAGTAAGAAAGATTCAAACTTTTGTTGTTATCAAGATGAGAGAGAAACTAGGGTGTACGTGTTCCCCATAAGTTCAAAACACGGTAATCCTAGTAATAGTAATCCTTTCCTAGTGTATCACATGCAAAGTGATAAGTTAGGTATCTCTAATTCTTTGGTCTGGCAACTAGAGAATTTCACCCTACACCTTGGTCCGGCTATGTGTGTATAATCTACTAACCCTTACCGTTACCTCATATTAGACATTACATCGATGTGTGACTTAGTTTTCACCCTCACACCATTCGACATTAGACTATTAGATAGTTTCACACTAAATCTATGTTTATAATTCTTTTCTTACTAACTACCTCCTTGGTCCGGTAAGTAGCAACAAGGCAAGTTCTAACGTTTGCAACCGCTAAAAAGACTTCTAAATGAAAGAGTTATCAATGCATGCAATAGCACTATTCAAGAATTACTTAGTTAGTATTCATACTTTGTTAATCGCTCATGGTTCCCACAACCCTAGTTGTAGATTTAGTTACCCATAATAGCAAGAACACAATTCATAGTTTTAGATGAAGAAATCATGGACTTACGTAATAAGAAGAATAAACCCAGAATCTCAACTTGAATTTCAAAGTAAAAATCTTCAAACGAACTTAGGAAATCAATAATTGCTAAAATTGCAAGTTAATCTCCAAAGCCAAAAACTAGAATAAAAGTAATAGAGTCTAACCCCCAAAAATGAGTTTAACATGCCCTATATATAGAAAAACAAGTCCTAACTAAAGAGGAAATGAAATAAGGAAATAATATTTCAGGACGCGGTTTCGATCTACGACACTGACCTACGGACCGTGGATTGACCTATAGTCTGTAGGTCCCTTTCGTGGCTTGGGACTTGGGCAGTATTTTCAGCTTCAAAATCCTCACTCTCTGACTCAATCGATAGATCAACAGTACGGACCGTGGTTTGATCTACGGTCCATGGATCCTCCTCTGCAGCTCCATACTTAGAATCTTGAAAATAAGGTACTGGAACCCCCTCTCTGAATGATTTGACGAAACTGCAGTGCGGCCCGTAGGTTGATCTACGGTCCATCGTTTGCAACTGTGGTTCCACACTTAGTCATGAATTCCCTGATCTCCTTCAAGCCTTGCCCGTCCATCTACGATCACCATCTACGGAACGTGATTGGACCTATGGTTTGTATATCACATCTGTAGATGCCCTTTTCTACACATTCTTTAGTTGCGTCTCTCAACTTCCGCATCTGAACTTATTTCCTGCAAACATGATAAAAACACATAAAAACCAATACAAAATGGCCCTAGACACACACAACTCTTAAGTGAAATGTATTAAAAATACCGTAAACTCACGGTATATCAATGCATACACTGGTCGCATATGCTTTGCCTAATTTAATTTTTTATGATTTTTTATGGTTGACTTTTGTAATTATGTCACGACCCAAGCGTACATCCTTGACGTGGACGACAATTGAGAACAATGGTTGGTCTGCAGGCGAACACTCATCATGAATGACTACAAGTGGAATACTAACTCAAGCATACACAAGAATCAAAATTACATAACTAATTTAAAACTACTTATTAAATTTTAAAGTTATTTGAAAATACTGAGCATTAAATATAAAGATTTAACTAAAATATTTGAAACTGAATATTGCAAGACATTCTATCTATGAAGCCTCTCCTGTATAAAGATAGGTGTCGGACAAGACCCACGACACCTTAGAATACTACTACTAACAAATCATAAAACTAGAGTCCTACGAAAGCAAGAAGGTCTCACCAAAAGCTAACGAACAGATGATGTGATCTCAACTAAATGCTTGTCTAAGATCCTATGTAGCTGAAAATACATCATGAAAAGCTATAGGTTGAATGACATCAATATATTGAATGTACAAGTATGTAACTGGGCTGAATAAAAATAAAAAACTGAACAAAAAGGTTGAAAGTAGCTCAGCTGAATAATTGCATAAGTTAAGATGAAAATAATTTAATGATCTTATGTATGTATGTAATGAAAGTAAATACTAAACTGAAATATATATATATATATATATATATATAAACATACTTTACTAGGAGTTTCTCTAACTGACAACCATCACTATGAGCTCCGTGATGGTACAACATCTTACCCATGTTGTGTCATGACCCAGACCGTCATGATTGGCACCCACACTAACCCTCCGGTGGGAGAACCATTACTACAACCCAAACTAAATTTTTTTATGAAAACTAAGACATTTAAATATACAAAAACAGGTTTAAATGACAATAAAAATGGAGTCCCCATAAACTCCAAGGTTTTAACAAACAACTAACCAAACTAATGCAGAAGAACAACCCCTAGAACCTGAAAGTCATTGTACCAAAACTCTACTAACAACAAGTCTAAGAAGAAGGGGTACAACCCCGAAACTAAACAACACCTTAAACAAAAGTCGAAGTCCAAAAAGAGTGGACTTAAACAAGAAAGATCCATGGCAGCTTGAAAGAACTGGCTCACCCTTGAATCCGGTCATGCACAATAGTCACCTAGCTGAGGTCTATCAATAGCCACATGAAGATGCCCTATACTCAACAAAGAAAAAGCAAGTGCAGTATCAGTACACAACCACAGTGTACTGGTAGGATCACGCGGCTATCCCAATAAGTGAAACACATTTAAGTAACCACAACATTATAAAACAGGCATATACCAAACATATACAATATTAGTCATCTTTTTAGGATCAATGTATCATTCCATGCTCTCAATAATACACATTGGTTATCATTTTAGAGCAACGTACAGTTTTCCAATAACAATCATCATTAGACATAAACGTAATCATCACAAGTCGATACACAACACAATTTAATGGACCTCTCACAGAACCCAATTCAATGGTCCTCTCATGGAACCCAAACCCAAAGTGTTAGTATACCGGTTCGTGGTACCCGATCCAACGTTTATGCTGGAATGTGGTAATCGATCCCATATTTATGCCGAAACGTGGCAACCGATCTCATAATTATGCCGGAACATGGCAACCGATCCAAGTTAGTGTGTCGGAACGTAACACCCGATCCATTCAACAAATCACAATCACAATCACAATGTATATTCTCACAATCATACAACAAGAGGTGATTCATGGCATACAATTATTCAATTATCCTCATTTACGATTAGGGTGATCAATAATGCAACATTCCCATACATACATGTATTATAATAAGTAATTACAAACATATATCACACCAACATGAAATCACAACCATCACCTACCTTGAATCCAAGCTTGAATCCCCTAAGTAATTACAAGGATTCTTTTCGCTTGCTCTAGGTCTACAAACAACAATTTATACGCAAGGATAAACAATCAAGACCCAATTACCCGGATCATAATCAATAATATCAACCTTAGGTCAAACCTTGATCCCCATATCTAGATTAGGGTTGTTTCCACCATAGATTCTAGATCAAAACCCTCCCCCATCGATATTTACCCATTAGATTACATTCTACTGATCGAAAAATGGATTTGGGGAGTTAAAATCTTACCTTTAGCATAAAAAATGGTGGAAAACTGTCAAGAATCGCATGGGGTTCGTTCCTTAGCTCTAAAAACCAAAAAGTGTAGAATAAAGTCGTCTTGGGGTTTATTTACGACTTTAAGTCACGTCTGGCCTGCCACAACGACCCTCACCCCGCTAAAGCAACACTGCCAGAGCGACCAAAACCACTGCCAAAGCGGATTGCACAAAACATTGAGCTATTTACTACTTTCCAAGACCCCATTTCACAAAACACCTTTAACCAATGACGGTCAGAAAATACCGTTCACACTAAGATCAATTTCGGGAGTTCTACTCACCCGAATTCAATTCCGTAAAGTCGTACGGATTCCTTAATGACTTATCTAACTACTTATGTAATCAAAATCATATTTAAACCACCCAATTGCTACCAGATTTCCCTACACCTTAGTGACTCCAATTTCGTCCAAATATGGACTAGGTTGGGAAATTCCAAATTACTACCAAAAGTTTTCTGACCCCAATTATTTCTCCATTGGCTTTTCCCTAACGAAAGAAATCAGGTTGTTACAATAGATACCAATTTACCCATCACTCGTCCCCGAGTGAACAACTAGGGAAGACTAGCTAAAGTTAGGGTAGAGTAGTACTTGAATCGCTGAACAACAGGGGATACTTGTCTCGCATGTCCTTAGCTTCCGGACATCGCAATCAAGAATTTCAACCAGTTCTTCTTCTTTCAAAAGTTCTTGTCAAACACAACTGAGTCTCACTTATGATATAATCTTCTTCCCCAAACCAACCAATTGAATACCTACACATCCACCCATACAATGCCTCCATGAAGTCATCACAATATTCGAGTGATAATTACTGTTGTATGTACACTTAACTAACAAACAAGCTATTTCCTATAACTACCAAAGTTGATTGTTCACATGTCTGCAACATGTTATCAAGGACTTTGACCCAAACATCAGGACGAAACCTTTCTCACATAACCATGAAAAATCTTAGATCAAACTCAACACAATTAGAGGTGAACCTGAACCAACCAACACACAATCATAATACCCAAACAATCATAGTTCTTATCAACATCTCCATCTCACAACCTAATTTCCCATGAGCTTAAGTTATATCAAATTTGATCTTTAGAAATCAGATACTCATCGAGAGATATGTCCTAGCATACAACCACTCCAACAACACTATCGAAATGCTAGATTTAGTAATTGTAGATTACCTCTTAAGAACAATAGAATTGGACCCAATGATCCCTACATTCAACCACACATAATCGATACGATGACTAGAGGAATATTAAGAATGCCGGACAACCACAAATACGCATGGTAGCTCTTCTATAAATTCTCATAAGTAAGGTGGTACATGTAGAACCACTAAAATACCTTAACAACTCCAAGACAACACCAATTATGTCATTCGAAATAACCAAATCTTCCCAATCTTCCCACTCAACCAAGAGAACATCGCAGGATTTGGTACCCCTGATCCACCACTAGGGATCCACCCACAAAAGTGAAAGCACACTAGAGCATAGCTAGTGCATCATACTCACAACACTAACAACCATCATAAACACTCCGACCTTTTACCTTATTATAAACCAACACTTTTAAAAATGAAACCTTTCTTAGGTACTTAACAATTAATAGTAGTAAACTTACGACTCAGCCCAGGTGTAAGTCTTTTCAAATGCTCAATGTCGAATACAATTGATCATTTCTCACCTTGCCAATTCATACCTTGACAAAATACATCACCACGAATGTAGACTCACAATGAAAATTTTGAATTGTAATTTCCACCATATAACACAATCCATTTCTCTATCAACATTAGCTTGTACCTTGAAGATTTTTATGAATTTATGGATCTCCGTTTATCATTGATCGCATCTCCATCGATCTTACCATATATTTCACTAAAATTTCAATCATACTCATTACTAGACTCAAAAACAAAATCAAGCACTTGTCATCACACTCAAGCTAATGTCCGCACACTCCTTTCTCAAGTTTTTTTTGATAGTGTTTGACCAACCTGATGGATCTGTGACACTATTACCATAGACACAACAAAACGAATGAAATCACGTGTCTCTGAACCCAATCATCTACCCCTATGAAGATACCTCTTTATCCTTTGCAATCAAAATAAAGATATTCCTGTTCTCGCCTCTCTCTAAAGGTTGTACTACATCCACTTTACTCTAGCTCTTTAAAATTCTATTCGAGTGGTGTCCCACCATCTCTTAAAACTTTCCATACAACCACGTTACTCACCAAATATTAGAAAAATCACAATCTTTAGATACTCACAAATCGTAATTACTGTACAAATTTCACTTAACCAACAATCTTATTATATATTTGCATCCCGTCACAATCGATCATGAAGTCTTATTACCATTACACTCAGTCAGCCTTGACTATCACTACGAAGTCAAACTCTTCATCAGCACGATGCCTCAAACTTAGGTAAACTCATCAAATTCAAAGGACTAACCCAATTTATACACACTTTCTTACTAAAATACTTTAATTTCCTTCACCCAAGTATACTCATTGGGACCTTCCTTATCCATAAGCTTGTCATTTCGGTATCAATCCACTCATTTATAGCTTAAGATAAAATCATCAGTCCTCATACTATCCTCCGTCTTCTTAACAAACAAGACAGGAGCACCCCATGGGGAAGCATTAGGATGGATGAAACCTTTATCAAGAAGCCCTTGGATTTGAGCTTTAAGCTTTCTCAATTCTGACACCACATGGATAGACTCAAAAGAGGGGGTTTCGACCTCAACATCCCGAATATGAGCCAATCACGCCAAACAATCTTGCCCTACCAGTTTCCTAGCCCGAATGGAGGATATGATCTTAGCTAGCTTAGGCTTGTACACCCCTTCCCACTCTAATCTTTACCTACCGGGGATCTCTAGAGTTACCAATTTAGTATTAGAATTAAGCCCGGTATAATAAGGGGACAACCAAGTCCTGCCTAAGATTATATCAAGATAGTCATATCCAGCCCAACCAAATCAACCCAAATCTGAAAATCCATAACCACAACAGGACAACACGATACACATGGGTGACTATGACTGACTCTTCAACTGGGACAGAAACATGGATGAGGGCATAAAGTATATCTCAAACCACATCAAATCACAAGGTAATTAAACTAACACATACTAATAAGTAGAACCCTGATCAAATAAAATAATAGCCATCCGAGCATATATAAGAGTAGCACTTGTGACCATTGCATCACACCCTCAAACTCGGTCTTGCCCAAGAAAATATAAAATTGAGTTCTATCATCCCCGGCCTCTATGGCCTCGTTGATTTCCTCCTCATATGCCCAGGTTTTCCACAATTTTAACACACTTTATAACTTGTATTCAATTGCTGAACACTGAATTAGGTTGCGGGGGTTAGTTCGGGTACGATTAGGGGTCCATAATTGTGACTAGGGGAAACTAGGGGAGACAGGGCTGAGATTTTATCACGTCCTGTCCTGCTCTGGCGGGAGAAATCTCGCACTGGTTGTCTTGCCATGAAGGGGAAAATCCCGCCCTAGTGGCCCTGACGGAAACAGAACCCTTGCCTATAAATTTTTCTAGGATTTTTCTCTTTTCTAAAACTCCCAATGGTTTTCAGCTTTATTGAGCAATTCAGGATAATCCTCTGGACTAGGATAATCATTTTCTACCCCGAGTTAATCCAACTCATCCTCATTAATTCAACACCATAAGCTACACATCACTAGGATACACCAAGACTCTCACATGGTTATCAGTTGGTCGCAACACGCGTCCAAATTTCTCGCTTATGAACCACATCATAATTTATCTAGACCCTTGCACCTAATCTCGTGATGACTTTCTTTTCACAACAGGTTTCACGACACTCAAGCAGTTACAACTTGCAGACAAGTCCAAATTGTTTAATTAGTTTGTTCCATAGATGACCATTACTGATATTCTATGCCTTATACGACCCCTAAGGCCACATACCATTTGGAACCTTCTCAGTTCCAATTAACTTGCTTATGTCCCTTCAGTTGGGACTACGACAACTAGTTCACGTTGTTGAGATACCAATTGGAATCGGGAGATACCAATTGGACTCAACTCATACCACAAGCGACAATAGTAGCTAGCGAGCTCTACAATACTGCTAATTTCAATCATAGAACTTGGTCGAACCTAATTCTTAACCACCTCAATCTTTAACTGATGGTAACTGGACCTTAAATCAATCTTAGAGAAAATCGATGCACCTTGCAATTGGTCAAAAAAGTCATCTATCCGAGGCAATGGATACTTGTTCTAAATGGTTACCCTATTATACTATCGGTAGTCTATACACATCCTCTCTTGCTAGTGATGGTGTTACCACTTTTGTTGCTCTTGTTCGGACCATAGAGTGAAGGAGGAAAGATACCAATTTGTATCACCCAGATACCAATTGAATTCATAGCACGAAGGAGTAGAAAGAAGTGAGTATTTCCTAAAGTCCTATAGCCTCTCGAAGAAAAGTATGGACGTCATCGTACCGTTCTGCAACACTCTACTAGACTCGTTTTGGTATAATGAGATCAACGAACCTAGAGCTCTGATACCAACTTTGTCACGACCTAGACCGTCGTGATTGACACTCACACTAACCATTACTACAACCAAAACAAACAAATTTTATGAAAACTAAAGCATTTAAAGATACAAAAGCAGGTTTAAATGACAAAAAAAATGGAGTCCCCATAAACTCCAAGGTTTTAACAAACAACTAACCAAACTAATGCGGTATAACAACCCCTAAAACCTAAAAGTCATTGTACCAAAACTCTACTAACAACAAGTCTAAGAAGAAGGGGTACAACCCCGAAACTAAACAACACCTTAAATAAAAGTTGGATTTTGAAAAGACTGGACTTAAATAAGAAAGATCCCTGACATCCTGAAAGAACTGGCTCACACTTGAATCCGATCACGCTCAATAGTCACCTAGCTGAGGTCTATCAATAGCCACCTAAAGATGCCATGTACTCAATAAAGAAAGAGCAAGTGCAGTATCAGTACACAACCATAGTGTACTGGTAGGATCACGTGGCTATCCGAATAAGTGAAACATATGCAAGTAACCACAACATTATAAAACAGGCATATACCAAACATATACAATAGTAGTAATCTTTACAGGATCAATGTACCATTCCACGTTCTCAATAATACACATTGGTTATCATTTTAGAGCAACATACAGTCTTCCATTATCAATCATAATTAGACATAAACGTAATCATCACAAGTAGATACATAACATAATTCAATGGTCCTCTCACGGAACCCAATTCAATGGTCCTCTCATAGAACCCAAACCCAAACCCAAACTGTTAGTATACCGGTTCGTGGTACCCGATCCAATGTTTATGCCGAAACGTGGCAACTGATCTTATATTTATTTCTAAATGTGGCAACCGATCCCATATTTATGCCGGAAGGTGGCAACCGATCCAAGTTAGTATGTCAGAACGTAACACCCATTCCATTCAACAAACTACAATCACAATCACAATGTATATTCTCACAATCATACAATAAGAAGTGATTCATGGCATATAATTATTCAATTATCCTCATTTACGATTAGGGTGATCTATAATGCAACATTCGCATACATACATGTATTATAATGAGCAATTACAAACATATATCACACCAACATGAAATCACAACCATCATCTACCTTGAATCCAAGCTTGAATCCCCTAAGGCACTTGAATCTTCCCTTTTTGGATTCTTTCCGCTTGTTCTAGGTCTACAAATAATAATTTATACGCAAGGATCAACAATCAAGACCCAATTACCCGGATCTTAATCAATAATATCAACCTTAGGTCAAACCTTCATCCCCATACCCAGATTAGGGTTATTTCCACCATATATTCTAGATCAAAACCCTCCCACATCGATATTTACCCATTAGATTACGTTTTATGGATCGAAAAGCAGATTTGGTGAGTTAAAATCTTACATTTAGCCTCATGAATGGTGAAAAACTATCAAAAATTGCCTGGGGTTCGTTCCTTAGCTCTAAAAACCAAAAAGTGTAGAATAAAGTCATCTTGGGGTTTATTTACGACTTTAAGTTGCATTTGGCCCGCCACAGCGGCCCTCACCCTGTTACAGCGACACCGCCAGAGCGACCAAAACCACCGCTGATTTCACGTATTAGGACACTTCATCTAATACTAAGTGTCAACGATCGTTAGTCAGTAATATAACCCAACTAAGTGAGTTGGGATCGAATTCCACAGGGAGTGGTACGTATTTGAGAATCAATAGAAAAAAAGGAATATGCTCAAGTCAATCATAGGTAAAAAAATTTACGAATAAAAGCATGGTTCAAATTTGGGGTGACACAAATGTCAAATAACATGGGGGTTTGGTTTTAATAATCAACTACAACAACAAATAACACGAAAATAGCAAGTATAGAGACGGGTTCTTGGGATGTATAGGATTATAGGCTAAGGTAGACAAATGGGTAATTGCAATTGATAGTATTTTCTTTTGTAAATTAGTGACTAAGCTAGACTTTAGTTGGGATAAACTTTCTCTCGAACAATTTACCCCGAATCAAATTGGTTTCCCTCAAATACCAATAAGCAGCAATTAAGAACATCTTTCGCTTTAGTCTATTCACTCTGTCAAGCTAAATGTGTGGAAGAAGGTTTAGGATTCACTCTCTTGAGCTGAATCTATAACAACCCAATACCCACAGACCATCAAATCAATAATCTTGGTCTTAAAACCTCTCTCTCGAGCAAGCCAAAAACACGAAGGTAAAGTTGCATTTGCAACTACAACCCTTTAGATTAAGCCACAATTACTGAATGAAATCACTTTTAAACAACATTTACACTATCAATTAACAATACCCAATAGCTAAATCAACCCATAATCATATCAACACACCCCAAGAATTGGGGTTTTAGCTAGACTTCATAAAAAGATAGAAATCGTTACCAAATTGTGTTTCCATCAACTGGGTACGATTAGTTTTGTCTTTACAAAGGTCTAAGATGAAAAGTCTTCAACACCCACTTCCAATTTCTCAGAAATGGAAATCTTCAAATCTTCAAAGCTAAGGAAATATTGTTTTAAAACTCAATTCTAAGCTCTCTAACTTGAAAACTGAACAATAATGAAAACTATTGAATGCTAGATTAAAAATCTGATACTAAACTAAAAATTCAAACATGTATTTATATTCGCCAAAAATTTGTGTTGTGAAGGACCAATCGGTGCAATAAGTCAGGATTACCAATCCACTCGGCGATCCGATTTTTGGTCAGTTCCGTCGCCTTTTTTCTTTGGTCTTCAGCAACTTCAATCTCTATAACTTTGGGAGATATAGCACTGCATCATGGAACCGTTCGGCGACTCACCGACTGCTCCTTTCTATTGCGACTTGATTTTCTCCTTCAAGGTTTGGCACACTGGAACATTAGGTGAGGCCATGGCCATTCAGCGACTCGCCCAATGCTTTAGGTGATCCTTAGGCTTTCTTTTCTTCATTCTTTCAGCTGCCTTGTTCCTTTTTGCTCATTAGTGTCCATGCTTTGTTCCTCAATCCAAATACCTGAAAATCAAGGATTTACATCAGTTATTGGCATAAAATATGCATTTGAGGACACTAAATATATTAAAATAAAGCCCTAAATGAGTCCAAATTGTGGACTCATCAACACCCCCAACTTAAACTTTTGCTTGTCCTCAAGTAGAACTCATGTTCAACAGTTCAAAAAGGATGTCTCAAACAGTGCTACACAAGACTCAACCATGAATGAACACAAAAAGAGTCAACTAACTCATGCAAGGATCAATTGTGCACTCAAAGATTCAAGTTATGACTCACCACTATCAAAGATTCTCAAGTTCACAATTCTTGCTTCAAATGCAAGTTCAAGCTCACCATGGTACTCAAATTCCCTCACACAAAGAATGATTCCATATTCACACAAAATGGTTCACAATTTAAAGCTCCGTAATCAAATGCAATGCTCACACTCACAAAGATGAACACAATGCATGACTTCACCCATAGGTTTGCCAGTATTTTCCAGCCAACAATTGCCTCAGCTCACTAAAGATCAAAAAGGTCTTTTCAAGGCTTGTAATGTGACTAAGTGCAAATGTATAGTCATTTAGGTTCAATGGCTATAATCCTCATGAAATGTGGTGTGAACAACACTTTCTATACTTTTCTTCATCATTTTCATTCGTGCTCACAAGTCATCCCATTATACACTTTCCATGGATTGTAGGAAATCCCATTTTCTACAACTTTGTTCCACAACTTTTTTGTTCTTTTTCTTTTTCATTCTTTTCTTCTTTTTCTCTTTTTTTTATATGGAGGGGTTCCATTTTTCTCAAACTATGGGTCAAAGGGAACTTTCTTGCACTTCTTGATTTACTTCTCTTTTCACCACACCCCTAACTTAGGCTTTTGGCCTAAGTTGTCTATTCACACAAACCACAAATCATTAGGATTGTAGGCAATGGGTCAGGAAAGGTCAGAATTTCATCAAGTTTGTTCCAAGAAATTGGTTAAGGCTCAAAATGTATTCAACAAGGATCACACACTCACAAGGTCGGCCACAAAAGATGTGTAGTGTCAAATTGTTTCACACTTTTCAAAGTTGCCTAAGATCATATCAAGAGATTGCATCACTTAGTCAACCGGACCAACGGGGCAAATTCTAAGTGTTATCACACATGGTTCACGGTAAACTCATCACACAAGGCATTGACACCAATGTCAAAAGAGGCTCCACACTTTCACTAGTGTGCAATGTTCATCACAAGAGACTCAATTCGATACTTGGCTAGTCACAACGAGATGCAAAGAGTTAACATATTGCCTATGCAACTTCATTTGGCCTCATCCTAGTCGCACATTCATTTTTGTTCGATTATGAGCACTATTCAATTCATCGGTATTGATCAAGACCGACACTCAAATTTGCAAGAGAACAACCACATTCAAACATAAACAAGAGGTGGCACAATTTTTTTTCGAAGGGTCCAAAAATCATTTACAATTAAAAACAAGGAGCCACAAGCTCAACCATCCATAAAATGTAGTATAAAACACTATTATATCTCAAAACCCAAATATAAACACAAGACCATAGTCACAAAAGGTCACAAAGGTGGGCCTCACCCCACCACAAATAAAAATCATTTGTCCTCAAATACAATCAAAAAAATATCCAAAAGTCAAAATAAAGACAGAGAGGGAGGTAAAGAAGGATCCTTTCTAAACAGTCGCTCCATCTGTCTGGGCATCAGTGCCCAGTGTAGTGCTCTGATCTCGGGCCTCAGTACCCAGAGTCACCTTAGAAGGACCTGTCCACTAGAAGCTGCCATGGACGTCTCTGTCAGTGATGTGTGGATCACTGACTGCACAATCGTCTCCTTAAGATCTAGCAACTCTCTGTATATGCTCTCTTCCTGTATCTCTATTTGCTCCTTGTCGTTCTTTGCATCCGACTCATCAACTACTGCATCATCCCTATACAAGTCTTCGGTGGTAGTTGAAGGAATCTCTGAAGTCTCAGGAGCGTCCAAATTATCTACAGCCTCCAGTAATGAAGTGAAGTTAGTAGACTTTAGATAGTCTATGTCCTTCCTCAAATTTGCTACTTCGGAAGCCATCACCTTGGAGGCCTCCCCCTACCTGCTCTTACAAGCCTCTACACTTGTGGTGAGAGTGTCAATAGAACTCTGGAGGGGGTCAGTGCAGCCAAAATTGTAGCCTCAATCATCCAGGGAACATATTTCTCTAGTCGGGTCGCCATCACATATGATGAATGGGACAGATGCCCCATCTTCAGGATCATCGCCTGAGTAATCTTAGCTGGCTGGGATGAGGTAGAGGTACCAGGGACCTGTGAAGAAGTAGAAGGGGTAGAAGTACCTGAAGGCTCGGAGGCCGGAGTAGGCAAAGATGCCTCTGCAGGTATCGAATCAATATCTACCTTCGGGGATGTATCCACTGGAACTGCCCTTCTTCTATCAGCCTCCTCACGAGTGTACTAGGCCTCAATACGCCAGATGTCATTGGAGGAAGAAGTTGTCACCTCAATGTCTCTCGTATCGTCCTGGGGCACTCAGGCATACCAACACAACTCCGTGATCAGGACTGGGAATGGTAGAGAAGTATGTCTCTGCTTGGCCCTCGTGGCCATCTCTTGCTCAATAATAAGCCCTAAATCAATGCACCTTTTGGATATGATAAACCCAAGGCATGCCATCTTAGGATGGCGGAGGATAGAATCGTTCTGGGATGGCATAATGGTGTTGCTGATAAAGCCAAACCAGAACCGGGCAGCGATACTTAGGTCTATGTTCTCAAATGGAGCTCCTGCCTCGATCCACCTCGGGGTGGTATCGGAAATCATAAGTGCCAGCCGGCCCTTTAACTCATCTAGTGACTGAGCGATAGGCAATCCCTTGTAGGGACATGAAGAATGTAGAGTTCTATCCAAAATAGTGTTAATGTACTCACTGCTACATCCAACTTCCTTACCCCGGACCATGACCGACTTAACCGGTCTGAACTCATTTGCCATCTTCTTGCTCTTTGGGACCAAGTCACCATATGCTACATAGAATTTTCGGACCCATGAAGGAATATAAGGGCCTCAGGGTATGGTGAACTGGTCAAATCTATGGAAGTGGAGGGTGTCCCTCACATCGGAGTACTTTCCCTCAAGGCCTTCTATCAATAGCAACTTCTCCTCGAGGATGGTTTGCAATCTATCACCCTTTAACCAATTGAGAAGCATGGGAGGAGGGACAACTGGTGGCACTAGAGCCACAAGAGGTGCCAGAGCTAGCACTGAGTTTGCTGGTGTGGGGACTGGAAGGAGTCTAGCTGAGTTAGGGCGAGACCTAGCCCGGAGCTCAGCCTGCCGGTACTGTAAATATTGGTCATCATAAGGGTCAGATAAAGCAACCTAGGAGCTAGTAGTCACCCTGTCAGATGTGGGCCTCTTGCCCTTGCCTTCGTCTCCCGGTGGAAGCTCTTGCCTTCCCTTTTTGGAAGGATTTGACCCCCTTCGTTGATTGTGATACCCCGTGCTCTTTTTTGGGGTGGCATGTTAATGTTGGTCCTTACCATGTCTGCAAAAACATCAAGAAAAAGTGAGAAACACTTCGATCAAAAGCATTGAAAAATAGCAGTTGTAGACAGACTCGCCGAACTGATCGGCGAGTCGCCAAATCACTTTGGCGAGCTAGATCGGGCTCGCAAAAAGGATTGGCTCAAAATTCTCAGAAAAATTTGGCGTGTCGGCAATGGGAAGGTCTTTCGGTGAATCACCGACAGTATTTGAAGAGCAAGGGTTAGCCCGCCAAATGTTATAGTGCAATTTAAAGTACAAGGGTGCAGACAAAGGGCAATCAAGAATAACTATCGACGAGTCACCGAGTGTTTTCGGCGACCTCAAGCTTATCGTCGAAAGTTACAGAGTCAAACTTCAAGTATAGCATGAAATTAAAGGTGAGATGGGGAACTTTGGCAAACCACCAAGTGGTTCGGCGAGCTCGACCCAGCTCGCCAAACGACCCAACGTGCCTACTTTCAACCCAACTTCTCAAATTCAACCCCGCAACCCCCAAAAACAAAATCAAAGCATGCACCCATCAAATTAAAGTAAGACCCAGTACACCTATTACCTCGGGATACTCAGACTTCTCCCGGTTTTGCCAAACTTTGCCATTTGACGAGTTTTGCCCTTAAGAATGATGTCACCCGCTCTATCATTAGGCAAATTACGTCATTTGGCTCAAAGATGGGTTACTCAGATTTACCCGAATAGACCCAACAACATGCAAGCACAACCCCATAAAATTTAATCAATTTTAAGGCACAAAATTATGGGAATTCAACAATAAAAGCATTACGAGCAAGAATATCGAATTAACATAGGCACACATAACAACAATTAAGATCAGAGAGGCCCAACACACATCACTAAGATAAGATCATTGCAAAGGAGTACAAAATTGCTAAAAATAAATTTGGGGTTCAGAAAACCAACCTTATATGCCGATTAAACAAGATTGAAATGCTATGCGGCAAAGTAATCCACTCCGACACACAATCAATGACTAAAACACTCTAAAAATGCATGAAATATAGAAACTAAAGTGCGGGTGTGAGTTTGGGAAGATTAAAAGTGAGGGAAAGTGAAAGAGTTGGAAGTTTAAACCTTTGGCCTTTTAAAAACCGTCCAGTTCTCGCCCATTTGGCGACATTAATTTTTCTCACCAACCCACTCGGTGACACGCCGAGTGGGCACTTACCTTGCCGAGTTCTACAGGACCTCCAGTTAATGTAGGGGTCCAAACGACGGAGTAGATCGCGATCACCGACTTGGTCGGCAA
The DNA here is from genome assembly GCA_035578085.1 of Solanum pinnatisectum. Classification (NCBI taxonomy): domain Eukaryota; kingdom Viridiplantae; phylum Streptophyta; class Magnoliopsida; order Solanales; family Solanaceae; genus Solanum; species Solanum pinnatisectum. The sequence continues at coordinate 8,486,254 of CM069078.1, read as the reverse complement.
CTCGCAAAGTTGCTCCTGGGCTCGCCGAGTTTTACAGACTCTAATTTAAAATTGTTTTGAGTCCAATGGCAGTCAAAGTCGGGCTCACCGACCTCTTCGGTGATGCGCCGATTGGACCTTTAGCTTGCCAATCTTTAACACTTTCTACACTTCAACCTGTACAATCAACACACCATTATTTCTAAAACAAAAATAAAGAGATAAACACTTGGGTTGCCTCCCAAGAAGTGCCTTAGTTAATGTCGTGGTACGACTTCCCCACTCAATCTTGATTTGTGGGTTAGAGACAAGACAACACATGACCCATTTGGGTCTCCAGCAGCTGAATAGATATGGAATAGGAAGCATTCATCTGATTCAGCAATGAGACATTCTCTTTCATCTCATTCAACACCTTGTCGTGCTCTTCGACTTTGTGAAGAATGTGAGAGAGTATCTCTTCTATTTGTCCACCCTCGTATACCTTAGGCTTTAAACGCTCATGAGGGAGAATATACTGGTCCTTCTTGTCCGGTGCTTCCAATTCCATGATCTTTTTGGCAACTGGATCCAACTGAGTCAAAAGTGTGGCCAAAATCTGGTCCTTCTCAGTCTCCTTGTTGGTCTTAGCCAGGTGATCAAGGAGCTGGACTGCTATTGTATATGGTAGTCATGAAAGACCTTTCGGAGACATTTGGTCAGCCACTCATATGTTTTTCGGACCAAGACCTCTATAGAAGCAGTCCAGTAGCATGTTATTTGAGATTCCATGAGTTGGGCACTGCAGCAATAGTGACTTAAATCTAAGCCACAACTCATGGATTGACTCACCCTCCATTTGTCTGAAACTTAGGATGTTGTCACTAAGAATCATCACTCTCAAAGGGGAGAGGTCCGTTTGGTCACCATTGCTACAAGACATGCTCCTTTATGTTGCTCTAAATAACAACACACAAACCAAAACTAAAAATTAAGTAAGTTCAACTATGACTAACAAGAACACAATTCAACTTAACTAAAAAATCTCAAATAACACCACTCCCCGGCAGCGCCACCATTTTTATTTCAAGAAGAACTATCGGCGAGTCACCGAGTGCTTTTAGTGACCTCAAGCTTCTCGCTGAAAGTTACAGGGCACTTTAACTTTCAATTTTGGGGAGTGGTAAGTATTTGAGAATCAATAGAAAAGAATGAATATGCTCAAGTCAATCATAGGTAAACAAATTTACGAATAAAAGCATGGTTCAAGTTTGGGGTGACACAAGTGTCAAATAACAGGGGGGTTTAGTTTCAATAATCAACTACAACTGCAAATAACATGAAAATAGCAAGTATAGAGATGGGTTCTTGGGATGTGATCAGATTATAGGCTAAGGTAGACAACTGGGTAATAGAAATTGATAGTAAATTTGTTGTAAATCAGTGACTAAGCTAGACTTTAGTGGGGATAAACTTTCTCTCGAACAATTTACCCCGAATCAAATTGGTTTCTCTCGAACACCAACAAGCAGCAATTAAGAACAGTCTTCACTTTAGTCCATTCACTCTCTCGAGCTGAATGTGTGGAAGAGGGTTTAGGATTAACTCTCTCGAGTTGAACCCATAACAACCCAATACCCACAGACCATCAAATCAGTAATCTTGGTCTTAAAACCTCTCTCTCGAGCAAGCCAAAAACAGGAAGGTAGAGTTGCAGTTGCAACTACAACCCTTTAGATTAAGCCACAATTACTGAATGAAATCACTTTTAAACATCATTTACACTATCAATTAACAATACCCAATAGCTAAATCAACCCATAATCACATAATCACACCCCAAGAATTGGGGTTTTAGCTAGACTTCATAAAAAGATAGAAATTGTTACCAAATTGTGTTTCCATCAATTGGGTATGATTAATTTCGTCTTTACAAATGTCTAAGATGAAGAATCTTCAACACCTACTTCTAATTTTTCAGAAATGGAAATCTTCAAAGCTAAGAAAATATTGTCTTAAAACTCAGTTGTAAGCTCTCTAACTTGGAAACTGAACAATAATTAAAACTATTGAATGCTAGATTAAAAATCTGATACTAAACTAAAAATTCAAACATGTATTTATAGTCGCCAAAAATTTGTGTTGTGAAGGACCATTCAGCACAATTAGTCGGGATCGCTGATCCACTCGGCGATCTGCCCTTTGGTCAGTTCCATCGCCTTTTTGCTTTGGCCTTCAGCAACTTCAAGCTCTGTAACTTTGGGCGATATAGCACTGCATCGTGGAACAGTTCGGTGACTCACTGACTGCTACTTTCTATCGCTGACTTAATTTTCTCCTTCAGGGCTTGGCACACTGGAACATTAGGCGAGACCATGGCCATTCGGCGACTCACCCAATGGTTTGGCGATCCTCAGGCTTTCTTTTCTTCATTCTTTCAGCTGCCTTGTTCCTTTTTGCTCATTAGTGTCCATGCTTTGTTCCTCAATCCAAATATCTAAAAATCAAGGATTTACATCAATTATTGGCACAAAATATGTATTTAAGGACACTAAATCTATTAAAATAAAGCCCTAAATGAGTCCAAATCATGGACTCACCAACCGCCAAAGCGGCCTGCACAAAATAGTGAGCTATTTAATAATTTCCAAGACCCCCATTTCAAAACACACCTTTAACCAACGATGCTCAGAAAATATTGTTCACACTAAGATCAATTTTGGGAGTTCTACTCACCCGAATTCAATTCCGTAAAGTCATACGGATTTCTTAACAACTTATCTAACTACTCATGTAATAAAATAAACCACCCAATTTCTACCAGATTTCCCTACACCTTACTGACTCCGATTTCTTCCAAATCTGGACTAGGTTGGGAAATTGAAAGTTACTACCAAAAGTTTTCTGACCCCAATTCTTTCTTCATTGGCTTTTCCCTAACGATGGAAATTAGGTTGTTATATGTTGCCACATCCACCATATACCTTTCAAGAGTACAGAACCCTACTGAATTGATGGATTTTATAACACCCTAAAAATTTCTAAGCTAAGGCCCAAACTATTCTTTATTTGCATGTAGAATCGTATCAAGTGATTCTTAAATTTCTCGTATATATTTTTAAAGGTCATTTATTGGTGTTAGAATGGATTTGGATATGACTTAAGGCCACAAGAACCCCTTAGAACAAAGTTGAGTTGAAACCTTCATTACCGATTAAGTTCTGACATATGATTCTACTTGGGTCAACTACAAATGATCATACCTCCCAGAACATAATGAATTAGGTGGTTCATGACCTTTAAAATTGAAGGTCTTTGAGTTCTCATTCGTATTATTTGAGTATTCATGGAGTTATTTTTTAGAATCTTTTAAACAAATAATATTCTTTAATTGATTTTCTGAAAAAGTAAGGAGGACTTTTGAGGAAAGTTTAAAGAGAATTTTTGAGTAAAGTTTAAGGGAACTATTGATTCCCAAATTTATCATTTTTACATTGAGAAAAGAGAAACTTTGTTTTCTAAATGAGTAATGATTTCAGAGTTATTTCGAAGCACTTACCTCTTTTAAGAGGATATTTTGAGCAATTACCTTAAATTAAGAAAGAGTAAGTTTAATACATTTGAGCATGAGTATATATTTATTGGGAGTAGTATTAAGCACTGATATATATAGGGATGAGTTCAGTCAACTTACATTCCTCATAAACCATGTAGACAACATGGATAAAGGATCGTATTTATTAGAGGACTCCTTATTGATTTCGAGTAGAGCTTTAGTGGATCCACTTAGTTGAGGTGTCCTATATCCCGACAAGCTATAAGACAGTTTTGGCAGTATGGGTAAGACGTTGTATCATCATGTAGCTCATCGTGATGATTGTCGGTTAGAGAATCTCCCAAATAAGAATAGATAGATTTTTATTTTATTTTTATATACATCCTTGAGTAAGAGTCTTTTATTTATGAAGCATTAAATATTGTCATCTCTTGTTACTGATTTATATTGAGTTGTGTTGAGGTAAGTATTCTTTTAGCCTTAACAGCTTAGTTAATTATCATTTCTACTATATTACATACTCGTGTATTCAATGTACTCATGTCATTCGACCTACATCTTTTATGATGCAGATAAAGGTATTCAGGGCATTTCGTTGAAATCACTTTGCGCTTCAATTAGCTTTGGTGAGCCTCCTTACTTTTCGACGGATTTCACATTCATTTTCCAGTTATTTTTGAGTTTGTTGTGGGTCCAGTACTGATATCTATCCTAGTATTAGAGGCTTCATAGATAGTTAGGGTTGAAGAGATTCTCAGTACTTTGTTTCCATTAAAGATTGTTTTGCAAATTATAAGTTATATTGCAAATGAGAATTTTTCAGACATTCCAATTGAGTTTATGTTAAGATAAATTTATGTTTTATGCCTATTATTGCTTGGGTGAGTCTTCCGGTAAGTAGTCAGCTAGGCCAAGGGTTTGCTTGGGGATCAAAAATGGTTCTCAAGTACTGGCCGCATCCAGGGTGTAGGCTCGGGGCATGAAAAACTTAGTATCAGAGCATAGAGTTCAAGTGTCCTAAGATCTCTATGAAGCCGTATTGGTAAGATCTTATTTATGGTTGTGAGGGCCCCACTTTTACAAATGAGGGAATACAGATATTTAAGAAAAGGTTCCCTTCATCCATACTCTAAATCGTTCAATAGAACTTAGTCATAAGGAACTTATTCAAACTTGTACATTTCTCAAATCCATTAGACCACCCCTCATACTCAAGGTAGTTGAAAAGTAAAGCCCAGATCCTTCTTGATGAGTTATTCTCAACAAAAGTCTTCAGAAAAGTCATGAGACTATTGAGGGGCTTGAAAGAAGCCCGTCAGTGATATTAAGTGTGGAGATTCGAAAGAATTCACTCTTATTCCTATAAATCTTTCACTCTAGCTAAAAGAATGATGTACTCCCACACTCTCCTCTCTAAACCTTGTTTCACTTGAGACCCTATAAATAATATGTTCAACACATTTCGTAAGGCATCGGTCAAATAATAATATTTTTGTGCTCTAAGCTTTAAATTATTTTACGAAGTCTTTAATTGTTAAAGATATTTTTAAAATATTTCCTACAAGACCATTTGAGATTTTTTTATTTTAGAATTCTTTTATTTACTTATAAATAAAAAAATATACTAAAGTGTATGTCCAACATAAATGTTATTAATAAATATAAATAAATAAATAAAAAGCTGAAAATTTCCCTCCTAAAGTTCCCACCACCAGATAGCTCATTAATGATAGACCCTTCACCTTCTTAGTCATCAAAATTACTACCTTTATTAAAAACAATGCAACTCTCCTCATTTTGATTGTGCATTACCGAAGAGGATCCAAACACAAGCAACATTTTCAGAAGTAAAAGTAGAGGTTAATCTCCAAACTCCATAATATTTTATATTTTTATGCTCTGTTTGTATGATTTTTGTGAATCAATTTATATACTCTGTTTGATTAGTCTATGTACTCAATTTGTTTATGTAATCTTGAAAATTGACAAGTAGACATAATTTGAAACTTTGACCCAGATGTCAATTTTACTTATATATTGAAAATTAATTTGTATGCTTGTTTGGCTTTAAATTAGTTTATATTCTTGTGATGTAATGTTTAGATCCAGAAAATGAAAAAATTAACTTTCTTTCATTCTGTAGGATACCCAAATTAGATACAAAGTATAAAAATGTTAACCTTTTGTTTCTTTGTTTATATGTTTAAATATATTAACTTTTGATTCAGAAAATAAAAATTCCCGAGCATCGAAAATGGATGGTAATAGACTTCTTCCCGATCGATCAGCATATACAGATGAATTTATAAGTGGAATGAATGAGTTTATTGAATTTGCTTGTAGTCAACCAAAGTTCTTGTCCGAAAAAGTCATACGGTGTCCTTGTAAGCTTTGTAAAAATATGAAGTTTTTAACACCCGATGAAGTTAATGTACATGTTTTTAAGAAAGGATTGACACCCGGTTATTGGTATTGGACGTCACATGGAGAGGAAGCACCTTCTATTAATTTGAATGAACATGTCGATGTAGGTGTCTCTAGTAGTCATCAAGAGTGTACATTTGACATGCCTCCAAGCAGTCAAAGTGACATTCTAAGGGAAGGCTATGAACACATAAATAGATATCAAGGTATGATATATGATGCTGCTGGTGTAGAATTTGGGCCTCATGTTGAACAATATGTAGAAGAGTCTCTGAATATGGATGCTACCAAATTTTAAAAAATGTTGACTTCAACTCAAGAACCCTTATGGCGTGGATGTAAATATTCAGAGTTGTCTACAGCGGTCAAAATGATGAGTATTAAATCTAAATACAATGTGTCCCATGGCTATTTTGATGCAATGGCACAACTAATGAAGGACACAAGTTATCCAGATAATAAGATACCTCCTTATTACTATCGGGCAAAGAAGTTAGTGTCGGGGCTTGGTCTAACTAGTAAAAAGATTGATTGTTGTGTCAATGGATGTATGTTGTATTACAAGGCTGATCAAGAGATGATATAATGTAAGTTTTGTAAAGAACCTCGTAACAAAGATCGCAAGGGAAGGAAGGGTAGCAAAAAGTTTCCACACAAGACTATGCACTACCTGCCACTTATTCCTAGGCTTCAACATCTATATGCTTCAAAGCGATCTGCCGAGAACATGAGGTGGCACTATGAAAATCGTAAAGAAGAAGGTGTGTTGTCCCACCCTTCAGATGGAGAAGCATGGAAAAATTTTGACCAAACTTATCCAGACTTTGCTCAAGAGCCTAGAAATGTTAGGCTCGGTCTTTGTTCTGATGGTTTTACTCCTTATAGTCGGTCGGCATCACCGTACTCTTATTCGCCAGTGATTGTCACTCCTTATAATCTTCCTCCTGATATTTGTATGAATGTTCCATATATGTTCTTAACATTGATCATTCCAAGTCCTCACAATCCCAAGAATAAAATTGATGTGTGTCTTCAACCATAATAGACGAGTTGCTACAATTATGGACAGATGGTGTACTAACTTATGACGTATCAAAGAAGCCAAACTTTCTTATGCAAGTGGCATTGATGTGAACAATTAATGATTTTCCAGCTTATGACATGTTGTCGGGATGGAGTACAACCGGTAAATTAGCATGCCCAATTTGTATGGAACATACAAAAACATTTAGTTTGAAAAATGGAAGAAAAGTTACTTGGTTTGACCGTAATCCTCAATTCTTGCCTCTAAATCATGAATTTAGAAGAAATAAAAATTCTTTTTACAAAGGAAAAGAGGAGAAGTCTAGGCCTCCACCTAGGTTAAGTGGAGATCAAGTGTGGGAAAAAGTGAGAGGGTTTCCTAAGATCACTGAATCTGGTCCACGCAAATTATATGGCTTCGGAAAATCACATAATTGTACCAAAAAAAGTAATATTTGGGATTTGCCATATTGGAAGACCAATTTAGTTCGCCATAATCTTGATGTAATGAATATAGAGAAGAATGTATTTGACAATGTTTTTCATACTGTTATGGACAACAAAGAGAGGACAATGGATAATGAGAAGGCAAGAATGGATTTGAAAGAATATTGTAGTCGAAATGATTTACACTTGCAATTGAATGATGAAGGGAGATGCATTAAACCGAAAGCAAAGTTTACCTTAAATGATGGCCAAAAGAAAGATGTGTGTGAATAGGTTGATCAACTAAAGATGCCTGATGGATATGCTTCCAATTTGAGTAGATGTGTTGACATGGAACATTTGAAGTTATTTGGAATAAAAGTCACGACTGTCATATTTTTATGCAATACCTTATTCCAGTTGCTTTTAGCGCACTTCCAAAACCTATCTAGAAGTCATTAACTAGACTCAGTCTTTTCTTTAAAGACTTGTGCTCAACAGTACTATGGAAGGATCATCTAATGCAAATGGAACAAAATATTCCTATAATCTTATGTAAGTTGCAACGAATATTTCCACCCAGTTTTTTTGATATGATGGAGCACTTACTAATTCATTTTTCTTATGAAGCAAGAGTTTGTGGGCCAGTTTAATATCGATGGATGTATCCATTTGAAAGGTATAAAAATATATTCCTAAAATATATTACTTGTCTCATTAATTTATTACATAATTTATTTATTTCTTAAATTTAAGTGTAGGTTCCTGAACAAAATTAGAAAGACCATAAAAAATAAAGCCAGAGTTGAAGGATCTATCTGTCAAGAAAATTTGGCTCAAGAAATTTCATACTTTACTTCACATTATTTTCAATCTCATGTCCTATGTAGCAACAATAGAGTTAAGCGTAATGATGATGCCATTGAAAAAGATGAAACTCACCCAACTATATCAGTCTTTAATCCTTTTTGTCGAAGTTATGGTAAGAAGGATGGTGATATCCGATGGCTAGATGATAAAGAAGTTATTGCTGCACAGTTGCATGTTCTTATAAATTGTGATGAAGTTAAACCTTTTCTCAAGTAAGTTCCAATCATAGTATTCATTTGATTATTAAGAGAAGCTTAATTATATTTGGTATGCTAATTCAAATACGTACAATTTGTATTAGAAAGTCCTAAGAGATACTTACCGTAATCTCACTGATGATGTCATTGATAAAAAAATTGCTGAAGACTTTTCACGATGGTTCAAAGATTATGTATGAACTAATATAACATTTTTTCATAAGAATATATCAATAAAAAATTCATATCTAATAGGATTTTATTATTTGATAGGTGAATAGTAATCCACAAGAGATGTTGCCGAATCCATTTTTGAAAATCTTAGCAATAGGACCACTTAGACGAGCAATATCTTGGCCTGTTTATTTTGTGAATGGATACAAATTTCATATTTCTTCTTGGGGTGAAGTAAGAAGTACATATAACAGTGGCGTGTGTGTTAGTGGCACTGGACAAGATGGTACTATAAGTGAATATTATGGTGTTCTTAAAGAGATTATCAAGTTAGAATGGCCAATGACATCATGTATCAAGTTAGTTTTATTTTATTGTGATTGGTTTGATCCCTATAAAAATGGCATGAGAGTTGATAGTCAATTTGGTATTGTTGAGATTCGAAAAAGGGGAAGATATTCTAAATTTGACTCTTTCATCTTTCCTGAAACAGTAACGCAAGTTTATTATGCAAATCATCCTGAAAAAAGAAAAGAAATAAGGCTGATTGGTCGATAGTTATAAAGACAAATCCAAGAGGAGCTATAGATACAAGATACAATTTGGAAGTTGCTTAACAAGGGGAGCAATGACGTGCTACTAGTGCAAGTATAGAGGATGACCCAATCGATGGTTTACAGGATGAACAAGTTGATGGTGAAGAGGTTGATTGAAGTAGTTTACAAGTCATTGGCATTGAAGATGGACATGATTTAATTGAAGAGGAAGATAAGGAGATATCAAGTCAAGAATAGGAAGGTGATGATGAGACAACAGGTGAAAAAGAAGATGAGGAAGAGGAGGCAACAAGTGAAGAGGAAGAATTTTTTGATAGTGATGATTCAGCAGGTCAAGAAGAAGACGAAGACGAAAATGAGAAGGATTGATAATATTAGTTTGTCGATTTATTTTTCCACTGTACAATAATATATTTGGTAAAAGCTATCGTCATCTATTAAGTTAAAACAAAAATATTTATGTTTTTACTTTGCCTAAGTTTTTATTTGTCTAAGTTAATTTAGAATGAAAAAATTTAACCTTTGGAAGTTGGTGAACATTTTATTATGCAAAACTAGTGATGATCTAAAGTTGTTTTATTAATTTTTATTTGCTGCAGATGTCAGGTGCAGGATCTGGAAGAGATGGACAACCTAGTTATAAGGGAGGAAAGTCAAGTAAAATAAAAACACAGACAACAGAGCGACAAACAATTCAATTGCCCCCAATAATTCCGACAAAATTCTTTAAATCTCATACTAGTTCACTTCAGATCAATTGCTCTTCCTCGCGTCAACCTAATCTTGATGCTAATCGACCCCAGCCACATAACAATGATGTGCCTCCCATAATCCTGTTACAATCCTTCTGTTCCCATACTAGTCAAGTTCATGTAAATGAGTCTCCTTTACTTTAGCCTAGTCTTGGGGTCAATCAACCTCAGCCTCCTAACATTGAATCACAACCTCAATCTAATCAATCTCCACCAACAAATCAAGAAGCTGAACCATTGATATCACCACCGGATAGTAGGACTCCAACACCCTCATCTACTATAGTTGACAATGTAAACGAAGATCATCAAATATGGAATGTACCTGAAGAGGATGGGTAATATGACTAACTTAGAATAATCTATATCTATATCTATATTACCTTAAAAGCATAAACTCCTAACTTGAATGTTAAATTACTATAATATCCCTAACTTAAAACACCCATCTATATTTATTTGAATAGCATATATTCTCTTGAAAGGTTGTGAATTTTTCGATGAGTTGTGACTTTTCTGATAAGTTATGACTTTTTTCAAAGGGTTGTGATTTTTTCGATGAGTTGTGACTTTTCTAAACAGTTATGACTTTTTCAATAAGTTGCGACTTTTTAAAAGGGTTGTAACTTCTCGGACAGGTCACATCTTTTAAGATAAGACACAAAAAATACTTGTTAATACTACCCTTTGTTGACTATAAATAGAGGGGTTTCCTCTCATTTTTAAACCACAATTTTTTTAATCTTCTACTCTTCTTCTTCTTGCATTTTAAATATTTTCATTTGATTTATTGTCGTTGAGTGAGTTCAAAGTTTAGCGGAATATGAGGTACCAATATTCTGATGAAGTAAACAATTTTATCCTAAGAGGATAAATTCCATAATCTCGAGTACTTGAGGAAAATAATATTTGAAGATATAATTTTTTCTTGCTTTATATATGCAGAAGTATGTAATGTTCCAATATATAAAGTTAACATGATGTAGTCTAAATTCATTTGTTTTTTTAACAATTTCTCTTGTGATGTAGATATATTATTTAGTTATAACATTGTAAATTAACTTAGTTATTACTAATTATTTCAAACGTTATTCACACTCTTTTACATTCTTTAGTTATATTATTATGAATTCCCATAGTTATTACATGAATTATTTCTTTCATCTTTTCTCATATTAAGTTATTACCAATAATTTTTCATATTAGTGCCACTATATATCTAATAACAGCGTGTTGTTATTTTTCTTTGGATGAATCATGCTTGGTTGAATAAATTAAAAATCATTTACAAGGATATGGAACTATATCTTTGTTGGGTGTAAGGTAAACCAGCTAATTAAACATATGATTTCACAGATAGAATATATTCGATAATTTTAATTGTTAGTTTTTTTAGTTAAAAAAAGGAAACCTTTCTCAGCTAACTATGGACAGTCAGATGACTGACCTTGATTTATGTATACAGTCAATCATGAAGTCAAATATGAGAGCCAACAATAAGAACGCCATCTATTATGTTATAACTTATAAACTAAAAATTAATATACAAAGAAATAGTTCTAAAAAATAAAATGTAGTTGTTCTCTTCACATGTTCATATGACATCTAAACAATTTAACATGGAATACACGTGCTTTAGATGACAAGAAAAATATACAACATATATCGTCTATAAGGTAATATTAGTGGCATATGATTAATTATATGATTGAACCTCTTCAAATTGAAATATTATATACATTGCATTTAACTAATAAACTTTTGCATTGACCAGGTTCGCCTGAATAAGAGATATATATATATGACGATCCACATTAAACAATCACAAAAGAATCTGCAATAATATTTTGTGCAGAGTTAATTATTCAAATCTCCGCTTAAATAAGCGATTCTATTTACTATAACATATATTTTCTGAATTGATAGTCACGTGCAACGCACTTGTCGAAAACTAGTATGTATATAGGTGGACTATTTATCTGTTTATATTTTGATAGCTATTATATATTTTATGTAGGTTTGATCCTCACAAGATAGTTAGTGATGGTATTGCTAGCTGCATTCGTAGTAAGTTTAAATTGGCTAGACCTTCATCGAAGAAGTTTTCAAAATCTAGTAACCTGATGTGGTTTGATGAATTAAAGGTAAAAAGGTTTATAAATTATAGTTCATATTTAAATAAAAGTGTTGTATTGTATGACTAATATGGTATTCATTTGATATATGCAGAAGAGATTTAAATGGCTTCCACAATATAATGATGCTATATGGATTAATTTTCAAAAAAGTGCATCTTCAGAATTGACACAACTGTTTCAAGATGTTAGAAAACACTTGCCTCCGAAGCCAAATTGGATGGGAGATGCGGTATTCAAGGAGATGAAAGAGCAATGGGAGTCGGATGAGTTCAAGAAAAAGTCCGACCAAAATTAAAAAAACCGTGATTTGAATGTTGGTGCATCACTTCATACAGGTGGTTCCATACCTTATCGATTGATCTATAAAACAATGGCAATTTTATATCTTGTTTAAAATATATTTCTTTCAAGAAAATAACATCATACTTAGCGTTGATAACATAAATATCTTTTTTTGATTACAAAAAGAAGCAACTGGAAAAGATCCTTCAATTTTAGAATTTTATTTCCGAACTCATCGCAAGAAAAGTGATAAAAGTTGGGTAAATGAGAAAGTTGAAGCTGCTTATGTAAGTGCTCATTCACTCTATTTGCTAGTTACTTATTCGGTTTAAGAAAATGTTCTCTCACTCCTTTCTTTATGAGGTAATTTAGTTCCTTTAATTTTAGAATTTCTTTTATCTCTATTTTTCTAGTTACTTGTTTGGTTTCAAAATATCTATGATTGGGGTTAATCATCTATTCTTTACATCAATTCTTTGTCATAGATGTTGAGAGGAAAACGATGTCAGTTTCATAAATTATTTGTTAGTTCCTTTTGACGTTTTGTATAGTTTCTAAAGATAGATTGCCCGTCTCTACTTGGTTTGCTTTTAAATTCAGTTTAGTAAAGTAATTTGCGACCGAAAGAATCTCTTTAATACTTTTGTGAAGCCTATCAAGTCTCTTATCGATTGGTATTAGCTATAATTGTCTCTACTTGTTTTACTCAGTTTAGTAACGTAATTTTCTACTTGAAGCATCTCTTTAATACTTTTGATAATCTTATCAAATCTCTTATCCATTGGTATTAGTTATGATCTTTTTTTGCGACTGAAAGCATCTCTTTAATTGTTTTGTTAACCATCTCAATACCTTAGCCCTGTAACTTTCACCTTTAGTTTTAACTTCAAAATCTCTGAACTTGGATTAATTTCTTATTCTTTATGTTAGTTTTTTGGCATATAACTTTTGGTAAATAATAGTTTTACTAATACCAAAAGTGCAGAGTTCCACAGACAAAGAGGTACTTTTATATTTCTCTATACATAAGTAAACTAGCTAAACTAATCTCATTGACTAAAAAATAGAAGCAGCCTAACTACAAACTAAGCGATAGAATAAAAGTACACATCAAGTTAGTCGCAGGGAAGCTTGTGGATTGCACTAGTCATTAATTTTGTTGTGCTGCAGAGTATCATTAGGGCCAAATATTTAGGTGGGTGAGAGGTGCTTTCCATCATCACAGTCCATCGAATATAAATATGAAGAGTATCTAGGTTGTTTTATTATTGAAATTTTTTTTTCGTTGCGGCTAAAATGCTATATTTTTTGGTTCTTGGAATGCTATATATTGTTGCTGAAAAGTACTATAATTTTTTATATGCTGAAATGCTATTTTTATGGCTAAAATGCTCTTTTTAACTGCTGAAATGCTGTTTTTTAGCTGTGAAAAATGTTGATTTTTGTTTTTGTTAGGACGAGCAATTTTGTCTCATTTCACCCTGGAAAATTTCTTGTAGATGTTTTCTAGTTGGAGTAGTTGGAACCATTACTTGTAGGGTAAAAGGTTGTGCTATTTTCTCTGACAAGAATTGCAGATGTGCTCACTTCAGGCACAAGCTTTTTTCTAAGGGTGTCTCTGTTCTTACAACTATACACAAAGAGAAGGTTCTTCAGAACATTAAATATGTTGTATAGACATACTAAAAAACTACCTAGAATGTTAGAAAGGAAAAAATATAACTAAATATATGCCATTCACTCGACGAAATAGCTGACCTCATTCGTCTGTTAAATTTTTAATAGGGGTGGATTTCTCAATTAACTAAACTTTACAAATTTAAAGAACAAAAGGTTCTTAGGGTTATACTTACAGAATAAAGTTAAGCCTACCATAGGAAAATTGTTTATAAGCTTCAAAAAATTGCATAGGAAAATATTGCTAAGTTTTTTCCCGAACTTCTAATTTTTGCAATGAACAGATAAGTGGTGTAAAATAGAAAATGAGAACTTTATACATGCTTGCTAAACTTGATAACACTAATCTTAGATAGTATTTCCACAAACAAGAATGTGTGTACCTTGATAAGTTAAGACATTCAATTTCCTACGTTTTAAATGCTTAGTTAAAACATTTAGCTTCAACTCAAGCTTGTTTACATTAAGGTTGTTTAGGTTGTTTTATCTTTCCAACACGATATGTTTTAGTATAATTGAATTCAGCATTCATTTTTTTTTTTTTGGCATTTCGAAAGCTTAGTTAAGATAGTTTGTTTTCTTTGTTTGATTTGTCTGCTAATTTTTTTTGTATATATGAAATTTATTTCTATTCTCTGTCTCATTCTACCATTTAATTATAAAGCTGGCTTGAAATATGCTTTCCATCATTTTAGCAAATGTTGAGTTACTAGTTGTGAAGATGATGATATCATTTACATAAATTAAATTGTTCATTTGAGTTACCATTTCTCATTTTTGTTGTTGTGCTCACATTTGATGCTAGAATCCAATATATTTTGCTAATGATATATATTTCCTAGTGACACTATGCATGGTCTAAAATATTATATCTTTATGAAGCTAGAGTTTGAAACAAAGAAACAAGAAATATTAGCGACTCAAAATGCATTAGATGGGGAGGGAGAAGCTAGTCAACCTTCTCAAATAAGTGAAATGGATATCTGCGTGCAATCTATTGGTGGAAAGAAAGAAGAGTCAAAGGTCTTGGATCCCTAGGTCGAACTGTAAAGACATCAAAGCAATCAACATCAACATTGCCTGAAGATATTAATGAGATGATTAAGTCACAGATAAATTGTAAGACCCCAAGTACTAACCAAGAGTCACATGTTGATTTACCATTGCTTAATTATTACAATATGTTTTATTCTCATTTTGGGAACTTGAAATTTTGTCATATTTGCAAACTTGCTTAACATAAATTGAGACAGTCATGTAAGGGATTGTTTTGGGGTATTTACATAACATTCTAGTTGGAATTATCGATAACTTAAAAGGAGGTGAGGGATATATATATAGGTGTATATGTATGCATTTTGGGCAGCACACAACTATTTGGGCAACACCTTTGAAGGACAGTTGTACAAGTGATAAACATCACTTTTGTGACTATATATTTTCACACCTCCTTTAGTAAATTCATTTTCCTCACATCTTAGAACCTTAGAAAAATATCTAAAGTTTCCTCAAGATCACATTTGCATATAGGCATCTATAGTTTGCATAAATCTTGGGACTTGTACATGACCTATATGTTGTACATTTACATGAAATTTTGAAGGCTAATTTGATCATTTCACCATGGGTTGTAAAATAAGTATGGCTATATGTTTTGTTCTTTTTGGCGTGTGTAAATTCAAGTCTTGTAATATACTAAATTTACTATCTGTTTTGAATATTTGTGTGAAGCATGAACTGGCAAAGGTTTGTACTTGGAAGTTGGTAATATCCTGTTATATTATTTTGAGTGTGAGGATGAAATATGCACGAAAACCTAGTAAGTTATTTGCTTAGATTATTTTGGAAGGGTTCTTCCGCCATAAGATAAAATGTTATGCAGTTTCAGTTTGGCATCAAATTAATGTGTATATGGGAAGGTTTCCCTTCTTTAACTATTTTTTTATTCTGTGAACCTAATTCCTCTACTAGACTAAAATAAATATACCCTTTGTTAATCTCTTTTAAGTGTCGCAGGTATTAAATTAGTTTTCTCCTTTAAGTGGTAGCATCCTTCCGAGTGGATTGTTACAAGTATTGGTATCAGAGCCTAGGTTTGTGGTTCTAGGACTTTTATTGTGAATTACTTGTATATTTGTTCCCTTTCGAAAAGGTTCTATTTAGATTATTTGTTCACTTACATGGGTTATAATATTTTTATCGCATGTAGAGTGCATATGCATCAAGTACAAGTCCCTAACGCAATGTGATCTTCCCTTTTGAAGGAAATAAGTTTTGGCCTCTTCTTCTAATAGACCATGATAAACACCTTCGGATTGTGTTGTAAATTTTGAAGGAGAAAGAACTTTACACTAAACTTACCAAGTGTGAATTTTGGCTTAATGAAGTGCCTTTTCTGGGACATGTTGTATCAACTGAAGGTGTAAAGGTTGATCTTAGTAAAAATTCAAGTAGTTTTTGAACGGAGACCTCCAAAATTCTGAGTGAGGTAAGAAGTTTCTTGGGCTTAGCAGGGTACTATAGAAGATTTGTGAAATGCTTCCCCATTATCGTATCCCCTTTGACTAAACTCTTGAAGAAGGAAGTAAAGTTTACTTAGGATGACAAATGCCAAGAGAGCTTTCCTATACTTACTCTACCAATTGAGGGGAAATAGTATGTAATATATAGTAATGTTTCTCATGGAGGTCTGTGATGTGTTTTGATGCAAGAAGGGAAAGTTATTTCTTATGCTTCTCGGAAATTAAAACCACATGAATTAAATTATCCTACTCATGATCTTGAACTTGCTGCTATAGTGTTTGCTTTAAAAATATGGTGGCATTATTTGTATGGAGAAAAATGTCATATATTTACTGATTACAAGAGCTTAAAGTACTTGGGTACACAAAAGGAGCTGAACCTAAGAACACGTAGATGGCTTGAACTCATCAAGGATTATGACTGCACGATTAACTATCATCCAGGTAAAGCCAATGTGGTGGTTAATGCCTTAAGTCGAAAAAAATCCTTGCAAGCTTAGCTTTGAGTCTGCTGCCCTTACTTCTTGAGTTATGAGCCATGAGTGTTTATTTTGCACTTGATACAAATGGTTTAGTTATTGCTAATTTGCAAGTCAAACCAATATTACTTGAACAGGTGAAAGAAGCACAAAGGTTAGATGAGAGACTCATAAAATTGACTAGAGAAGTTTAAAATGGGGAAAAGCTTGATTTTGTATTAATGGAGGATGGTACCTTGTTTTATCAAAATATGTTATGTGTCCCTAATGATGAAAAATTGAGAAGAGAAATCATGAATGAAGCACATACAACATAATATGCAATGCATCCTAGAGGTACAAAGATGCACCAGATCATCAAACAACATTATTGGTGGAACGGTATGAAGAAAGACATTGCGGAAGTCATTTTAAAATGTTTGGTTTGTCAGCAAGTAAAGATAGAACGCTAGGTCCCAGTTGGTTTGCTACAACCCTTGTCGATGCCGGAATGGAAATGGGAGAGAATTACTATGGACTTTGTTTCTGGACTTCCTCGCACTCAGAGAAATCACGATGCAATATGGGTGATTGTGGACAGGCTAACCAAGAGTGCTCACTTCTTAGCAATCAGGATGGATTACTCACTTGAGCGTTTAGTCGAATTGTACATTAATGAGATAGTAAGACTACATGGAATCCCTGTGTCTATTATATTTGACCGAGACCCAAGGTTCACATCTAGATTTTGGGGCAGTTTACAGGAAGCTTTGGGTACTAAGTTGAAATTTAGCACTTTGTTCCATCCTCAAACATACGGTCAGTCGGAAAGAGTGATACAAATTTTGGAGGATATGCTTCGAGCTCGCATTATGGAGTTTGAGGGTAGTTGGGACAAACACTTATCTTTGATAGAATTTGCTTACAATAATAGTTACCAATCGAGTATTGGAATGCCTCCCTATGAAGCCTTATATGGAAGAAAATGTCGGACCCCTCTTTGTTGGAGTGAAGTTGGTGAAAGAAAGCTTGTTTGTCCTGAAATTGTGCATCCAACAGCGGACAAGGTAAAAATTATCAAGGATCATCTAAAGATTTCTTCGGATAGATAAAAGTCATACGCTGATCTTAAGAGGCGTGACATTGAATATCAAGTTGGAGATAATCTATTCTCAAAGGTGTCTCCATGGAAAAATATTATGAGATTTGTCCAAAAAGGAAAACTTAGTCCTCGATATATTGGACCTTATGAGATACTTGAAAAGATTGGACCAGTTGCATTTACCACCTGAGTTAGATAAGATCCATAATGTCTTCCATGTTTCTATGCTCAGAAGATATTGTTTTGATCCATCTCATGTCCTTCCAGTTGAATCTATTGAGGTTAATCCTGACTTGACGTATAATGAAGAACCTATCCTAATTCAAGCTCGAGAAGTAAAGCTACTTAGACACAAGAGAATCCACTTAGTAAAGGTACTTTGGAGGAACCATTCTGAAAAAGAAGCAACTTGGGAGAGAGAAGAAGACATGAGGACCCATTATCCGCACATGTTTTGGGACTAGTGTAAGGTAAATTTCCAGACGAAATTTGTTTTATGGGGAGAGAGTTGTAACACTTTGAAGTACTAACCAAGAGTCGCATGTTGATTTACCATTGCTTAATTATTACAATATGTTTTATTCTCATTTTGGGAACTTGAAATTTTGTCATATTTGCAAACTTGCTTAACATAAATTGAGACAGTCATTTAAGGGATTGTTTTGGGGTATTTACGTAACATTCTAGTTGGAATTATCTATAACTTAAAAGGAGGTGAAGGGTATATATATAGGTGTATATGTATGCATTTTGGGCAGCACACAACTATTTGGGCAACACCTTTGAAGGACAGTTGTACAAGTGATAAACATCACATTTGTGACTATATATTTTCACACCTCCTTTAATAAGTTCATTTTTCTCAAGTCTTAGAACCTTAGAAACATATCTAAATAGATTGTTCTTCAAAATCACAAGAGGAAAACTTTGTCCTTTTGGCTGGGATTCGAGACACACCCTTCTCTTTGGTAAGTGATGAAATCTGTTTCTGAGCTGGGTAGTGTTTGGTAATTTATGCATATATCGTTCTCTATAACTTCGTTTATAGTGAATAAATATGATTTGGAAAACTAATTTGTATATCTACAACTCTTATCTTTATGTAAAACTCTAATTTAGCTATTATAGATTCGGAATATGGGACACAACATAGGGCAAGTTCTGTCTAGATTTCAGAATTTGAAATCCTGTATGATCAAATGTTAGTGTTTTGAATATATCTTTTTGTAAAAAATATATTTTGCGGTGATTCTTATTTATTTGCAACCTTTAGAGGTGTACCTACATCTTTCATGCAGTATATAAAGTCCAGTTTTGCGTTTTTCCTTTATAAATTTAAGTTGCGACTTGAGGTACCAGGCTGGACAGATTCACTGTTCTGGGAGTATAGTTGTATTTGTACATGCTAGGCTTACTTGTGATGATGATCCTGTTTTACATCAACATTATTTAGCTAATAGAAGTTAAAGAAGTTATTTAATTGTATTTTTAAGGTTATATATACTCGTGTACAAGTTGAAAACCTTGATACGTTGGTCGAGCTACGGTTTGAATTCTTGAAGTTTTGTTGGACTGTTTCTATGCTAAAGCCCGCGGTTTGGGTATAAACTTGTACTTGTACTCTTATTATTTTCTTGTCTATTTGAAGGGTTATCTCGATACCTTGGTTACTTCTTGTCACATTGTATTGTCGTGTTGATATTCTCTGAGACTTTCAAGACACTTGCGTAACTCGCCCACTTGTATGGATTGCTTGATCACATGGCATTCTTGTTGGGAATTTGTCCTTGTGGCTGTGACTTTGTCACTACTGGCATGCCTATTGATTCGGATTATTTGCCATCTTGACTCTGGATTTTTGGTTCGTCTTAAGTATGGAAGCTGTCCATTTTAAGTATGAACTAGGAAGCCATTTTTAATATGGTTCTTGATTCTCTTGATTATTGGGCTTTGACCCTTCTTGATGCAGGGCTTCGGTCCTTCTTGATACTTGGTTATGCTGGGTGTGACGGTATAATGTATATATTGGGCGAGCCTTGGTGTTGGATCTCTTGGGAAATGATGCAATGAGCGTTCTGGACACTTGGATCTTTAAATATAGAACTTGATACCCTTAATATACTGTTTACTTGATTTGTTTTTTATGTTTCAATTGTGTTGTCCATGCCTTTTGAAAGGTAACTTGGAGGCGGAGTTTTTGCGAGCATTATGGGAAGATCGCATTTGAATATAGGCATCTATAGTTTGCATAAATCTTGGGACTTGTACATGATCTATATGTTGTACATTTACATGAAATTTTGAAGGCTAATTTGATCATGTCACCATGGGTTGTAAAATAAGTATGTCTATATGTTTTGTTTTTTATGGGGTGTGTAAATCCAAGTCTTGTAATATACTAAATTTACTATTTGTTTTGAATGTTTGTGTGAAGTATGAACTGGCAAAGGTTTGTGCTCGGAAGTTGGTAATATCATGTTATATTATTTTGAGTGTGAGGATGAAATATGCACGAAAACCTAGTAAGTTATTTGCTTAGATTATTTTGGAAGGGTTCTTCCGCCATAAGATAAAATGTTACGCAGTTTCAGTTTGGCATCAAATTAATGTGTAAATGGGCAGGTTTCACTTCTTTAACTATTTTTATTTCTATAAACCTAATTCCTCTACTAGACTAAAATAAATATACCCTTTGTTTATCTCTTTTAAGTGTCGCAGGTATTAAATTAGTTTTCTCCTTTAAGTGGTAGCATCCTTCCGAGTGGGTTGTTACATAAATGCTTCAAATGCTGATTTTTATGCTCAGTTGCAGAATGAGAAGCACAAAAAATAAGAAGATGAGAAAGGAATTAGACTTGTTGATGAAGCAAGTATACAAGAAATTATTTTCAGCTGAGCGATCATCTCAATAAAACAACCAAGCTTATGAGAATGAAAGTGATGATGACTCTAATAGCATGAATGAAAGAGATTCTAACCCTGATAACGTGAATGGAAGTGCTCATAATTATGATTGAGATGGTTGGTAGTTCTATTGAGGATTCAAATTAGAAATATTTTATTTTGGACCATTTAAGAATCATACATTATTGAAATGGATGTCATGAATTATGATTTTTGTTAGTTGGAATGATTTTATTTTGAATGATGATTTTGAGAATTATTGGAGGTTTCAAATAGTTTTTTGTTTAATTGTGAAATTTATCCAGCGGTTTGAATGTGAATTATTATTTGGGGATTTTACATGGGGATTTACATGATAAATATTCATTAATTTTTTTTGTGAGAATTTCCTCTTGCGGATTTACTTGGGTATTTCATAAAAAAATTCTTGCCAAATCGTTTCATAAATATCCACAACAAAAGTTATTTTATTAATCAGGAATTATAATATCCAAACATCCTAAAGGATTTACTTGGGGATCTTCATAGGGAATAACTTGCAGAATTTTCTATGATAATCCGCAGGTAAAGTCCTTTGCGTATGAAATTTTACCAAAAAAATCTTGTGAATGTTTGATATTTAATCGTAGATAAATTCGCAAATAAGGTACATACGGATTTATTTCTGCAACTAACTTACATAGGGATTTTGTAAATCCGCAAGTAATACTTACCTAGGAAGGTTTTTCCATTGAATTTCAATTGGCAAGAAAATCCACAGATAACCAAATTACTTGGGGGATTTTATTGTATTATCCCTATGAAAATCCCCAGGTAATCAGAACTTTTCTTGTAGTGCGAGAAAGTCTAGGAATGTGTTGAAAACCCAAATTGGACCATGGGACCCACCAAAGAACCCTAGATGGACCGTGAAAGGGACCACGGCCTGTTATGGTCCTCATAACAAGAAGGCAGAACCTGCCTCATGCAGGTTCCCTCCCACGGACCCCTAGACGGGCCGTGAAGATGGTGACAGGCCGTTAAGTGCTCGTGAAGGGGGTCAGGTCAGTAGGGGTTCTCCCCTAGCCATTGGTTAAGGACCACGGGCGTCAAAACGGCTTGTGAAGCCCCACACGGACCATGAAGTCGTAAGTGAAGGGGTTTATCAGACTTACTGTTTAGGGTCAACTTCAAACGATCATATCTATTAGAACAAAATAAATTAGGTAGCCCATAACCTATCAAATTAAAGATCTCTTAGTCCTATTACCAACGCCACTGAGTTTGCCTAATTCAAAGCTTAGAGTAAAAAGTTATGCCTGAAATCGTGTAGGCCTATCGGGCAGAAATTCTTCATGACCCGATAGATGGGCCATAGTAGTGCATGACGAGCCGTGTAGGCCTCCTTGATGCCAATTCAATAGTTTTAAGTCAGGGAGTTTTGGTTCTTTTCCCCAATTATTTAAATTCAATACTACGTCATTTTGCCTTCTACCCAAAGCCATATGTAATGATTTTAAACCCCAAATCGCCCAAACTCAATTCATTCTCTTAAATTTCCAAAAGTAGATCAAGCTCCTCCTCTCAGATATTTCTCCCTCTAAAGGAAGAAGAAGTCAAGTTAAGATTTCAAGATCAAGCCTCCAATTCACCAAAATGCTTAAGGGCTTTGAACTCCAAGGTATGCTAGTATTCACCTATGGATTCCTTTCCTCCATAGGGTTCCTAAATTTTCCAATTTTGTAAAGCTAGATTCCCTAATCAAGTTAGGGTTTTCTTCAATTTCCATGGGTTTTTTTCAATGTTGATTCAATTGATTGCTTTATGTTTTTATAGGCATGAATTGAAGTAATTTCATGTTTTTAAGTTGATTCCCCATGAACATATGCATAACTTATGTTTTCTAAGCCATGGTGATATAATGTGTGTCTTGAACTATCAGAGATAAATTTATGAAAATATGCATGTCTTCTCTACATGAAATTGATCAAAATGAATTTGAAGATACTTTGACTTTGAAAATATGACGAAGCTTATAAATTATTGTATATTGCATGCTCTATGAAAGTAATGCTTATGACTCAAGGAAGCTTATAGATTAAGGTATATATATATTCTATGAAACTTGGCCACATGACATGAATCACATCTAGACTTTCCCTCACTGCTTTTCGAGCTAATTTCCTAAATTAGGTCTTGATTAGTACGGTATCCGGATATTCCATCAATGATTATAGATCACGATTTAAAAATTATTTCCATTAGTAGCAGGGCATCTCTAGCATGAAGTGAATGACTATGGGCCTTAAAGGCTATTATTAAATGATCATGGATGGTGAAAGGTTTTTTCACACATGGTCTAAGGAGCTATCCTATGTTAAGACAAACGGTGACTACCTATGTCTCTTAATGATAAGACAAGTTAAGATTAATAACAATTCCGTGGGATTTATGCTTAGCACCGAGTGGACAAGTGGCGACCACCCATGTCCCATAACTATGTGCCCCCATAGGATGATTGTCTTAGTTAGACATTAGCTAGTGGATCCATGTAAGCTAGAAGTTCATGGTTCTACCATGGCAAGTAGGGCACTCTATTTTTGGTGCGGGAGCATTACGCCGGATTCCATGTTATAGCTCACATAGTCTCTATGTCGGTTTAGGCTACTTCCCACAATAATAATGAACTAAGGTTACTTCAAGAAGTATTTCATATGTATTCAAAGATGACTTTACTTGCATTGACCATGATTACGATATATTTTTTCTAACCCTCTTATCTCATGTATTGACTTGGTCTTGGCATATCACTTAAATGTCCTTCTAGCATGATTTCATAAGTTTTATGTATTTCTATCATACTTGGTATATTTTTGTACTAACACATACTCTTGCCTACATTGTTTCTCAAATGTAGGGTCCGATGTTCTGGTTTACCATCTTCGTGGCTAGGGATCTATTAGTAGAAGTTTCAAGATTGGTGAGTCCTCATGTTCCGAGGATGAAACCTTTATTTTATATTGTCTTTACATTTCAATTTTGAACTTGATGTACGTGTATGTATCCATCTCTCCTCTGCATTAGATGGCTTTGAGACATTGTTAGACATCTGCTTCATTTTATAAAACTCTTTTATGATATAAATTGTCTTTTAAATATCACAATTTCTATTATCTTGTATGGCATATGATAAGTTGCTGGTATGGAGCCTTTCAGGGTCTTATATGCCATGTTTCACATAGGATCTACCTTGGGTCATGATAACTTTGTATTGAGTTGAATTGAGGTAAGTATTCTTCCAGCCTTATCAGTTCAGTTAATTATACATTCATCTATATTACTTATTTTTGTATTCAATGTACAAATGTCATTCTACCTGCATCTTTTCTTATGCAGATACAGGTATTCAGGATCATCAACATGCATTTACTTGAGATCAATTTGCGTTTCAGTGAGCCTCCTTGCTTTTCGAAAGATTTCACATTTATTTTCATGTTATTGTTGAGTTTTCGTGGGTCTTGTCCCGACATCTATCATAGTATTAGAGTCTTTATAGGTAGCTAGATTTGAGGAGTTTCTCAATACCTTCTTTCCTTTAAAGACTGTTTTGCAAATTACTACTTTTATTGTAAATGAGTATTTTTCAGACATTTATATTAAGTTTATGTTGAGATAACTTTATGTTTTAAGCCTATTATCATATTAGTGAGTCTTTCGCTAAGTAGTCATCCAGGCTAAGAGTTCGCTTGGGGATTAGAAATGGTTCTTGAGTGTCATCCACGAACAGAGGGTAGGCTCGGGGCTTGACAGATTTACTAAAAGGCCTTCTTGAGGTAGGTGAGGAATCGTCCATCTTATGGTACGATCCTATCTACACTGGCTACATAGTTTATGGGGGTTGTGAGTTGTTAGAACTACCCCCACATCGGTGCTCAATACTACTCCAAATATATATATATATATATATGCTCATGTAAAATACTCAGTGGGTTGCGATAATTACTCAAAAGGGCCTCTTTAAGAGGTAACTTAATTGTACTCAATCTTTTTGAAATACTCTAAAAACACTTTATATTGTTTTACAAAGTAGTACTCTCTTTTCAATGTGAAAAGCAATACCTTCTTTAATGGGTAACTGATTTTCTCTTTGTCTGGCTGAAGTGCCTTTAAAAAATGTTTATGCTCTTCTTTAGAATAGTAGTTCTTTTCCCAATGTGAAAATAGTACTTTTTGAACCATTTAATTTCCCTTAAGCTCTTCTCAAAAGATACTTTAAAAATACTCTTAAACTCACATTAAAATTCCAAAACCAATGCATGAAATTAAATGCACAAAGGATTTCAATAAAAATTTCACATGGGCCGTGGTAGGGCTCGTGGTTGAAGCCCCCAGAACCAGCAACTATTGGCCAAGGACCATGACCAGCTTGACTGTCCGTGGTCCCTGTGACGGTCTGTCATAGGGCTCGTTGTCTGCCCCGTCAGATTTTTAAGTAGGGTCATTTTGGTCTTTCCCCTATGTGTTGGACACCTAAACTACGTCGTTTAACCCCTAAACTACGTGGTTTTGGTCATTTTTAGACTAGAAACTAAATTAGAACCTAACCTAATTAATCCTTCACCTAAATCAAGCGAAACTTAGAGTAAAAATTAGAGAGAAAGTCGAGCAGCCCTTCAGGAAAATGAAGCAAGGTTTTCATCAATTCCAGGCACGAAATCAAAAGATTTCTCCATGGAATTCATCACCAGGTATGTGGGATTTCACTAGTGGTTTCCTTTCACCCATTAGGTCTCTATATTTCAGAAAGAATCTTGATTCCCTTGATATTATCTAGACCTAGGGTTTCTTAAATGTTAGAAATTATTGGGTTTTAGTTGTTAGAATGATCTAAATCAGATTATCAAGTTGCTTAAGTTCTTGCATGAAATTCAGAACTCTAGTTGTGTAGATTCGTTTAGTTCATGAATTACACATGCTAGGTTAGTTTATTGAGTTATACATGCTCCAATTACGAATGTTTCATTATCAGTATATAAATTTTGCATTTTCAGTTAGCATGTCAGTATTTTGAGCTGTCCAGTATTACCAAAAATCAGTCAAAATGTGTTATTTACATAATCAGTTGGGAGTAGACTTAATACTGAGTTGGACTAGGGTCAGTCACCCTCACAATCCTAGAACAATGTGCCCCGTAGGTTTATAAGTCCCCTCTGTGGGTATTACATTTTAGTGATCATGTCAGTCATGCCTCTATAACTCTGACAGGGTATAATGGGTCCTCTTGATGGGGCATATACATTGGACTCCACGTTTAGCTCACGTGGTTTTATATCGGTTATTAGTAGCTCCCACAGTCAGATTCTATTACATTGACCAGGTTATTAGCTATGGTTTAGTATTCAGTTTCAACATGTTATAAACTTGGTCATTGCATTCAGTTAGTTCATGTTCAGTATTTCCAGTATAGTATCATGCTTATCTTACATCATTGCTCAGTTATATGATTTGTCCAGTTATGTATATTGTTCAGCTTTATTCTATCCTGCATGCTCAGTACCTTTCAAGTATTGACGCATAATTTGCGCTACATCTTCTCGTGATGAAGGTTCAGGTCCTCAGCATCCAGATCACGCATAGATCGGTTCCCAATCTTCAGTTCAACAACATCAGTTGTGAGTCCTCATTCTTCGAGGACAATTGACATGATTATCTTTCCACTTTCAGTCCTTAGGTTCAATTTTTGCTAGATTTAGCTGGGGCATGTCCCAGTATCTCTAGTCCATTAGATGCTTTATTTCAAACATAGTTAGATTCAGTTTTAGCTTGGAGTTTGATATTTCATTTGTTATTAAACTATCAGATTTTATATTCAAACTTAGAACGGGTATTCCCAATCACTTCTAGTTTATCTCATGTTTAAGCCTCCATACAGAATTATCTTATTTCAGTTATCATAGTATGCTTATGTTATGCCCGCAGGGTTAGCTTGGGGTCACTCGTGATCCTAGGTCCCGTGTCCGCGTCCTGGGGGTAGCTTTGAGGCTTGACAAACTTGGTATCAGAGTATTAGTTTTAAGTGTCCTAGGATGTCTGAAAAGCTGCACTAAGTAGAGTCATTTTTATGGGTGTGAAGTGCACCACATATAATGAGAGGGAGGCTACGAGCTGTTTTAGGAAAACATCACTTTCTTGATATTCATATCATGCGTGGGTATGATCTACCTTTCTAATCTATGTGTTATGCATTTCAGATCATGCCTCCAAGTAGAGCTTATAGAAGGAATGTCGGCAATGCTAACGCAACTCCTCTAGTCCCAGATCATGAAGTTTCGAATGCAGAGTTTCAAAATGTTATTCAACTGTTGGCTTAGAGTGTGACTAACCAGAACAATCAACAGGTTCCAGCTCCTGCAAATGCTAGTGGTGGGTCAGTGGTAGCCAGGGTTCGTGATTTAGTAAGGTTGAATCCGCCTGAGTTTTTAGGGTCGCAAGTTGGAAAAGATCCCCAAAACATCATTGATGAGGTCAAGAGGATCTTTAGAGTGATGTAAGTGACTGGTAATGATAGGGTTGAGTTGGCATCTTATTAGCTTAAGGATGTGGCTCACATTTGGTTCACTCAGTGGAAAGAAAACACGAGTACAAATGTGGTTCCTATTACTTGGGAGTGTTTTAGTGAAGCCTTTCTAGACAGGTTCTTCCCAAGAGAGTTGAGGGAAGCAAAAGCTCAGGAGTTCATGAATTTGAGGCAAGGTAGCATGTCAATCCAAGAGTACGGACTCAAGTTCACCCAACTCTCCAAGTATGCTCCTCACATGGTAGCCAATTCCAGGGCTCAAATGAACAAATTTCTGTATGGGGTATCTAACTTAGTGAAAACAGAGTGTAGAAATGCTATGTTGCTGGAAAATATGAACATCTCTAGGCTCATGACTCATGCTTAGCAGGTTGAGGGAAATAAGCTTAGGGAACATACTAATGAGAACAAAAAGGTAAGGCCATGCAACTATGAGTATTCTTAACAGAAATTGGGTGGTGGAAATCGCTCGCAGGTTCAGCAAAAATTTTTAGCCCCAGCACCTTCATCAGCTAGTGCTCCATCCCCAAGTACCGACTGGACCAGAAAGGTAAGGCATCGGGCTCTAAGTCTCAAGGGAGTGTTTCGGGTACTAGAACCTACCCAACTTGTCCTAAGTGTGGTAAGAACCATCCAAGTGAGTGTCTTGCAGGAAAGGAAGGATGTTTTGGGTATGGTCAGACTGGTCACAGGTTGAGAGATTGCTCTTCTTCTAAACAGGGTCAAGGAGGCAATAATGGTAGGGCTCAGTCTACAACTTCAACAACACTAGCAGGTTGCCCGACTCAGCAGGGTAACTCATCTGGTACCGTTGGCGGTCAGCACCAAAACAGGTTGTATGCTCTTTATGCTCGCCAGGATCAGGAAGAGGTACCGGTTGAGATTTTAGACCGACAAATTAAGAAGTTGAGAAACAAGAAATTTTGCTTCTGTGAAAGTATTGTGGAGGAATTATTTATTTGAGGGTGCTACTTGGGAAGCCGAGGCCAATATGATGTCCCGATATCCTCATATTTTTCTTTCTACTCCTACTCTAGCTTGAGGTAATGAGTTCCTCATGGTTTGCTCCTTGTTTGAAGTCATGTGTGTTTTAGATGTTCCCATGATTTCCTTATGTTATGCATGTTCATGAAAACTTGTGTTTTGAAAGAAAATGAGTTCATATGATAGATTTTCCTCATGTTGTAGTGCATTAAGTATGAGTTGCCTATAGACTTCATGTGATGAATTGATGAACACGATTTCGCTTTTCTTTTTTAGAACGAATTGCATATGGGCTCCATGAGATTGTGTTGAACATGCTTTTAGCTTGGAGAAGGTAGTTCCTCCTTGAACATGAGTAATTTTGAAATTTCATGCATATTGGGTTGCTAGATATAGTGCCTACCGTCCCTTGAAATGCATTGAGTATGTTTAGCTTGGAGATGAAATTCCTCCTTGGTTGTGTGCATTTAGATAAGTTGCATGCATGATGGGCTGATAGTATTAAGTCTTTTCTTCCAAAAGGTGTCTAGAAATTCCATTTGAGGATGAATGTTCCCAAGGAGGAGATAATGTAACACCTCAGAATCTAGTAGGCTAAACTAGGGCTAAGTGAGAGGGCAAGAGCCAAGGAAGAGGGCTTGGACAACCCAACCTTCACCAAGCCCTGCCCACCTTCCCATGACCACCTTGAAGGCTTATGGTAGGGACCACGTGTCGTGGTGAGGCTCGTGGAAGGCTAGGCAGTAGCTAGGTTACACTGCCTAAAACAGCCTCCTCCACATGAGCTACTTCACGGCTCGTGAAGGCCTTGACGGGCCATGGGAGGAGTCGTGGAGATGATTTAGATTTTAGGGGTTAAAGGGGTGGTTGCCAAGCCACTGGTTCATGACCACGAGAGGTACCACGACTCATGGAGACTCACCTGAAAAGGGGGCAGACTACTGTAAAATGGGGGCTTAAGGGTCTTTTCTGGTTTAAATTAGATTAATACTATGTCGTTTTACCCAAGCCTAGGACCCCTATATAAGTCATTTTAACCCCAAAACTCACCCATTCAAGTCATTATTTCCAAAACCTAAAAGAAATCCCAAAGTTTTCCTCTCAAATATTTCTCTGTTTAGAACTTGAAGATGAAGAAAGAGTTGGAGCTAGGATCAAAGTCAAGTCTCCATTAATTAAGCATTTGTGTGCTTTGTAATCAAGGTATGATGTCTTTTCATCCATGGATTCCTTCCATCCATGGAGTCCCTATGATTCCTCGATTGAGAAGATGAAATTCCCTAATTTAAGTTAGGGTTTTCTTCCAATGTAGTGGGTATTGATGAATGTTGATCCAATCGATTGGGTTATGATTGTTTATGATTGAATTGATAGGAATACATATTTTTAGGATGAAATTACATGTACCCATGCCTAAACCATGTCTAGAAAGATGAAATTGATGTAAATGGGATTTATGCCATGAAAGAATAATTTATGGGTTTAGATGTATTCTATCTAGGATTGATGAGATACATTAGAATTGAAGCTTATATGATGAATCATGATTAGAATTGCTTTGAGATTGAATCTTATGAGATGATTATGATATTGAATTTCTTGATAGTGAAGCATATTGAATGATTATGAGATGTAGTGCTTTGAGAGTAAAGTTTATGTTGTCAATTGTTGATTATTGATGTAACTGTTGTGGAAGAGATAGTTCCCACATGAATTGCTTATGTTATGAATGTGAAAGGCTTTCTTACATTGAATGATTCTGGGTTAAAAGGATTGCTCACCTAAAATGAATCTAATGCTAAAGACTGAGAAATTGATGAGGCTAGAGGCGATTACCCATGACCTCTACATGAGATGGATATGAGGCAATTACCCATATTCCATAAAATAGAATAAAGAGACGATTACCCTTATTCCTCAAAGTTTAACAGGAGGCGACTCCCAATGTTCTTAAGATATGATTTGGACAAGAGGTGAGTACCCATGATCCTTGTAGAATGACAAGAGGTGAATACCCATGTCACTACAGGCGAGTACCCACGATCCATATGTTAAGTTGGACTAGAGGTGAGTACCCATGATCCATATGTTAAGAAGGACTAGAGATGACTACCCGTGTTCCTTTATAGTAAGGCAAGAGGTGAATCCCTATGTCTATAAAAGATAAGATAGACTATGTTATGATGAATGATGAGCTTGGATTATTGCTTAAGTTTCCCTCCATGATGAGTAAGGTTGATATGAGGTTACTTCAAGAAGTATTCCTCTTATGTTGATATGATCTATTATGTGCATTAATTATGCTTTATGACCTAGATTGTCTAACTCTTATGTTTATGTTGATGTTTATGCTAGCTATCATATTTAGCACATGTTTGTACTAATGCATTCTTTTTCCTACATATCTTATCCAAATGTAGGGTTCGACGATCTCGACTCTTATCCCCGTGGCTAGGATCTTAGTAGAGTAAGACTTGAAGATTGGTGAGTCCTCATAGCATTCGATGATATAGCCACTATTTTCTTATGTTCCTTCATTTTATGTTTTGAACTTTATTGTATGGGTTGTGTCCTAACATATTCATATTTTAGATGGTTTGAGACAAAGTGTAATAGACTTCAACTTTTGATATAAGACTTTGATGTTGTTGAAAAATGTTTTAATTCCCACCCATTCCTACTATATTATGTTATGAAAGCTAAGAAGCGTATATACGGCCTCTCGGGGTATTGTATGCCATGTTACTTCTAGGGTGTACCCTAGGTCGTGACATCGAATTTCATTAATTTCACAAAGAACAATGTTCTTTCTGAAATATAAGGCTATCATAGTGATGGACTGAGTTCATCCTCATGCCCTACATCTACTTTCTATCAGCAAAAGAGTAATCTAGGGTTTCTTCCTTTGATTTGAGTATTCTTGAAATGAGTTTGTTATTGAATTCTGAGTTGCTATTCCT
The DNA here is from genome assembly GCA_035578085.1 of Solanum pinnatisectum. Classification (NCBI taxonomy): domain Eukaryota; kingdom Viridiplantae; phylum Streptophyta; class Magnoliopsida; order Solanales; family Solanaceae; genus Solanum; species Solanum pinnatisectum. The sequence continues at coordinate 8,454,734 of CM069078.1, read as the reverse complement.
AATTTTTGAGTTGTTATATATTATGCATTGAGGTTCTTTAGTTGATTTTTCATGTCTATTTTTCAGCTTGAACCCTATTATTTGAGTTTCATGGAGTTATTTTTGAGAATCTTTTTAACCGAATAATTATCTTAAATTGATTTTCGGAGAAAGTAAAGAGGAGTGTTGAGGAAATTTTAAAGAGAATTTTTGAGTAAAGTTTAAAGGAACTATTTATTTCCAAATTTATCATTTTTACATTGAGAAAAGAGACACTTTGATGTCTAATCGAGTGATGAGTTCTGAGTTATTTTAGAGCAATTACCTTTTTTAAGAGGATATTTAGAGCAATTACCTAAAATTCAGAAAGATTATGTTTTTTACATTTGAGCATGAGTATATATTAATTAGGAGAAGTATTGAGAACCGATAGAGAGATGAATTCAGACAACTAACATTCCTCATAAACCATGTAGCCAACTTGGGTATAGGATCATACTTTTTAAATGACTCATTATTGCTTTCGAGTAGAGTGGTGTCCTATATCATCACGTGGCTCATATTGATGGTTGTCGATTAGAGAATCTCCCATAAAAGAGTAAAGAGGTTTTTATTGTATTTTTATGTACATCCTTGAGTTAAAATTTTTATTCATGAAACTTTAAATATTGTGATCTCTTGTTATTGCTTTTGTAATACCTCGAATTTGAGAAAATCTAGGAATGTGTCTAACGGGCACGTCAAGAAACCAAATTGGACCATGGGACCCTCCACGGAACCCTAGATGAGCCGTCAAAGGGACCATGGCCTATTATGGTGCTCATAAGAAGAAGGCATAATCTGCCCCATGTAGGTTCCCTCCCACGGACCCCTAGATGGGCCGTGAAGATGGTGACGGACCGTTAAAGTGGGTGTGAAGGGGGTCAGCTCATTAGGGGTTCTCCCCTAGCCACTGGTTAAGGACAACGAGCATCAAAATGGACTGTGAAGCCCCACATGGACTGTGAAGTCGTAAGTGAAGGGGTTTTATCAAACTTAGTGTTTAGGGTTAACTTCAAACGATCATATCTGTTAGAACAAAATGAATTAGGTAGCTCATAACCTATCAAATTAAAGATCTCTTTGTCCTCTTTCCAACACCACCGAGTTTGCCTAATTCAAAGCTCATTGTAAAAAGTTATGCCCAAAATAGTGTAGCCTTGTCGAGCAGAAATTCTGTGCATGATCGGCCATGAAGTCTTCTTGATGTCAACTCAATAGTTTTAAGTCGGGGAGTTTTGGTTCTTTTCCCCAATCATTTTAACTCAATAGTACGTCATTTTGCCTTCTACCCAAAGCCCTATGTAATGATTTTAAACCCCAAATCACCCAAACTCAATTAATTCTCTTAAATTTCCAAAAGTAGATCAAGCTCATCCTCTCAAATATTTCTCTCTAAAGGAAGAAGAAGAAGCCAAGTTAGGATTTCAAGATCAAGCCTCTAATTCACCGAATTGCCTAAGGGCTTTGAACTCCAAGCCATGATAGTATTCACCTATGGATTCCTTTCCTCCATAGGGTTCCTAAATTCTCCAAATTTGTAAATCAAGATTCCCCAATCAAGTTAGGGTTTACTTCAATTTCCATGGGTATTTTTCAATGTTGATTCAATTGATTGCTTTATGTTTTTATATGCATGAATTGAAGTAATTTCATATTTTTAAGTTGATTCCCCATAAACCCATACATAACTCATGTTTTCTAATCTATTGTGATATAATATGGGTCTTGAACTATTAGAGATAAATTTATGAAAAATTGCATGTCTGCTCTTTATGAAATTGATCTAAATGAATTTGAAGATGCTTTGACTTTGAAAAAATGATGAAGTTTATGAATTATTGAAAATGCATGTTTTATAAAAGTAATGCTTATGAATCAAGGAAGCTTATAGATTAAGGTATATACATGCTCTATGAAACTTGGCCACATGACATGAACCACATCTAGACTTGCGCTTTTTGGGATATTTCCTAAATTAGGTGTTGATAAGTAAGTAACTGGGTATGCCATCAATGATTAAAGATCACGATTTAAAAATTATTTCCATTAGTAGTAGGGCATCTCTGGCATGAAGTGAATGACTATGGGCCTTAAAAGCTATTATTAAATGATCATGGATGATGAAAGGTTTTCTCACCATGGTCTAAGGAGTTATCCTATGTTAAGACAAGCGGTGACTACCTATGTCTCTTAATGATAATATAAGATAAGATAAGTTAAGATTAATAACTATTCCATGGGATTTATGCTTAGCACAGAGTGGATAAGTGGCGACCACCCATGTCCCATAAATATGTGCCCCGTAGGATGATTTTCTAAGATAGACATTATCTAGTGGATCCACGTAAGCTAGAAGTTCATGGTTCTACCTTGGCAAGTAGGAAACTCAACTTTTGGTGTGGGAGCATTACACTGGATTCCATGTTATAGCTCACATGGTCTCTATGTCGGTTTAGCCCACTTCCCACAATAATAATGAACTAAGGTTACTTCAAGAAGTATTTCACATGAATTCAAAGATGACTTTACTTGCATTCACCATGATTACGATTTATTTTTTCTAATCCTCTTATCTCATGTATTGACTTGGTCTTTGCATATCACTTAAATGTCCTTTTAGCATAATTTCATAACTTTTATGCATTTCTATCATACTTGGAATATTTTTGTACTAACACATACTCTTGCCTACATTGTTTCTCAAATGTAGGGTCTGATGTTCCGGTTTCCCATATTCATGGCTAGGGATCTATTAGTAGAAGCTTAAAGATTGGTGAGTCCTCATGTTCTGAGGACCAAGCATTTATTTTATATTGTCTTTACATTTGAATTTTGAACTTGATGTACGGGTTATGTCTATCTCTCCTTTGCATTAGATGACTTTGAGACATTGTTAGACTTCTGCTTTATTCTATAAAACTCTTTTATGATATAAATTATCCTTTAAATATCTTGATTTCTATTATCTTGTATGATATATGCTAAGTGGATGGTATGGGGCCTCTTTGGGTCTTATACGCCTTGCACCTAGGGTCTACCTTAAGTTGTGATAGCTTTGTATTGAGTTGAATAGAGGTAAGTATTCTTCCAGACTTATTAGTGAAGTTAATTATACATTCTTCTATATTACATATTTGTGCATTCAATGTACAGATGTCATTCGACCTGCCTCTTTCTTATGCAGATATAGGTGTTCAGGATCATCAACAGGAATTTAGTTGAGATCACTTTGCGCTTCAGATAGCTTTGGCGAGCCTCTTTGCTTTCCGAAAGATTTCACATTTATTTTCATGTTATTGTTGAGTTTTTGTGGGTCATTTCCCGACATCTATCATAGTATTAAAGGCTTCATAGGTAGTTAGAGTTGAGGAGTTTCTCAATACCTTCTTTCCTTTAAAGACTGTTTTGCAAATTACTACTTTTATTGCAAATGAGTATTTTTCAGATATTCATATAAAGTTTATGTTGAGATAAATTTATGTTTTAAGCCTATTATAACTTTAGTGAGTCTTCCGCTAAGTAGTCAGCCAGACCAAGAGTTTGCTTGGGGATTAGAAATGGTTCCCAAGTGTCGTCCACGAACAGGGGGTAGGCTCGAGGCATCACAAATTTACTAAAAGGCCTTCTTGAGGTATGTGAGGAATCGTTCGTCTTACGGTACGATCCTATCTATGTCGGCTACATAGTTTATGGGGGTTGTGAGTTGTTAGAACTCCCCCCCCCCCACATTGGTGCTCAATACTACTCCCAAAATATATATATGTATGCTCATGTAAAATACTCAGCGGGTTGCGATAATTACTCAAAAGGGTCACTTTAAGAGGTAACTTAATTGTACTCAATCTTTCTGAAATACTTTGAAAACACTTTATATTTTTCTGAAAAATAGTACTCTCTTTCCAATGTGAAAAGCAATACCTTCTTTAAGGGGTAACTGAATTTCTCTTATCTGGCTGAAGTGCTTTTGAAAACTGTTTATGCTCTTCTTTAGAATAGTAGTTCTTTTCCCAATGTGAAAATAGTACTTTTTGAATCATCCGTTTTCCCTTAAACTCTTCTCAAAAGATACTTTAAAAATACTCTTGAACTCACATTAAAATTCCAAAACCAATGCATGAACTTAAATTCACAAAGGGTTTCAATAAAAATTTCATCAACGAGGGTTCATGTGAAGTATAAGCATGAACAAAAACTTAAGGATATCAATGCACATAATATTGTAATCTCATAATATAAGAATTTAGAATTGAGAACAAGAACATAACTCATATCAACAATTTCATAAAACTGAGGGTTGAACTGTAGATTCAACTTGTTATTGACTGAATTGAGATGTAGGGAATGAGGACAATAGGTTATTGGTCACATAACTCTTCATATTCTAAAAGATATGGTTGTTTAATCTTATATCAAAACTTAATCGGTAAAGAATATTTCAACTCAACTTTGTGCTAGGGGATTCTTGTGACCTTAATTCATCTCTTAATTTATTCCCACACTAAATAATTGACCTTAACACCTAAGAAAAATTTAAGAGTCACCTGATACGATCTTATAAGTATATGAAGAATTGTTTAGGTCTTAGATTAGAAATTTTTTGGGTGTTACAAGTAATCCTCTATTATATTTTTTCTATCAGTGATGCTTTAGTGTGTTTCTGATTCATCATTGATTCGTAGTGTGAGCACTATCGTGCCTCTTATATATCTATAATTTCTATATGAGTCCGACCAACCTATGGTTCCTACTGAGTAACCCATTACTACACTTCTATATATATATATTTATATTATAATGCAATACATAGTACGACCCAACCCTGTTCATTCCAGATCTCTCGAGTCCGTCATTGTTGGATCATGGTAAGCTCTTGACTTCTGGATATTTACTAATTTCCCATTTTTGTATTGTGTCTGTATTTATTTTGATCAGACAAAAGTGTTGTATATATGTCACGACCCAAGGTAGCCCCTTGGTGTAACAAGGCGTATATGACCCTGAGAGGCCCCATACAAGCCACTTAGCATACATAGACAAGATAACATAAATCATGATATTAAAAGATAGTTCTAGCATATAGGAGTCTTATAAAGAAAAGTGGAATATCTAAACATCGTCTCAAAGCAATCTAGTACCTAATAGTTTATCAGGGCGTAGCCCATACATCAAGTTTCAAAAATGAAAGTAAAGACAAAAAGGGAAATCATGTTCGGTCCTCGTGTGATGAGGACTCACCAATCTTCAATCTACTATATGAGATCCCTAGCCACGAAAGTGTGAATCTGTAAGATCGGACCTTACATTTAGGGCAAATGTAGGCAAGAGTATGAGTTAGTACAAACATGTACCAAGTATAATAGCAATGCATAAAACATTTGAAAGCATACTGAACAGAGATACCTTCATGAGACACAATGACCAAGCTAAAACATGAGGTAAAGAGTTAGAAAAAATAAGTAATAAAACATGGTCAATGCACACATTCATCATTTTAAACATGTATGATATATTTCCTTGCAGTGACCTTAGTTCATCATAGCTTGCTTGTGGGAAGTAGCCTTAACCGACATATAAGACCATGTGAGCTATTAACATGGAATCTACTGTCTCCCACACCGAAAAGGGTTGTCCCACTTTCCAAGTTAAGGACCATGAACTTCTAGCTTATATGGATCCACTAGCTAATGTCTATCTAGACAATCCTATGTTGGCATATAGTTTATGGGACACGGGTAATCCCCATTTGTCCACTCAGTACTAAGCTTAACTTCTACAGAATAGTTATTAATCATATTCATCTTATCTTTTAAAGGAACATAGGTAATCTCCTCTTGTTCTTACATCATATGGCATTGGTAATCGCCTCTTGTCTTTCAATAGAGAGCATGGGTAATCACCTCTTTCCTCAACATTAGAATAGCTCTTTAACATTGGTTCATTTTAGGTGAGAAAGCCTTTCAATCTTAAGAACCCTTTTTTATCTAAGATTATCCTTTCATAATCATGCTTTCATGTGTATGTGAGAAATCCTTTCAACAACACAAAAACAAAAACATCATTGATACTTCACTTTCAAATCATCCTTAAGACATTTACATCAATTTCATAAGAACATGCATAATTCCATAATTCACCTTTCATAGTTCAAAACCGCCTTTCAATCATCAATATCTAGAAAACATGGGTTAGACATGGTTTCATGGGAATCCATCATAAAATCATGTAATTATATCAATTCATTCTTGATAGATCATAAAACAATCAAATAAATCAATGTTTAAAGGAACCCATGACATGGAAGAAAACCCTAACTCGATTGGGGAATTCTAACTTTTTAAATTGGAGAATTTAGGAAATCCATGGAGTAAAGGGCTCCATAGATGAAAACTATCATACCTCAATTGCAAAGGCTTGCCTTCAATGGAGGAATTGGAGACTTGACTTGAAACCCTAGGTTGATCCCTTCTTCTTCAAGCTTTCTAGAGAGAGAAATATTTTTAGAAGAAAACTTGTTCTTCTTTTACGAGTTTGAGAGAATGATTTCAATTGGGGAAGTTTGGGGTTAAAAACACCTATATATGACCTCTAGGTAAGGGCAAACCGACATAGTATTATGATAGAATAATTAGGAAAAGACCCAAAGCCCCTCGACTTACAATTGACGCAACCTCAAAATAGTGGCCTTCACGATCCATCCAAGGGACCATGAGCCGTTTTGCCAGTCATAGTCCGCTTGGGACGAGACCCCTGCTGGTGGACTACTACTACCATGGCCCTTCATCCTCACCATAGGCTGTCAACCCCTCCGTGGAATGGATCCTGGCCATGGCAACCATTGCCAGCTCTCACGAGCCGTCTCCCTCTCCACGAGCCGTCAAGGCCTCCGTGAGAGGGATCCCTATGAGGCAGTTCTGGGGAAGCTTACCACAAGTCCTTAAACGAACCGTGGTTTGAGTCATCTTTTAAACGCCACCATCTTTGCCACATTTTTAGTGTGGAATAAAAAGTTATGCCAATTTTAATGAAGCCCTGGTAGGCATTCAATGTTTCACAGACGACTGGAATGCCAGTGAAGTGTTTCACGGACTGTGGATCCTTAAATGGTCCATGAAGTCTTCCTTTTAAGCCACTCTGTCAGTTTTTAAGTTGGGGTCATTTTGGTCTTTCCCCTATGTTTTTGGTACTTAAGCTACGTCATTTTAATTCGTATTGTAAGCAAACCATAATGTTTTTACCTAGTTAAGGGCTTAGAAAGTGTTACTCAGTTCTATTACATTCATTTACACTTCAAGTCATTAAAGCACAGTTTCAAGAGGAGAAACGCTAGTTTTGAGCATTTTTTAAGCTTCATGGATTTCGCCAAGAACGTTGTTCTTCCCAGTATGTAAGGATATTCATAGTGATGGATTGAGTTCATGCTCATGCCCTACATCTCAAGTCATTAAAAGTTTAATCTAGGGTTATACCCTTAGTTTTGAGAATTTTTTAGATGAGCTTGTTGTTGAATTTTGAGTTATGTTCCTAATGGTTGAATTTATATATGTTATGCATTGAGATTCTTGAGTTGATTCGCACAAGTCTATATTTCAACGCGAACCCTATTAAATGAGTATTCTTCAGATGATTAGTATCGTTGAGTTCTGAGTTCTTGAGTTCTAAGTATTGAGTTTTTCTATATAGTGTTGTAGATCCTTAAGTGGAGATGTTCTTGTATATATTTCAGCATGAACCCTATTTTGAGTTATAGACTCTGAAAATCTTTCAAATCCAAAATATTTTGGTTTAAACTGAGTTTTGAGAAAGTAAAGAGAAGTTTGAGAAAGAGTTTTAACTAATACTTGAGCAAGAGTATAAGGGAACTAAGTATTTCCCAATGTTCCATTTTTACATCAAGAAAGAGAATACCATTTTCAGAAAAGTAAAAGAATTTCCAGAAAGATTGAGTATAGAGCAGTAACCTCTTCAAGAGGCCCTTTGAGTAATTATCTCAACCCAGAGAAAGTATTTTTACATTGAGTAAATACAAACCTTAATTTCAAAATGAGCAATGAGTTTAAAGATATGTGAGAGTAGTTACCTCTTTTAAGAGGATAGTTTGAGCAATTATCTCAAATTAGAGAAAGAGTATGTTTTATATATTTGAGCATGAGTGTATATATAAATATGTTTGTGTTTGTGTGTGTGTGTGTGTATATATATATATATATAATTGAGAGTGTTATTCAACATCGATATGGGGATGAGTTCAGACAACTCAAAATCCTCATAAACCATGTCTTGCCACTATGAGTACATGATCACACTTTTTAGATGAATCATTATTGCTTTGTGGATCCACATAGTTGAGAGGTTCTATACCCCGACATGGTACAGGACAGTACTGGCAGCTTAGGTGAGAATCTTCCAATAGAGTTAAAAAAATATTTTAGTATATTACTTATATGTTGAGTTTAGAGATGAGTAAGTATTTTGTAAAGCTTTAAATGACTTAATTCCCTTAGTTCGTTATATTCAGCTTGAATATGTTGTTATCTATTGTAGTACTTTCATTTAGATATTTTGCCTCGGCTATATTACATACTCGTATATTTTAATGTACTGATGTAATTCAACCTACATCTTTTTATGATGTAAATGCATGTGTTCAAGATCATCAACAGGCGCTCCGTTGAGATCACTGTACACTCCAGATAGTTTGGTGAGCCTTCTTGCATTCTGGAGGACTTCACATTTAATTTCAGTTTAGTTGTTTTGAGGCGTCAATGATCTTTTCTCAACACCTATCTAAAACATCAGAGTCTTATTAGATAGAAAGATTTGATTCTCTCAATACTTTCTTTCCCTTAAAGATGTTTATCATACTATAATAACTATTGCAATGAGTACTTTCAGACATTCGAGCTGAGTTTTATTTTGAGATCAAATTCTATGTTAAGCCTATTATTACTTGAGAGAGTCTCCCACTAAGTAATCAGCCAGGCCAAGGGTAAGCTTGGGGATCAGAAATGGCTCTCGAGTGCCAGCCACATCTACGGTGTAGGATCAGGGAGTGACAAACTTGTATCAAAGCATAGAGTTCAACTATCCTAAGGTTCTATGAAGCCGTGTCAAGTGGATATTACTTATAGTTGTGAGGGCCCTACTTCTATTAATGAGGGATTATAGACATTTAAGAATTGTTCCCCTTCTTTCATACTCTATATCGTAAAATAGAACTATTTCATAAGGACCTTATTCAAAATCGTACATTTATCATATCCATTTAACTACCCCCTCCCCCATACTCAAGGTAGTTGAAAAGTAAAGCCTAGATCCTTATTGATGATTTACTCTCAACAAAATTCTTGAGAAAGTCGCGAGACTGTAGAGTAGCTCAAGCGAAGCCCATGAGTGAGCTTAAGTGTTTGAATTCGAAAAAATGCATTGTTATTCATATGAATCATGTGTTTGAGCTGAAAGTAAGATGTACTCCCACACCCTTTCTCTAAAACTTGTTTCAGGAGATACCCTTTAAGAAAGGGATGTGTTTTAGAATGCTTAGGTAGTATTTCCACTCAAAAGCTAGTATGATTTGAGATATCATGAGCCAGTAGTAGTAGAAGTGCCTAGAAGAATGCTTGCAGAGGTATACTAATCTAAGAAAGGGAAATAGTAATGATTCTGTGTGGATTTCATGATAGAAGGTAGAGAAATAGTTACTTGTCAGGATGAGTTAGAGTATACCTTAACCAGAAGAGGGTTTATACTCATAAGGTGATAGATCTAAGCTAGGATTATGATTTTAAAGCAAGAGCCCTGTGATAATTAGAGTGTTATAGAACAAAATAGGAAATAATTATATAGTGACTGGGTAAATAGTATTAAATTATGAAATGGAATGTGATGATAAACTATAAATATGTCGACTGTGAGATAAATATTGACTGCTTTTCATGAGGTCTTAGAGGGTGAGTATTTCTTAATTTTATCTAGTAGTCGTAAGTTAGAATAATATGTGAGCAATTATATTTATATGTGTGTTTTGTACTAAACACTAAGCTTGAATTTGAGATGATTGTCGTGATAAAAATGATGGAAATATAAGGGTGATGATGTTCATTTTAAGATCTGATCTAGAAGGTTTGACATAGAGTAGGTGAAGAATTAAGGTATTAGTTGCAATGCATGTGAATTGTTCAAGTGTGATGTTATTACCCTTAGATGAGAGAAATGAAGTATTATTAATTCATTAGGTTAGCAAGAGCATTAATGGGTGTACCTGAGATCATATGTAGTTAGAGAAGGTTCTAATTAAGTTTATGATTTTTTTCATGTGTGCCTAGATAGTATACTTGAGTTGTCAAAGTGGGATAGGTTTGTAACACCCCGTATTCGAAAAAGGCCAAATAGAATTTTTTTAGAATTTTACAGGTGCCAGCCACGAGGGCCACCCATGACCCGTGGATAAGACCACGGACCATAGGTGTGGTCCGTGTAAGGACACCCAAATAGGGGTTCAAGCAACTGGAATCATGGCCCAAACCAAGGAACCTTGGTGGGACCATGGTCTGTGGTTGAGGCCCGAGTTCTAAGACCCCAATTTCCACTTTCTGACCACCATCAACGGCTATGCAGAACGGGTCGTCGGTCTGTCCACGGTCCGTCGACTGGTGGTCGTGGGTCGAGGTTTGGCAGTTAATGTTAGGGGCAGTTGGGTCTTTTCCAAATTATTTTGTTCCTATACTACGTCGTTTTACCCTTCACTAAGACCCCTATATAAGTGATTTTAACCCCGAAATTAGTCATTCAATTCATTCTCTTCAAATTCACCAAAAAAGAAGAACTCTCCAATAATTCTCTCTCTAAAAAGCTTGAAGAATAAGGATCAACCTAGGGTTTCAAGTCAAGTCTTAATTCCTCCATTATAGATAAGAATTTGGCTTTGAGATATGATAGTTTTCATCCATGGATTCCTTCCATTCATGGAGTTTCCAAATTCCTCTTTTTTTAAAGTTAGAAATCCCCAATTGAGTTAGGGTTTTCTTCAATTGTCATGGTTTCTCTTGATTATTGATTTAAATGATTAATTATGATCTCTTATGCATGAACTGATGAAATACTATGATTTTATGATGATTTTCCCCTATGAAACCATGTAACCCCCATGTTTTCAAGTTATGATCATATGATGTGGGATATTGATTATAAAGAAAGAGTTTTATGAAATTGAGCATGTATTGCTAGCTTTCCACGAATTTATGATGAAATCCATACATAACTCTTGTTTTCTAATGTTGATGATTGAAAGTGGTTTTTGAACCTTGAAAGGTAAATTATTAAATTATGCATGTTCTTATAAAAGATATGCAAATGTATTAAGGATTCTTTGAGAGTAAAGTATCAATGATGATGATGTGTTGATGAAAGGATTTTTCTCATATACATATAAAATCATGATGTGAAAGGTTTTCTCGCATAATAAGGATTCTAAGGTTGAAAGGTTTTCTCACTAATTGAATCAAAGATTAAGAGCTATCCTAATGAACATGGCTTGGATTGGTTATCCAAAGATACCTTTCCATGGATGATGACTTAACTTGGATTGGCAAGATGACGTGCCTTTCCATGGATAATAAGAACAAGAAGAAATGACTATTCTGTGGGATTTATGCTTAGCACCGAGAGGATATTGAGATGGAAGCTCTCCCATTAGTAGAGGTTGGGTTTCGAGAAGCAATCTCCTTATCTCTTACCTATGTGCCCCCATAGGATGATTTTCTAGATACACATTAGCTAGTGGATCTACTTTAGCTCAGATTTATGGTCCTTACCTTGGCAAGTAGGACAACCCTTTTCAGTGTGGAAGACACCGGGGGATCAGGTTATAGCTCACATGTTCTCTATGTCGGTTAAGGCTAATTCCCACATTAATAATGAACTAAGGTTACTTCAAGAAGTAACTCATATGTGTTCAAAGGCTTTAAATGATATTAGTTTGCATTGGCCATGGTGTTATGACTTATGTTTTCTAACCCATTCATATCATGTTTTATCTTGGTTAATTGATGTTATGAAATAGCCCCTTTTAGCATGATTTAAATGTTTTATGCATATGTATCATTTTTGGTACATTGTTTTGTACTAACGCATACTCTTGCCTACATTTCCCCAAATGTAGGGTCCGACAGTCAAGTTTCTCAGTTTCGAGTGGTTGATTTTGAGATTCCCGAGCTTTGGTGAGTCCTCATGCTTTGAGGACGGACTTTCATTGTTTCAAATTACTTCTTGCATTTCAGTTTTGGACATGATGTATGGGCTAGGCCCAATTTCATTCTAGTTTATTAGATGGCTATTAAGACAAGTGTTTTAGACTTTCATTTTTATTTTATAAAACTATTCGACTTGGACTATTGTTTTACTCTTATTGTTCTATTCTTATGTTATGAAAGCTAAGTGTCTTGTATGGGGTCCTTAGGGTTCCTATATGCCATATTACATATAATGGGGTACCCCTGGGTCGTGACAAACTTTGTAATCAGAGCACAGGGTTTAGAATGGTCCTAGGCTATCTCATAATCCACATCAAGTAGAGTTTTGTTCATGAGTGTGTAGCATGCCACATTTATGAATGAGAGGCTACAAGATGTTTAGGAAACTCCACTTCTTTCAATACTCTAAAATTGTGCGATAGAGTTTAACTCTATAAGATCTCTCTCTCTTAATCCTTATCTGATGCTCTATAGGACATGGCTACTCGAAGATCTTATGCTAGAAGTAATGTAAGGGAGAATACAGAACAAGAAGTTCCTCCCCAAGCTCCTCAATTTTTGGTCGATCCTTTGGCCGAGCAAGTGACTAATACAAAGTTTAGGACTGCTTTTCAAGTGTTGGCTCAAGCTGTGATGGCCCAAGCCAATAGGTAGGTTGCAGTTCCTGTGAATCCAAATGTGGGTACGGTGACATCTAGAGTGAGGGACTTCACAAGGATGAATCCTCTGGAATTTTATGGTTCTTAAGGTTGAGGAAGATCCTAAAGAGTTCATTGATGAGGTTTATAAGGTTTTGATGATCATAGAAGTGACGCCGGTGGAAAAGGCGGAGTTAGTCGCTTATCAACTTAAGGGTGTGGCTCAAATTTGGTACAACCAATGTAAAGAAGGGATATCGGAAGATGCGGGTCCTCTTGATTTGAAGAAGTTTAAGGCTGCCTTTCTTGATAGGGTCTTTTCCTTTGAGATGAGGGAAGACAAGGTTCTTGAGTTCATTAACCTTCGACAAGGAAGTATGAGTGTAAGGGAATATGCTCTAAATTTCACATAATTTTCTAAATATGCTCCAACAATGGTTGCCGATTTAAGGGCAAGGATGACTAAGTTCATTTTGAGTGTGCCCAAAATGGTGGTTAAAGAGTGTTGTACCGCCATGCTCATTAATGACATGGATATCTCTTGTATCATGGTTCATGCACAAAATATTAAAGAGGAGAAACTTAAGGAAAAGTCTAGAGAAACAAAGAGATCTAAGACCGGTGATGGTAATTTTTCTCATGTAAGGTCAGATGGACATGGTCGTCCTAGATTTTGAAAAAGATTTTCCAGTCAAGATTCCTCCAATGCTCCTCCTAATTTCAACAAAGATAGGGTGTCTAACCGTAAACCTCAAGGAGGTAATGGTAGTGGATCTGCAGTGCCCATGTCTACTTGTACTAGGTGTGGAAGGAAGCATGAGGATAAGTGCCTAGCCGGCACAGATGGTTGCTTTATTTGGGGTAAGAGTGATCATAAAATGAGGGATTTCCCGATGCTTATAACTAATGGAAGACAAGGAAAGCAAGCTCCTTCTAGTGGTTTGGGTCCCAATGCTCTTAAGCAAAACTGATTCTATGCACTTCAGACTCATGGTGAACAAGAGGGTTCTCTCGATGTGGTTACCAATATGTTGAAAGTTTTCAAACTTCATGTTTATGCTTTACTTGATCCCAGTGCTATGTTGTATTTTGTGACGCCATATGTGGCTATGAGGTTTGATGTTCTTCTGGAGGTGTTGTTAGATTTTTCTCTATCTCTACTCCTATTGGTGATTCTATTGTGGCTAAGTGGGTCTATAGAAAGTGTCATGTTTCCTTGTCCCATAGAGTTACTCTTGTTGACTTGGTAGAGCTTGATATGTTAGGCTTTGATGTTATCCTTGGTATTGATCGGCTGCACTTATGTTATTCTTCTATTGATTGTAGAACTCGTGTAGTCACATTTCAGTTCCCGAATGAGCCTGTCCTAGAGTTGAAAAGGGGAAATTTTATGCGTAAGGTTCAGTTTGTCTCTTGTCTTAAATCTAGAAAGATGATTTCTACGGGTTCTGTTTACCATCTAGTTAAGGTAAGGGGTGTGAATTCCAAAACCCCCTACTCTCGAGTCGGTCCCCGTTGTAAATGAGTTTCCAAAAGTGTTCCCAAATTCTTTACCTGATATTCCTCCCGAGAGGGAAATAGATTAGGTATTGACCTTCTCCCAAATACGCAATGTATTTCTATTGCTCCTTACAGTATGGCTCTGGCATAATTAAAGGAGTTGAAAGAACAACTGAAAGATTTGTTGGATAAGGGTTTCATCCGACCGAGTATCTCTTCATAGGGTGGTCCAGTTTTTTTGTTAGAAAGAAAGATGGTTCGCTTCATATGTATATCGACTATCGTCAGTTGAACAAGGTGACCATTAAGAATAAGTATCATCTCCCAAGGATAGATGATTTGTTTGACCAACTTCAAGAAGCAAGTTATTTCTCTAAGATTGATTTTCGATTGGGTTATCACCAATTGAGGGTGAAGGAAGATGGTATTCCGAAGATAACTTTTCTAACTCGATATGGTCATTATGAGTTTTTGGTAATGTCGTTTGGGTTGACTAATGCTCCAGCGGCGTTTATAGATTTGATGAATATGGTGTTTAGACAATACCTTGACATATTTGTGATTGTGTTCATTGATGACATATTGATCTATTCAAGAAGTGAGAATGATCATATTGATTATTTGAGGATCGTGTTGCAAATTCTTAAGGACCAACAACTCTTTGCAAAGTTTAGTAAATGGGAGTTTTGGCTAAGGTCCGTAGCTTTTCTTGGTCACATTGTTTCAAGTAAGGGTATTTTGGTAGAACCTAAGAAGACGGATGAAGTCAAGAGTTGGCCTACACCTCTAACTCCTTCAGATATTAGAAGTGTCTTGGGTTTAGCCAGTTACTATAGAAGGTTTGTTGTGGGATTCTCTTCAATTGCCTCTCCTTTGACAACTTTGACTTAAAAGAAAGCTAAGTTCATATGGTCTGAAGCGTGTGAGAAGAGTTTCCAAGAGTTGAAAGATATACTTACTTCCGCTCCGGTGTCGACTTTACCGGAAGGGACCGATGGCTTTATGGTTTATTTTTATGCCTCAAGGATTAGGTTAGGGTGTGTACTTAAGCAAAATGGGAAAGTGACTGCATATGCCTCAAGGAAACTTAAGATTCATTAGAAGAATTATCCTACCCATGACCTTGAACTAGCAGCGGTTGTTTTTGCCCTAAAGATTTAGAGGTATTATTTGTATGGATTTTATGTAGATGTGTTTACTGACCACAAGAGTTTGCAATATGTGTTTAATCAGAAAGATCTAAATCTTTGCCAAAGAAGGTGGCTTGAGTTATTGAAAGATTATGCCATGAGTGTTCTCTATCATCCCGGAAAGGCAAATGTGGTGGGGGATGCTCTTAGTCGGTTATCTATGGGAAGTGATTCTCATATTGAAGAAGAAAAGAAAGAGTTAGTTTGAGATGTTCATCGATTGGCCCTATTGGGTGTTCGATTTGTTGACTCTACCTTGGGTGGTGTTATAGTTCACAATGGTTTAGAATCATCTTTCGTGACCGATGTGAAAGCCAAGCAAGGTCTAGATCCAACTTTGATTGAATTAAAAGAAGCGGTGCTTAAGAAATCTGTTGAGGCTTCCCCCCAAAGGGGAGATGGTGTGCTTAGATATCAAGGTCGATTATGTGTTCCAAATGTTGATGACTTGAGGGAACAGATCATGTCAGAAGCTAGTATTTCTCGGTATTCCATTCACCCAGGAGCCACCAAGATGTACCGTGATTTACGAGATGTCTATTGGGGGAATGGGATAAAGAAGGATATTTTGGGATTTGTGGCTAAGTGTCCTAATTGCCAACAAGTGAAAGCTGAACATCAGAAACTGGGAGGTTTGTCCTAAGACATTAGCATTCCTACTTGGAAGTGGGAAGATGTGAACATGGACTTTATTGTTTGTTTGCCTCGCACCTGGCGACAACATGACTCGATTTAGTTTAAAGTATATCGGATGACGAAATCAGTTCATTTCCTTCCAGTCAAGGTTTTCTATTCGGCAGAGGACTATGCCAAGTTGTATTTGAGAGAAATGGTAATGTTTCGTAGAGTGCCTTTGTCCATTATATCTGATCATGGTACCCAATTCACTTATCAGTTTTGGCAGTCATTCCAAAAGGGTCTTAGTACTTTGTTAAGCTTAGTATGGCTTTTCATCACCAAACCGATGGATAATCGGAGCGTACTATCCAAACTTTGGAACAAATATTAAGGGCTTGTGTGATTGATTTTAAGGGTAATTAGGATGACTATTTGCCATTTATTGAGTTTGTTATAACAATAGCTATCACTTGAGTATTGATATGGCTCCATTTGAAGCATTATATGGTAGGAGGTGTAGATCTCCTATAGGATGGTTTGAGGTGGGTGAAGTTGCCCTAATAGGCCCCGAGTTGGTACATGAGGCAATAGAGAAATTTTAACTCATTAGAGAAAGGTTGAAAACAGCTCAAAGTCGGCAAAAGTCATATGTCGATGTAAGAAGAAAAGATCTTGAGTTTGATGTTCATGATTGGGTTTACTTGAAAATTTCACCCATGAAGGGAGTAATGAGGTTTGGTAAGAAAGGGAAGCTTAGTCCTCGATATGTAGGCCCATATCAGATTTTGAGACGTGTTGGTAAGGCTGCTTATGAACTAGATTTTCCAAATGAGTTGGCATCGGTGCATCCAGTTTTCCATGTCTCTATGTTGAAGAAATGTGTTGGTGATCCAACATCCATAGTTTCCTTAGAAGGTTTAGGAGTTAAAGAGAATCTTTCCTATGAGGAATTTTCAGTTGAGATTTTAGACCGGCAAGTGAAGAAGTTGGGAAATAAAGAATTAGCTTATGTGAAAGTATTGTGAAGGAATCAGTTAGTTGAGGGTGCTACTTGGGAGGCCGGGGTCGATATGATGTCCCGATATGCTCATCTCTTTCCTTCTACTCCTACTCTAGCTTGAGGTAATGAGTTCCTTATGGTTTGTTCTTTGTTTTAGAGTCATGAGTCTTATGTGTTTCCATGATTTCCTTACTATGCATGATTTATGAAAAGTTCAAATTTTGAGAAAATGAGTCAATTTGATTAATTTCGACATGTTTATGTGCACATAAGTATGAATTGAATGTATACTACTTGATATGATGTTATGAGCATGACTTTAGCTTGGAGTTGATGTTTCATCCTCGGATATATGCATTTGAGTATGTTGTTAGCTTGGAGCTGATGTTTTCTCCTTGGATGTTAGCTTGGAGTTGATGTTTCCTTCTCGGATATGTGCATTGCATGCATGATGGGTTGTTAGATTAAGTTTCACCCCTCTTATGATGTTTCGATTGCATCCTATCGTAGAGTCGATAGTTCCTCCTTGGTTACATGCATTGCATGGATGGTTGAGTTGTTAGTTCCTCTCCTACTCTTTTCGTACTAGCTTGAATGTCATTCGAAGATAAATGATCCAAAGGGGGAGATATTTTAACACACCGTATTCGAAAAAGGCCAAATAGCATTTTCTAGAATTTTGTTGGTGCAAACCATGAAGGACCACGGACCGTAAGTGTGGTCCATGGAAGGGAACCCAAATAGGTGTTCAAGCAGCTAGAACCATGGCCCAAACTAACGGACCGTTGGTGGGACAACGGTCCATGGTTGAGGGCCGTGGTCCAAGACCCCAATTTCCACTTTCTAACCACCATCGACAGCCGTGCAGGACGGCCTATCGGTCT
Organism: Solanum pinnatisectum; assembly: GCA_035578085.1. Classification (NCBI taxonomy): domain Eukaryota; kingdom Viridiplantae; phylum Streptophyta; class Magnoliopsida; order Solanales; family Solanaceae; genus Solanum; species Solanum pinnatisectum. The sequence continues at coordinate 8,436,635 of CM069078.1, read as the reverse complement.
GTCCATGGTCTGTCATGGGTCAAGGTTCGGCAGTAAATATTAGGGGCAGCTGGGTATTTTCCTAATTATTTTATTCCTATTCTACGTTGTTTTACCCTTCACTAAGACCCCTATATAAGTGATTTTAACCCCCAAATTATCCCATTCACTTCATTATCATCAAATTCACCAAAAAGAACTCTCCAATAATTCTCTCTCTAGAACTCTTGAAGAAGAAGGATTCAACCTAGGGTTTCAAGTCAACTCTAAATTCCTCCATTGAAGATAAGCATTTGGCTTTGAAGTATGATAGTTTTCATACATGGATTCCTTCCATTCATGGAGTTCCCAAATTCCTCTATTTTTAAAGTTAGAAATTCCCAATTGAGTTAGGGTTTTCATCAATTGTCATGGGTTCTCTTGATTATTTATTTAAATGATTGAATTATGATCTCTTTTGCATGAATGGGTGAAATACTACGATTTTATGATGATTTTCCCCTATGAACCCATGTAATCCCCATGTTTTAAAGTTATGATCATATGATGTGGGATTTTGATTATAAACAAAGAGTTTTATGAAATTGAGCATGTATTGCTAGATTTACATGAATTTATGATGAAATTCATATCTAACCCTTGTTTTCTAAATGTTGATGATTGAAAGTGGGTTTTGAACTTTGAAAGGTAAATTATGGAATTATGCATGTACTTATGAAATATGTACAAATGTTTGAATGATGCTTTGAGAGTAAAGTATCAATGATGATGATGTAGATTTATTGTTGAAAGGATTTTTCTCATATACACATAAAAGCATAATGTGAAAGGTTTTCTCACATGATAAGTATTCTAAGGTTGAAAGATTTTCTCACCTAATTGAATCAAAGATTAATAGCTATCCTAATGAACCTAGCTTGGATTGGTTATTGAAAGATACCTTTCCATGGATGATGACTTAGCTTGGATTGGAAAGATGATGTGCCTTTCCATGGATAATAAGAACAAGAAGAAATGACTATTCGGTGGAATTTATGCTTAGCACCGAGAGGATATTGAGATGGAAGCTCTCCCGTTAGTAGAGGTCGGGTTTCTAGAAGCAATCTCCTTATCCCTTACCTATGTGCCCCCATAGGATGATTATCTAGATAGACATTAGCTAGTGGATCTACTTTAGCTCAGTTTTATGGTCCTTTCGTTGGCAAGCAAGACAACCCTTTTCGGTGTGGGAGACACTGGGGGATTATGCTATAGCTCACATAGTCTCTATGTCGGTTAAGGCTAATTCCCATATTAATAATGAACTAAGGTTACTTCAAGAAGTATCTCATATGTGTTCAAAGGCTTTAAATGATGTTAGCTTGTATTGACCATGGTTTTATGACTTAAGTTTTCTAACCCTTTTATATCATATTTTATCTTGGTCAATTGCATGTTATGAAATTTCCCCTTTTAGCATGATTTAAATGTTTTATGCATAGCTATCATAGTTGGTACATTGTTTTGTACTAAAGTCAGGTTTCTCAATTTCGTGGCTAGTGGTTGATTTCGAGATTCCCGAGCTTTGGTGAGTCCTCATGCTTTGAGGATGGACTTTCATTGCTTCAGATTATTTCTTGTATTTCAATTTTGGAAATGATGTATGGGTTAGGCCCAATTTCATTCTATTGTATTAGATGGCTATTGAGACAAGTGTTTAGACTTCCGTTTTTCTTTTATAAAACTATTAGACTTGGACTATTGTTTTACTCTTAGTGTTCTATTTCTTATGTTATGAAAGTTAAGTGGATTGTATAGGGTCCTTAGGGGTCTTAGATGCCATGTTACATCTAGGGGGTACCCTTGGGTTGTAACAAGATTTATGTAAGCATTATTTATTACCCTTAAAAGTTTGGTCGAGGAGATCATATATAGTCAGTATGGGTAACGATTACAGATAGACTACAATAGAAGTGAGAAGTTGTTAAGAGAAGCATTTGAGAAACATGTCTTAGAATGAATTTTAGTTCCTACATATGGAGAGTTCAGTAGCCATGGGATTAGCCTTTCCTGAGTGGTAGAGTAAATTGAATATAGACTAGTTTAGAAATGATTCAATAGATCCATAACTTTAAAGTATCAGCTTCAGACCTAAGGTGGAGATGATAAGATGAGAAACCAAGTCTAGTGGTGAGAATCAAATAGTAATGTGTTCAGAAAGAGTTAAATAGATATATTGATCCATCCATACTATAGAGTATTCTTCAAAGTTTAGTTGTCACATCTATAATACCCCATTCCATCCAACACACATACGATTAGGTGAACTCAAAAAAAATTGAAATCGAGATTGTAAAAAGTGGTATATGATGTAAAAGTCATAGTGTTCAAGTGTGTATTAGTGCTACGGTCTTGTAAAGAAACTATGATTGGGAAAATGATGTAGAATAAGTGAGATGCTTGCTTGACTAAACTATACCAGCAGGTGACAAGTAGGTGATGCACCTACTTAGAATTAGTAGACTGCATTTTAAGTGAAAAGGACAAGTAGGGGATGCACCTACTTAGAATAAGTGAACTGTATTTTAAGTGAAAAGGGCAAGTAGGTGATGCACCTACTTAAAAACTTGTGGCAGAAATTAAGGAGGTGATGCACCTGCTTGCTTAAAGTAAAGGACCATATTATTTCTCAAATTTATTAAGTGAAAACATCCAAACGGGACCTTTAAAGGACACAAGCTTATCACATACCCTTCATCACTTATTCTCCAGAAAATTACTCCTAAGGAAAGCCATAGAAGCTCCAAGAGTTCTTGTCTACAGCTTCACCATTAAAATCTGAAGCAAACCCTTTGTTTTGCAAGTACAAGCTGGTAAAACATCTCCTATCTTAAGTAATTCAAGTGAATAAGTTGATTTAACATCAAGGTAAGGGAGAGAGGACAACCTAAACCTTAAAGAATCCAAGTCTTAGCAAGTGAGGTTTCTTTCAAGCAAGGTAAGCTATGCAAATTTTCATCCATCTCTTGTTCTTGCATTGTTTTTATAACTTTGTATGTGTTAATGATTTGATGAGTATTGCTTCTATATGGTGTGAGCTTGGTAAATGTTCATGATGTATGTGCTTATTGGTACGGCCATGAAGTGGAGTCCCTCTTAAATTTTGATTGTGAGCTCATTTGAGCATCTTAAATGTAACGTTAGTTGGATATCACAGGATGCTGATCGAAAGTCGTGAGTTCATATTGCTACTTCCACATTTTGATGCTTAGGGACTGTTTTGTGTATCATTAAATATGAGGGTGTGGCTGGATATGTGCAGAGAAGTCATGGGAACTGGTTAGAGGATAGAACATTGAATGTGTAGTGTTACACAACTTAATTGAGTGTTGCATGACTTTACTTCCTTCTATCCCTTTCTACACTATTTTCCAAACGTTATGAAGCCCAAGGAGTTTCGGAGGACCTTATAAAAAGGTTGTATAGTATATGGAAAAATTAGAGGAGAATGGGTGGGAAGAACACCCTTGATGGGATCAATTATATTTTACTACCAATTACTGTTTTGGTCTGATCAAGTAGCCCAAACTTGTTGATCAACTACTAATGATAATTTTATTATTTAATCCATTGTAGATAAATAATCTGAAAGGAAGATGGTTAACTCATTGTAATATCCAAAGTTGTGCAGCAAGGTATGTAAGGATATTTTATTCCATATCTTTTGGCATGATCTGTGTATCAACAAATTGAGATCTCTATGTGATCCTCTTGGTAAAAGATATAATGTGAGGGTGTACACTCTCCAATGTAGCTAATGATCTTCATTATACTGTCCATTATTTATTTTATATGTCCTTGTGTGGAATGTACTACCTTTATTTGGGTTTCGCCATGTGCTTCACTAGTTCAGATGTTTATGCACTCTTTCATTTGACATTTTCCACGAAATTTAACTATCTTATCATCTTATACAGTCCTTGGCTTTCTATTGGAGGAGTTACAGTCTCTATTACAAATGAATGTATGCCCCTGTGTGAATTGTCCAAATATGTTTTAAATGAAGCATCTTCTAAGTAGAATCACTTGCCCACTTGTTATACACCTTAATGACTCATTTTTCTACATATCCTTACTTGCCAAACACCTTCATGGATCATCAGTATTCTTTGTTCCCAAATGCAGTTCATGAGTCATATAAGTTCCTAAGTAGCACAATAAAGTTACATTTGCTTCCTATATCATTGTTTCTTCCTCTATTAATTTCCTCAATTAATTTATTCACATGTCTACATCACTGTTATATATCCTAAATCTCATAAGAGTTATGAACATCAAAAGAACAATCTCAAAGATTAAAAAGACAAGGTAAACTGAATCTATATAATTATAGGTGGCAGCTTAGGGGTTAAATTACCTAGAATCAGCCGATCCTAATTCTTGTACTTAAGGGTGGAAACTCAAGGGTTGTAAGACCTAGCATGGGTTGATCCCAATCTATATTATTATGGGTGGCAGGCCAGGGGCTAAAAGCTAGCATGGGTCGATCCCGATTTGTATATTTATAACGACTGCATCTCAGGGGTTAAAATGCCTAGCATGGATCATCCTCTTCTACCACTGATCAGTTGGTCATCGTGTCACATGATACAAAGTCTATAAAACAAAGATGAGTAAACTAAAGCAAAGAATGTAATGTACATGATTCCACACGAATAAGCAAAGGTGAATGCAAGGTACGTGTTTCCAAGTGTATAAGCAAAGGTGGTATATACAGAATATTTGTACATTTGTACCTAATTTAACTTGAGCTCTTATTTTATATATGGTTAATTTATGCCTTACATATTCAATACATTATTTTGTACTAATGTCCCTCCTGGGGGATGTTGTGTTTAAGTCGCAGGTATAGGTACTCCAACAAATAAAATCTCTCAGTATAAGCATAGGATACTTGACGACCTTTGGTGTGCTCCAGGTTGCTTTAGAACTTTGTTGATTCTTTAGCATACAATTGAAATTGTATTATATTTAAGGGGTATGGCGGGGTCCTATCCCTTCATAAGCTAAGTGTCTATCTTTTAGAGGCTTTGTAAACTAATGCCAAAGTAATGCACATGTTGTGTCTTGTTTTCTAGTATTCAAGGCCTCAATAACCAAGTCATGTACATTTATTTTGGGCCTATCTATGTGTGTCTTTTATTAGAGTATCTTCCTATACTCATCAAAGATTTATAATTATCATAGGTGCATGTACGATAAGCAAAAGTTATAAGTTAGTTCTCTTGGGTCTTTAGGGTATCGGGTGTATGTCCGTCTCAATGGAATTTGGGCCAAGACAAAAGTAGTAGAGAGAAGGTCATCCTAGGTGTCTTCAAAGTCGTGTCTAGTAGAGCCTTACTTATGAATGTGTTGTGCGCCACTTTTATAATTAAGGGGTTGCTTGGACATTTAGGAAATTTAACCTTTCATAATCTAGATTATGCAATAGAGATATGTTATGAAGTCTATTCCCACTCATATTATGATCTATTTAATCCAGATTATGTCTTCTACGGTTAAGGTTAAAGGTGTCCCAAAGGCCAACGCCAGCATCATCCAAGAGGAAATTTCCAGAGAGAGGTCTCATGTTATCAAAATTCAGAGAAAGGCTTGTAAAGGTTTATGTGTTACTTGCATCTACAATTGTATTTATACCACTTGCATCATCTTGATTTATCTGAGCGAGATATTATAGGGTTACTCATATGTTACATAATAAATGGTTACCTAGTCAAAGATATGGGCTGCGATAGTATACAGTTTCTTAGGAGAAAGTGACTTGTTCTAGAGTTTGAGATTTCCTTCATAAGCCTTCTTCAGTGATTTTAGGATATAATCCTATAGAGCACAGTTAGTACCTTGTCAATAATGAAAATAGAATCTCCCATATTATGTATGTATTAGAAATAGAAGTTATTGATTTAGTCTGGTATGTGAATGTACCACATTGGTATTGGCTAGAGATATCCTTAGTTAACTAATGGGACCTAAATTCTTAATCATCATCTCAAGTATGTTAGTAGTTCGAATTATAAGATAGGTGCATAAGGGGGTAAAACACACTCACTTATTATACCGTAATAGAAAATTCATTAGAATGATCATACCTAACTTGTTGGGCCAAAGTGGCTAACCCTTATGTGTTATTGAATAGTGATATGAGTTTGCATGTACTTGGTATTATGTGTAATTGGTAATGTGTAAAAAAAGATCATTGATTATGATACCCTTAAGATTCATTTGTTTATTTGGTTATTTAAACCTTAATAGGGCATCAAACATCAAGTGTGACTATATATTATCGGCTAGTAACAAAGGCATAGTTAGTCTCAGACCCCCATTACTACAGAAGCTTATAGGAGTCTTTTCCTACCCTTGCCCCAATGTTTAAATTTACTTAGAAAACTGCTCGATTCTAATGGTTACACTTGTGAGAAAAATTCTTAAGAGTTAAAAGACCATGGAAAAATCAATTTCATATATTTTGAGGTGATTAAATAAAAACAAGTGAAACTACACCCATGAATTAGAATTAGTGGCAGTATGTTTTTACTTAAGTTATGATGGTGTGTTTCTGTAGAATGTCTCTAGGTCTCAAAGGCGTTGGTTGCCTACATAATTGTACATGTTATATATTCTAGAGCTCAACTATTTGTACTGATATACCCTTTATGGATCATTTCCACACATGTTACATATGTCATAAAACACTTGCATGTGGTATTATCTTCTTCATAAAAACATAACTTTCTTATTGTTATACATTTTATAGGACGTTGCCTTATATCGCCAATGACTCGCCACAAAACACTTGTCCATATTTTATATTCATTATTGATTAATGGCTCATATTCTATAAGCATTATAAATTACTTTCTCATGGGTTATATGTACCATAAGTCACTTGTCTACATGTCATATGTTTCATAGACCAAGTACCTATATGTTACATGTCTCATAGCCAACTTGTTTAAGCATTATAGGCCCCAAAGTTTATTTGTCCATGTGTCACACACTTGCTTAAATTTCATGAAGTATATTTATTCATGTGATAGTCCACGTGCTCACATGATTTATAATTGCATATATTGTAGTCCACAGGCTTATGTACTAACTTTTTGTAATTCATCTTCTCTTGTGGTAAATGTCTTATAGTTCATTTTCTCACATGCTATCTATCTCACTTTCTTATATACTATTGGCTTTTAAAACATATGTCCCTATAACTCAAATGTCTCTGTATCGTATGTCTCTTATGTACACTTGTTAGTATGCTAAAGAACTTCTTTATTGCTTATTATTCACACATGCATACTTGCTTATGTGTCATAGGCTTCATGTGGCATATGCATTAATATGTTATACCCCTCTATTCTTATTGACTTAAGTATTAAACATGTGGGGATAAAGTTTCCCCATATAGGATGAAGTAAGGATTTTGCAAGAAATGGTTGGGAACCTAGTAAATTTTAGTACAGCCCTTATATGTAGAAAATGGCTAAGGAAAGTTTCCATGTTCCTATATTAAGTGTCTTTCCAACACTATTATAACATATGCATCTACTAACTTGTTCATAGGTTTGTTTCACATTAGTTAATTTATTCTAATACTTGCAATTCTCGTATTCCAAGTATTTGTTAGGCTTGTTTATAAAAAGGAGAGAATGATAAATTTTGTTGTACAAAATTGTTACTTGAATATATATGGCTAAGAGGAGACTTACATGTCATTTGATTATTGCATGTGCTACATCTGCTGCAATGCCATTCTAGGATTGCCTATATGTGCTCTTGATCAACTGACATGTTTTAGGTAGCTCTTAGAAAATGAACTTTTGCATTTTTTTTTTTTGAATAATACTCACAATTGACATAGTTTTAAGAGACACAACTCATTCAAGGGAGAATGATCCAAAGGGGGGGGGGGATGATGTAATACCCCGTGCCGTCCAACACATCTACGACTATGTGAACTCAAAAAAAAATTGAACTCGAGATAGTAAAAGGTGGTATTTTATGTAAAATTCAAAGTGGTAAAGTGTGTATTAGTGTTACCGTCTTGTAAAGAAACTAAGATTGGGAAAATGGTGTAAAATAAGTGAGGTGCTTGCTTGACTAACTATGCTAGTAGGTGACAAGTAGGTTATGCACCAACTTAAATTTAGTGGACTGCATTTTAAGTGAAAAGGGCAAGTAGGTGATGCACCTACTTAGAATAAGTGGACTGCATTTTAAGTGAAAAGAGAAAGTAGGTGATGCACCTACTTAAAAACTTGTGGATGAAATTAAGGAGGTGATGCACCTGCTTAATTAAAGTTAAGGACCATATTATTTCTCCAATTTATTAAATGAAAATGTCAAGAAGGGACCTCTAAAGGACTCAAGCTTATCACAAATATTTCATCACTTATTCTCCAGAAAACTACTCCCAAAGAAAGCCATAGAAGCTCCAAGAGTTCTGGTCTACAGCTTCACCACTAAAATCTAAAGCAAACCCTTTGTTTTTCAAGTACAAGTTGGTAGAAAATCTCTCATCTTAAGGAATTCAAGTGAATAAGCTGATTTAACATCAAGGTAAGGGGGAGAGGACAACCTAAACCTTGAAGAATTTAAGTCTTAGCAAGTGAGGTTTCTTTCCAGCAAGATAAGCTTATGGAAATTTTCATCCCTCTATTGTTCTTGTATTGCTTGTGAAAGTTTGTATGTGTTAATGAATTGAGGTGTGTTTCCTCTATATGGTATGAGTTTGGTAAATGTTCAGGAAGGATATGTTTTTTGGGACAGCCTGGAGTGGAGTCCTATAAAATTTTAATTGTGAGCTCGTTTTGAACATCATAAATGTAATGTTGGTTGGAACTCACAAGATGTTGATCGGAAGCCATGAGTTCATATTGCTACTTCCATATTGTGATGCTTAGGGATTGTTTTGTCTATCGTAAAATAAGGCGGTGCGGTTGGATATGTGCAGAGAAGTCATGGGAACTGGTTAAAGGATAGAACATTGAAAGTGTTGTGATACACCATTTAATTGAGTGTTGCATGAGCTTACTTCCTGCTATCCCTTGGTATATTGTTTTCCAAATGTTATAAAGCCTAAGGAGTTTTGGAGGATCTCATAAGAAGGCTTTATAGTGTACGAAAAAATTAGAGGAGAATGGGTGGGAAGAACACCATTGATGGGATCAATTATAGATTTACTGCAAATTACGGTTTTGGTCTGATCAAGTAGCCCAAAGTTGTTGATCAGCTACTAATGCTAGTTTTATTATTTACTCCTTGTAGATAAATAATTTGAAAGAAAGACGGTTAACTCATATTAATATCTAAAGTTGTACAGCGAGTTATCTAAGGCTATTTTATTCCATATCTTTTGGCATGATCTGTCTATCAAAAAACTGAGATCTCTAAGTGATCCTCATAGTAAAAGATACAATGTGAGGGTGTACACTCTCCAATGTAGCTAATGATCTTCCATATACCATCCAAGTTTTCATAAGTCTGTCAAACTACTTATGTACGTGCTCATTATCCAATATTTATGTGTTTACACTTCCAACGTACTATTTTGACAAAGGTACTTTAAATAGTAAGCACCGTGAGTTATCTACCAAGTCAAATGAGGTTCATTGAGTCAATAAGATCCTTCATTATATATGTTACAAGTATTTATATGTCAGATACACATTAGATCCATTATTCATTTTGTATGTCCTTGTGTGGAATGTACAACCCTTATTTAAGTTATGTCATGTGCTTCATTAGTTCAGATATTTATGCACTCTTTCATTTGACATCGTCTACTAAGTGTTTAGCTATCATATCATCATATACCGTCCTTGACTTTTTATTTGAGAAGTTACAGTCTCTATTACAAATGCATTTATGCCCCCGTGTGAAATGTTCAAATATGTTTTAATTGAATCATCTTCCAAGCAGAATCAGTTTCCCACTTGTTATACACCTTAGTGATTCATTCGCTACATGTCCTTACTTGCCACACGCCTTCATGGATCATTTGTATTCGTTGTTCCTAAATGAATTTCATGAATCATATAAGTTCCTAAGTAGCACAATAAAGTTACATTTTATTCCTATATCATTGTTTTTGCCTCAATTAATTTACTCACATGTGTAAATCACTGGTATAAAGTCCTAAATCTCAAAAGAGTTATGAACATCAAAATAACAATCTCAAAAGAGTTAAGAACATTAAAAGAACAATCTCAAAGATTAAAAAGACAAGGTAAACCAAATCTACATAATTATGGGTGGCAGCTCAGGGGTTAAATTACCTAGCATGGACCGATCCTAATTCTTTTTCTTAAGGGTAGAAGCTCAGAGGTGGTAATATCTATCATGGTCTGATCCCAATCTATATTATTATGGGTGGTAGCCTAGGGACTAAAATCCTATCATGGATCGATCCCGATTTGTATATTTATGAGGACTACATCCTAGGGTTAAAATGTCTAGCATGGTTTATCCTCTTCTACCAGTGATCAGCTAGTCATCTTGTCACATGATACAAAGTCTATAAAAGAAAGATGAGTTGTAACACCTCAATAATCAAAACTAAGATTGAACAAGAGAGAAGGGAAAATCACGGAGGGGGTCCACGCACTGTGAAGAGGACCACGTCCTGTCACCCTGCTCGTGGTTTTGCGCCCAGCAAAAGGTGAAAGACCACGGACCACTACATGGTCTGTGGAGCTCCACATGGGCCGTGTCTTGTCCTGTGAGGGGGACACAAAACCACCATGGCTACTGTGAAGTACCACAAACCACTACACTGTCTTCATACGAGCCATGAAGTGGCTCGTGAAAGAGGCTTCATAGACTTTGAGGTTTGGGTCAACTTTAAACGATCATATCTTTCAACACAAAATGATTTAGGTGGCTCACAACCTATCAAATTAAAGGTCTTTGAGTCCTCTTTCCAACACCACCAACTTTGTCTAATTCCGAGCCCAGAGTAAAAAATATATTTTTACTAGTGAAGCCTTTCGGGAAGAGCATCTTCACGACCCACTTGACAGGTCGTGGTGCTCATGACGGCCCGTGAAGCCTATCTTGAAATCAATTTGTTAGGTTTAAAGTGAGGTTTCACCCTCAAAGTCACTGGTTAAACACCACAGATGTTTAAATATTCTGTTGAGCTCCTCATGGATCGTAAAGTCGTCCATGAAAGAGACCTGTCATACTTAGAGTTTAGGGTCAACTTCAAACAGCCATATCTTTCAGCTCAAAATGAATTAGGTGTCCCACAACCTATCAAAATTAAAGATCTTTGAGTCTTGTTTCCAACGCCACCAAGTGTTTCTAATTCCAAGCTTGAAGTTTTAATTATGTTCATTTTAGTGAAGCCCTATTGTGAAGAGAATCTTCATGAGCTGCTAGACGAACCTTGATCATCATGACGGCCTGTGAAGCCTGTCTAAGCTTACTCAATCTAAGCTTAGTAAACTAGTCAAAAACTACCTAAAACCCTCATTCTCCTAAAATCACCTAACATAGAACGAAAAGAAGAGAAAAAAGGTGATTGTTTTCCTAAGTACAAGCAGAGGTCTTCTTCAATTTCAACCCCAAAATCCAAAGGATTTCTCTGTAGATTTCATCACCAGGTATGTGGGATTTCACTAGTGGGTTCCTTTCATCCATTAGGTCCCTAGAATTCAGTCAGTTGCTCAAAGTTCTCATAAATTGTTTAGACCTAGGGTTTCCAAACCCTTAGGAATCCATTGAAAGTTAGTTGATATAGGTCCATTGCACTGATTACCTATTTTCTTGAAGAATTAATGTAATCCCATGTATAGAACTCAGAACCCTAGTTTGTATTCATCATCAGTATTTCATGAAATATAATTGCTAGAAAGATCAATTAGAAAATCATGCTTTAGAATACAAAAAAATTATGTTCCATGTAGTGCTGGAAGTAGTGGGGAGGTCCTAGTAGGAGGTGGAATGTACTCCCTATACGTATCCTCATCAAGCAGCCACAAAGAGGGAGCAACGAATTTTGATTTGCCCTTGGTAGTGTAGGTCGGAGCTTGCTTTGGGGCCATGGTACCTGCGGAAGCTTAGTTAGTACCAAAATAGTGCAATAATACTCATGGAATAATTTTAGAATAAGAGTCGGACAGGAACTCAAAAACATTTCTGGACAGTAGCTGAATTATCGACCTACGGTGGGTACCTACGATCCGTCGATGGAACAACGGTCCGTGGGTCCCCTCCGTGGGTCAGATGGTTGAAAATCAGGTCCTAGATGTGCAGAACGGTCTGTCGATGGAACGATGGACCGTAGTCCACACCATGGTTCTACACTTGAGAAAATTTAGGGATGCCACTGGTCCACGGGCCTTGACCTACGGTCCGTGGGTTGATGTTGTGGGTCAGTGTTGTGCCAGGTCTCAAATTTTAACGCACACTTCATGTAATATTTCAACAATTATACAAGGATATTAGGCCTACAATGCATTTTAACATATATTTTGGTAGTGTATCATCCTTAGGGTTGTGACCATTCGATTTTAGGTACATTTACACAGAAAACACCAAACAACCCTAAGTCAAAACTTCCAATTAGACCTTTTAACATGAATTAGTTAGTTTTAATTAACTACACACTCACATACCATCATACCAAGGGTGTTTCTAACTTATAATTCAACATTCAAACATGAAACTAATAACCCAAGGTCAAGTTTATCGATGTGATTTCAATTGAAACAGTGAAGTGATTCAAAGTTTGGGAGAAATATGTTTACCTTACAAGTAATCACCGATGATAAGTGTGTGTTGCAATGAAATCAGTGACCTTTTGCTAGCCTTACGACACCGAACCCAGACTATGGAATCGTTGGGGAAAAAAAGTAGAAGTGGGGATTGATCTAGGAGGGAACAGGAGATTTATCGGATTTGGGTAATTGATTATGGGAGTGATATGGGGGATTGATGGATGATTTTGGGTATATGGGGGGTTGAAAACAGTTGGGAGAGAGTTTTGGAAGTGGGGAATGGTTTTAAAATGAAAGGCTTTTATTGGAAAAGGGTTCGGGCTGGGTCAAGTGACCCTAATTTTAGACCCACGAGACCCCATCGATGGTCCGTGGATTGACCTATGGACTGTAGGTCTGGTCCGTAGGTCACTCTGACACTTACAAAATTTAGAAAACTTACCTGGGATCTACGGACTCCATCCACGGTCCGTGGATGGACCAACAGACTGTCGATGGGTCTATAGACCACTGCACAGCTATTTTTTACAGATTATTTTTTGCTTTTCGTCCCTGCACACGTGCAACCATTAGGACTTTCTTTTTTTACATTTTCTGGAAACTTTTTAGACACGGACCCTATTCTATATCTAGCCAATACTAATTACAAAAATAAAACACCAATCAAAAAAGCTACAAAAATAAAAATAAAACAAGAAATTTCTATATTGAAAAGAAAAACCTATAGTTGGCTAGATTTTACATCTTGGGTTTCCTCCCAAGCAACATTTAATTTAATGTCACGGAACGACACAGACACCTTGATTACTCAGACTTCATCAAGATAGTAGGCTTCAATCACTTCTTGCATACTCTCCGATTTACCCATGTAGACCTTGATCCTATGCCCGTTTTCTTTGAACCTTATTCCCTCCTTGTTCTCGAGCTCGACCGCTCCATGTGGAAATACTTGTGTGACGTTGAATGGCCCGGTCCACTTGGACTTGTGCTTGCTAGGAAACAAGCGCAACCTTGAGTTGAATAAAAGCACCAGATCACCCACAATAAATTCACGTTTTTCAATCTTTTGATCATGATACTTCTTCATCTTCTCCTTGTATAAGGCTGAACTTTCATATGCTTTTAGGCAAAACTCATCAAGCTCATTCATGTCATTCAATCTTTGAATCGATGCAGCGCCCCAATCCAAATTCAACTTCTTCAACGCCCACATTGCATTATGCTTTAGCTCTACAGGCAAATGGCATGACTTTCCATATACAAGTTGGTAGGGGGACATACATATGGGAGTTTTAAATGTGGTGCGATAAGCCCATAGCGTATCATAAATCCTTCTTGACCAATTAGTTCGGTTGGTGTTCACAGTCTTTGCAAGGATTTGCTTTATCTCTCTGTTTGACACCTCAACTTACCCACTAGACTGCGGATGGTAAGGAGTAGCTACATTGTAACGAACTCCATATTTCTCTAGCAACACCTTGAAAAATTTATTACAAAAGTCAGAACCTCCATCGCTGATAATTGCCCTAGGTGTACCAAATCTGGAGAAGATACTCTTTTTCAGGAATTCGGTGATACTACTACCCTCATTGTTTGAAAGCGCAATTGCTTCCACCCATTTCGATACATAGTCAACTGGAACAAGAATATACTTTATCCCATGTGAACTTACAAATGGACCCTGAAGTCAAGGCCCCAGACATCAAATAGCCCAATCACCAATATCGGATTCATAGGTAGCTCTTGCTTCTTTGAAATTCCTCCTTCTCTTTGGCAACGGTCACAAGACTTGGCGAAATCATGAGCATCTTGGTGGATGGTAGGCCAGTAATACCCATACTATAAGATTTTATGAGCAGATTGAATACCACTATGGTGCCCACCAACAAGCGATGAATGGCACGCCTCTAGTATACTCATCATGTCAACCTCGAGCACATAATGAAGAATAATCCCATCAGCACAAGTACGAAACAAGGCTCATCCCAAAAGAACTTCTTCACATCATGCATAAACTTTTTCCTTTGGTTAAATGAGAAATCCGAAGGAACCAAATCGCTTGCCAAGTAATTAGCAAAATTGGCAAACCAAGGAATAAGATCATAAGAAACAGCCAATACATGTTCGTTTGGGAATGCATCATTAATCTCAACACCATCCTCAAACTTGACCATAGCTTCCTCCTCCAATCTAGGCAAATGATCGGCAACTTGATTTTCGGTCCCCTTTTTATCTTTCACCTCAAAATCAAACTCTTGTAACAACAACACCCATCTAATCAACCTCGGTTTTGCATCCTTTTTTGCCATAAGGTACCTCAATGCAGAATGGTCAGTATGCACTATGACCTTAGAACCAAGCAAGTAAGACCTAAATTTTTCAAATGCAAAAACCACAGCAAGGAGTTCTTGTTCAGTCACAGTATAGTTATTTTGAGCCACATTCAGTGCTTTATTGGCATAGTAAATCGGATGAAGAATCTTTTCTTGCCTCTAGCCCAATACTACTCCAAGTGCCACCCCACTACCATCACACATAACTTAAAATAGTTGTCCCCAATCCGATGAAATAATGATAGGTGTGGAAGTTAACTTGGCCTTTAACTCTCCAAATGCTCTCAAACAAGCATCATCAAAATAGACTTAGACTCCTTTTCGAGCAATTTTCACAATAGGTGTGCAATTTTTGAGAAATATTTTATGAACCTCCAGAAAAAACATGTATGCCCAAGAAAACTCCTAACACCCTTCACAGAGATAGGTGGTGGAAGCTTTTCTATTACCTCAACTTTGGCTCTATCAACCTCACCACCTTTCTAAGAAATGCGATGACCCAGAACTATCTCCCATTTTACCATGAAGTGGCATTTTTCCCAATTTAGCACAAGATTGCACTCTTCACATCGTTTCAGTACCTCGGCCGAATGCATCAAACAACCATCAAATGAGTCACCAACCACAGAGAAATCATCCACAAATACCTCAATAGTGTCCTCCACCATAGCTGAAAAGATCGACAGCATACACCTCTGGAAAGTTGCCGGAGCATTACACAACCCGAATGGCACTATTTTGAAGGTGAAAGTCCTATAAGGACAAGTGAAGGTTGTCTTCTCTTGGTCTGTCAGAGCTATGGAGATTTGATTGTAGCCTGAATACCCATCTAGAAAGCAATACCAACCCTTACCAGTGAGACAATCCAACATTTGATCCATGAACGGCATTAGGAAATGATATTTTTCTATCCATGCATTTAGTTTGTGGTAGTCCATGAACACTCTCCAACAAGTCACCGGTCTCATTGGATTAAGCTCATTCTTAGCGTTTGGAACCACAGTGATTCCCCCTTTCTTGGGCACACATTGAACAGGACACACCAACTACTATCAGCAATGGGATAAATAACTCTAGCATCCAACCATTTAATGATCTCTTTTTTCACAACCTCTTGCATAGGGGGATTTAATCTTCTTTGGTGCTCAATACTAAGCTTACTATCTGGCATGAGTTGGATTTTGTGAGAACAAATGCCCAGAGGGATCCCAATAATGTTTGAAATAGTCCACCCAATAGCCCTTTTTAACCTCTTCAATACAGAAACCAAGGCCTCAACTTGCTCCACACTCAAATCTGCAGCAATGATTACCGGTAAAGTGCTATCCTTTCCCAAGAAAACATACCTCAAGTGGGGTGGTAGAGCCTTGAGTTCTAGTTTTGGAGGCTCATCTATAGATGGTTTTGCAGGCGGTGAATCACGATTCTTCATATCTAACTCCAACCTTTTTGGCTTGGAAAGGAATTCAAAACTATCAAGTGTGGCAACTAACTCATCATAGTCTTCAATCCCATCACTATCAAAATTCATTATTATCGCAGCTAGTGCATCACACCCAACCTCTCTTCAATATACACTTCAGAACGCTGCTCCACAATGTAATTTACCACAGAAACCGCTTTCAGATCACTTTCCTGCTTCATACACCTACAAATGTTAAAAGTAACCTCCTCATTGTTCAATCAGAACTTCATCAACCCTCTATCCATATCGAATAAGGTACGCCCAGTAGAAAGAAATGGTCTCCCTAAGATGACGGGGACCTCAAAATCAACCTCACAATCAAGTATCACAAAGTCTACTCGAAAGATAAATGACTCCACTTTCACAAGAACATCTTGGAGCACTCCAGTAGGTCTTTTCACAGTTCGGTCAGCCATAAGTAAACGCATCGCAGTCAATTTTAGAGCCCCTACACCCAACTTCTTATAGATGGACAACGGCATCAAGTTAATGTTGGCACCTAAATCACACAAACCGTTCAAAAAATGAATAACCCCAATGGTGCAAGGGATAGTAAAAGCTCCAGGATCCTTCTTCTTTTGCACAAGTGACCTAGTAGCAGTGGCACTGTAATGCTGCATTCTCTCATCATTCTCAAAACTCACAACCCTCTTGTTGGTCACCAAATCATTCATAAATTTTGCATACCCAGGCATTTGCTCCAAGGCTTCTATCAATGGATCATTGATGGAAAGTTGCTTCAACATAGTTATGAACTAGCGGTATTTACCCTCTTCAGTCTTCTTCACCAATCTTTGTGGGAACGGAGGCGGCGGTCGAGGCATAGGAATAACCTTTTGAGTCACCTCAGCTTCCTTTTCCGCATTATCTTTTGAGCCTTCAGTAACATCAATCTCATCTTTATCATGTTCTACCACTTTTTCAACCTCAGAAGGCATGGGTGGATCAATGGTCTGATTTCCTCTGCGAGTAGTGACTGCCATACAATGCCCATCATTTTTCAAATTCTGGATGGTGTTACTAGGAAGTATGTCAGGTTGACGTGGATTTGCATTAGTGGACAACTTACTAAACTGCTACTCAAGTTACTTGATAGACAGTGCATGGGCATCAACTTTTTGACCTATTCCAGACAAGTCATTTCACATCTCTTTCACATTCTCATCAGTTGCATCAAACCTCTTCATCATCTTCTGCATCATATCCTCAATTCTTGACATAATACTACCACCCTCTCTATTACCAGGAGGAACATATAGCCTAGCCTTATCATTTCTGTTGCCATATTTGTTTTGGTTGTATTTGGCATCGCGATTGTAGTTCCCATCCCGAACATAGTTACCCTCACAGTTGTAGTTACCCTCACGATTGTAGCTTCCATAGTTTCAACCTTGGTTTCCTTGACCTTGGCTCCAATTATCAGAGTTGGAACCTAGGACGTTAGTTCGGAAACCCCCCGTCTGATCATTTACCAAGTACGCATCCTCCTTATAGTAGCACTCCTCAACTGGTGGTGGTGGTGGATACCTAGTCAGATAATTCACCGCATTTACCTTTTTCGCACTCCCACTCACATGCTTTAGTACCAAACCGAATTTTGTTCTCATCTATGCCATCTCTCCCTAATTTCATCATTGGCTTGGTTGGGTGCAGCTTGAACAGCGAACTTGGTCCTACTAGTGTTTGCCTTTCTAGTGCTCCAGGCTTTGTTGCTTCATAGTTCCACACTTGGTCAGAATTCCCTGATGTTCCATCTACGCCTTCCCATTGATGGTCCGTCAAAGGACCTATGGTCCGTGGGTGGCTCCTTCTGCATAATTTCAGCTTTCATCTCAATCAAACTGCGTCCAAGCCTATTTCCTGCAAACATAACACATAAAACATTATTTCTAATACAATATAGCCCTAGACACACACAACTTCTAAGTGAAAATGTATCAAAAATACTGTAAACTCACGGTATATCAAGTTCCCAAATTCTCCAATTTATAAAGATAAAATTCCATAATTGAGTTAGGGTTTTCTTCCATGTCATGGGTTCCTTTAATTATTGATTTATTTGATTGTTTTATGATGCATAAAGCATGAATTGAGATAGTTACATGATTTTATGATGAACTCCCATGAACCAATGTCTAACCCATATCTGATGATTGAAAGTGGGTTTTGAACTATGAAAAGTGTATTCTGGAATTATGCATGTTCTTATGAAATTCATGTAAATGTTTTAAGGATTCTTTGAGAGTTAAGTATCAACGATGTTGTTGTTGTGTTGTTGAAAGGATTTCTCACATAACACACGAAAGCATGATTGTGAAAGGTTTTTCTCACATAATAAGGGTTCTTAGGGTTGAAAGGTCTTCTCACCTAAAATGAACCAATGTTAAGGAGTCATTCTAATGTTGAGGCAAGAGGCGATTACCCATGCTCTCTAATTGAAAGACAAGAGGTGATTACCCATGTCTCGTGATGTAAGAAGAAGATGTGATTACCCATGTTCCTTTAAAAGATAAGATGAATATGATTAAGAACTATTCCATGGAAGTTAAGCTTAGAACCGAGTGGTCAAGTGGCGATTACTCGTGTCCCATAAATTATGTGCCAACATAGGATTGTCTAGATAGACATTAGCAAGTAGATCCACATAACCTAGAAGTTCATGGTCCTTACTTTGGTAAGTAGGACAACCCTTTTCGGTGTGGGAGACACTGAATTCCATGTTAATAGCTCACATGGTCTTATATGTCAGTTAATGCTACTTATCTCATACATGTTTAAGATGATGACTATGTGCATTGACCATGTTTTATGACACGTGTTTTCTAACTCTTAATCTTATGTTTTAGCTTGATCATTGCATTTCATGAAAGTATCTCTTTTAAGCATATCTTTATATGTTTATGCATGGCTATCATACTTGGTTCATATTTTGTACTAACGAATACTCTTTCCTACGTTTCCCCAAATGTAGGGTCCGACAATCAGGGTTCCCAGTTTCGTGGCTAGAGTTCAATGGGAAATTTCAAGCATTGGTGAGTCCTTATGCTTCGAGGACCAAACATTTATTGTTTTCAATAGTTCCTTACTTTCAGTTTTGGAACATGATGTACGGGTTATGCCCATATTCATTTGTATGTGCTAGATGGCTTTGAGACAATGTTTAGATTTCCGCTATGCTTTACATAAAACTTTGATATATTGAACTGTCTTTTAAATCTCTTTATTTTATTTCTTGTATGATGAAAGCTAAGTAGCCCTAGAGGTCTTGTATGTCATGTTATGCCTAGGGGACACAGTGGATCGTGACAAACTTGGTAATCAGAGCACAAGGTTTAGAAAGGTCCTAGGAAGACTCATAAACCATGTTGAGTAGAGTCTTCTTCATAGGTGTGAAGCGCGCTGCATTTATGAATGAGAGGCTACAAGATGTTTAGGAAACTCCACTTTTTTCATCATTGCAAAGTCGAGAGATAGAGTTTAACTCAATAAGGTCTCTCTCTCCTAATCCTTATCTGATGCTCTACAGGAGATGGACACTGAAAGAGCTTATGCTAGAAGGAATGTGAGGGAGAATGTGGAACAAGAAGCTTCTCCTCAAGCTCTGGTCGACCCTTTGGCTGAGCAAGTGACTAACGCGGTGCTTAGGGCTGCTTTTCAAGTATTGGCTCAAGCCATGACGGCCCAAGTCAACAGGGAGGTTGTGGTCCCCGTGAACATAAATATGGGTACGGCGGCATCTAGAATGAGGGACTTCACTAGAATGAATCATCCAAATTTTATGGTTCTAAGGTTGAGGAAGACCCTCAAGAGTTTATTGATGAGGATTACAAGGTGTTGATGATCATAGGAGTGACGCTGGTAGAAAAGACGAAATTGGCCGCTTATCAACTTAAGGGTGTTGCTCAAATTTTTTTCAACCATTGGAAAGATAGGAGATCGAAGGATGCGGATCCTCTCGGTTGAGAAAAATTCAAAGTTCTGTTCCTTGATAGGTTCTTTCCCCTTGATATGAGGGAGGCAAAGGTGCTTCAATTCATCAACCTTCGTCAAGGAAGTATGAGTGTGAAGGAATATGATTTGAATGCAACACAATTGTCTCGATATGCTCCTACTATGATTGTCGATCCTAGGGCAAGGATGAGTAAGTTTGTTTTGGGTGTGTCCGAAATAGTGATTAAGGAATGTCGTACTGCTATGCTTGAAAATAATATGGACATCTCTCGTCTCATGGTTCATTCTCAACAAATTGAAGAGGAGAAACTTAAGGAAAGGTCTAGGGAGGCAAAGAGAGCTAAGACAAATGATGGTAACTTCTCACGTTCAAGGTCCAATGGACATGGTTGTTTTATGTTTCGACAAAGGTTTTTCAGTCAAGGTTCCTCCAATGTTCCTTCTAGATTCAACAAAGAGAGGGTGTCTAACCCTAAGCCTCAAGGAAGAAATGGTAGTGGATTTTCATTACCTACTTATGCTAAGTGTGGAAGGACGCACGAGGGCAAGTGTCTAGCGGGTTCTAATTCTTGTTTTGGTTGTGCTAAGATGGACCACAAGATAAGAGATTGTCCTTCAGTTTTTAAGAATGATGGAGATAATTGTCGATGGGTTCAACCTAATTTTTCATATGGTCCTAATGGTTCAGGTTCAAATGCTCCCAAGAAAAACAGATTTTATGCACTTCAGACTCGTAGTGAACAAGAGGGTTCTCCTGATGTGGTTACCGGTATGTTGAAAGTCTTTCAACTTGATGTTTATGATTTACTTGACCCCGGTGCTACCTTGTCTTTTGTGACGCCATATGTGGCTATGAGGTTTGATATTCTTCTGGATGTGTTGTTAGATCCTTTTTTTTGTCTCTACTCTTGTTGGTGACTCTGTTGTGGCTAAGAGGGTGTTGTGGCTAAGAGGGTCTATAGAAAGTGTCCCATTTCCTTGTCCCATATTGTTACTCTTGTTGATCTCATAAACATTGATATGCTAGATTTAATGTTATCCTTGGTATGGATTAGTTGCATTCCTGTTATGCTTCTATAAATTTACGAAGGAATTACTTATATATTATTCATACATTGTTAATTGCTCATGGTTTCCACAACCATAGTTGTGGATTTATCTACTCATGCTTGAGAATTCACCATACATTAGGGTTAATAAGATGAATCATGAACTTACAATCACAATAGATAAATACCAAAATCTTGAATTGAAAATCGAAAGCAAGTTGCATAAACGAACTTCAAGAATTAAATTGCTAACAAGTTTGCAAAATAATTCCAAAAGCTTAGAACAATAGTCTCCAAAAAGGGCTAACCCCTAAGAACGTAAATTACAACTGATATTTATAGTACTTAAGTCCTAAACCAAGTAGGAAATGAAAATAAGGAAAATTCAGTTTTGGCAGTTTTTAACCTACGGTGGCCAACGACAGACCGTGAATCTACTACCGGTCCATGGGTCACCTCCGTGGTTCACCAGTTTTCATTCCTGGTCTACTTATCAATGGTTTCCATCTACAGTTCATAGGCCTATTCACGCTCCGTCCTACACGTCTTTGGTTCAAGTACTGGAACTCAACTTTCTGAATCAATTAACGACTACCATCGACGGTCCGTCACTCAAGCTACAGGGCATAGGTCGCCTCTGTGGTTCCACACTTAGGTCAGACTTCCATGAACCATTGACCCACTTCTTTCACCTACGGCTCGTCAACTGAGTGATGGCTCGTGGGTAACCTCCTAGGTTACCAAAATCCTGGTGTTTCAGCTATCTTCAACGGCAACTGCTTCAAACCGATTTCCTGCAAAATGAAACCAAACACCATCATATCTAATAACAAAATGCCCAAGACTCACATAAACTCAAATGAAATGCATCAAAAATGCCGTAAAATCACGTTATATCATTTATGGATCTCTGACAAGGGAATATGAGTGTCAAGGAATATGCTTTGAGGTTCACTCAATTGTCAAGGTATTCTCCTTCTATAGTTGTTGACTCTAGGGAAAGGATGAGAAAGTTCATTTCGAGTGTGTTCAAATTGGTAGTGAAAGAATGTCGTACAGTTATGCTTGTCCATGACATGGATATTTCTCATCTCATGGTTCCTGCCCAATAGAAGATAAACTTAAGGAGAGGTCTAAGGAGACAAAGAGGGCTAGAATCTGTGATGGTAATTTCTCTCATGCAAGGTCTCATGGACATAGTCGTCTTAGGTTTCGAGCAAGGTTTTTCGGGCAAGGTTCCTCTAATGCTCCTAAGTTCAACAAAGAAAGGGTGTCTAACCCTAAAACTCAAGGAGGTGGTAGTAGGTTTTCATTGCCAAATTGTGCTAAGTGTGGAAGAAAGCATGAGGGCAAATGTCTAGAGGGTTCCAATGCTTGTTTTGGTTGTGGTAAGATGGACCACAAGATAAGAGATTGTCCTTCAGTTGCTAAGAATGAGGGAGATAGTACTCGTAGGGCTCAACCCTATCTTTCATCTGGTCCAAGTGGTTCAGGTTCTAATGATCCTAAGAAAAATAGGTATTGTGCACTACAGACTCGTGGTGATCAAGAGGGTTGTCCTGATGTGGTTACCGGTATATTGAAAGTCTTTCAACTTGATGTTTATGCTTTACTTGATACTAGTGCTACCTTGTCTTTTGTGACGCCATATGTGGCTCTGAGGTTTGATGTGCTTCCTGAAGTGTTGCTAGATCCTTTTTCTATCTCTACTCCTGTTGGTGATTTTATTGTGGCTAAGAGGGTCTATCGAAAGTGGCTCGTCTCCTTTTCCCATAGAGTTACTCTTATTGATTTAGTAAAGCTTGATATGCTAGATTTTGATGTTATCCTTTGTATGGATTGGTTGCACTCTTTTTATGCTTCTATCAATTGTAGAACTCGTGTAGTCAAGTTTCAGTTCCTAAATGAGCCTATCCTAGAGTGGAAAGGGGTAAATTTTATGCCTAAGAGTCAGTTTATCTCTTGTCTTAAAGCTAGGAGGATGATTTCTAAGGGTTGCATATACCATCTAGTTAGGGTGAGGGATATAGATTCTGAAACCCCTACTCTTGAGTCGGTCCCTGTTGTTAATGACTTTCTGGAAGTGTTCCCAAATGATCTACCCGGGATTCCTCTAGAAAAGGAAATAGACTTCGGTATTGACCTTCTCCCAGATATGCAGCCTAATTTTATTCCTCCTTATCGAATGGCTCCGATAGAACTTAAGGAATTAAAGGAACAATTGAAAGATTTGTTGGATAAGGGTTTCATCCAATCGAGTATCTCTCCATGGGGTGCTCCAGTTTTGTTTGTTATGAAGAAAGATGGTTCCCTTTGTATGTGTATTGACTACCGGTAATTGAACAAGGCGACTATTAAGAATAAGTATCCTCTTCCAAGAAGAGATGATTTATTTGACCAACTCCAAGGAGCGAGTTACTTTTCCAAGATTGACCTTAGGTCGGGTTATCACTAATTGAGGGTGAAGGAAGATGATATTCCAAAGACGACTTTTAGAACTCGGTATGATCATTATGAGTTTTTGGTGATGTCATTTGGTTTGACTAATGCTCTGATGGCTTTTATGGATTTGATTAATAGGTGTTTAGACAATACCTTGATATGTTCGTTGTTTTATTTAAAAAAGAATGAAAACGATGTTGTTTTTTAAGAGTCGCCATTTAATTTTTAAAGTAAAATTAAGAAAAATATTTTTTCCAAAAGATTAAAACAGAAATCTAATGAAAATATTAAGAGGGGGTTTGGGGTTCATATTAGCATTTTTGGAAGGGTTTGAAAGCACCCGAAATGTCCGCTAACACGCAGTTATCCAATAATTAACTATTTGGCTAATCCATTTTTTAAAAAAAAAAAAAAAAATAAGCATGCTTAAACAAGTTTAGGAGATAGACAAACTTTAAGACTACAAGTCATTTTTTAGGAGGGAAATAATATAAGGGATTACTTAAGTAAAATATTTATTCAAGTAATAAAATAAGTAAAATTATTTTGTCTTTAGAAAATCTCAAAATGACTATCTTTTGGAAAAAATCGAATTAGGAAAATCTTAAGATTGACTAGCAAATAAACAAGTAAACAAAAACAAAACAGATAAAATAAAGAGTTAGTTTTGGGCCCAAGTATGGTTTTATGTTCACCTGGGCCAATACTTGGGCCTAATTTCTATTTTGTGCCTTTTAACCACTTTGCACCTGTCCTAGACTATCATAAAAACTGAATTTCTTATGGGCTTTAGGCCCAATTTCACCTGTCCTAAAACTAGCATATGATACTAAAAATAAATAGGCTTTTGGCCCAATTATAACAAAACACAAATCTGGAAATTTGGGGCTTCTCAGTCCCATTTCTGCTCAAATATACAGCGTATACACTAGATGTATATCACTATATATCTTATGTATACGGCTGTATACGGCACGTATGCAACCCCTTCTTTCCGCTCTGAGACCTGTTCGTCGATTTTCAGGACTTATTCTTCAATTTTTCTTGTTGTCCGAATCAATAGAGGAAGGAATTGAGCCTTTATGGCTCTCTCGAAATGCAAAGGAGGAAGATCAGTTCATGAGGAACTCAAGGCAAATTTCAGATGCAACAAAAAGGAAATAAGGATTAGTATACGAAACAGATGATGAGTCAATAAACAATAAAACTTCAATCTCCTTAATCCAATGCAAAATTTATCTTCATACTGAAGCATAGGCAACAAATAACTTTATTGATCATTAACAATTCATGTCGAACTTGAGAGATAATTAACATTAGCACATTAGAACCACAAAGGACTAACTCAATAAAAACTCATGCTCCATAAAATTTCCAAGATCCAACTTCTGATGACATTTGAGATATTTTTATAGAATGATCAGAATACTAAACCCTTAAAGCTTACCATCAACTAGTCACTTAATCCATGCACATATAAGAAACTTTGAGATAAAGAAAAGGCAGACAACAAAAGAGAACTTAAAACAACAACCAACTCTATATTTTAGGACCTCGACAGGCAACCAAGAAAGATTTAGATAGTAGCATTAAAAGATTACAGATCTACTGAACAATGCATCAAACTTTGAGACAAAAGAAAAGTGACCAACAAAGGCAACAAATAGCCATCAGACAATAAACTAAGTGAATCATATTATTGCCTAAATAAACACTTGACTCTGGCATGCGTTTAAAACGACTCTAAACAACCAGGTCATGTCTTATGTAACTCAACAGAAAGACAAACACGACTAGAACTAAGCCCAAAAGGGGACAGTCAAGTTGAAAAAACTCGACCCCAATTTATTAATCCCGAGTCCTCAGAACAAAAAACAAATATTCAAAGAGAGAAAATCAGCATGATTCAACTGTAAATTTGCATATTTAAGCTAACATTAAAGAAAGTCTGCAACAATCAACCTGAATAATTCGAATAAGACAATCAGACATACACAACTATGAGACAAAATCACACAGATATGAAGCCATTTCAGAGACCAAAAATAAAACAATTATCTCCCAATAACTAAGAGGCTCAGGCTTGCTTCAGTAAACATATTCAAAATGAGGAGAAAAGGAAAACACAAAATAAGCTCACACGACTATATATGTTGATTCATACAATAGCTTACGACAAAAAACAAATACACGATGATCAGTTAAAAGTTCTAAATAAAGAAGAAAACAAGAATGAAACCACAAAAACCCAACCGAAAATAGATTCATCACATAGCGCTTGGAATCGAAATAGAATGTAAATGATGAAGGAGGTATTACCTTCTTCGAAGCAGCAGGACTGAGACGATGAGTTGAAAAGCTTTCCACCACCACATGAAAGGAACTCCAATGGAAGTTTCCGGCAAAAAAGATTAGAGAGCTTAGGACGAGAGCTCCAGATTTGAAGCTCTTAACTCAATGACTATAGAAGTCGAAATTTCTCTTGAGAGCCTATATCACTGTGTTTTGCCTCTATTATAATGAATGCCCTCTTCTTATTTTTTAACAAATCTATTCCTATATGTAATTCTAGTCACTGTTTCTTAGATGAAATCCAAAGGAAATGAAACCTAAAAAATGAAATTTCCCCCCCTCTGAGTTATCTCCAGCTTTTCTATATATTCTCCAACCGATTTCACTGAAGAGGAACATGAGCTTTTATAGAGGAGGTATTAAGGTTGTTTTGGGGGGAAAATATGAGGAATCGGATAAGATTTTGGGTCATTTTTGAATTCCAAAAACTGAAGGAATATCCTACTTCGATGCCAAATCATAGCAAATTCCAACGGGAAGAAAGCAAGGTGGTCGGCCTCGATTGAATCGACTGTCCTTGAGGGGATACGTGGATCAATCTCATGCTGGGAAGGACAAAATGCAGACTGCTCCTGCTGTACAAATGTACTGGCGAGGGAGAAAGGAGAAGATGACGAGAATAAAGTTGTTACACGTACATAGACGCCGTGAACTGCTTTTCGTGAAGGCGTCGTTTGCTTCTCTTTGAAATTGGCGTGAATTGTTGTTAAGCGTGAAGCTTCTGGGTTCTCTTGTTAATTGAGAAGTGGACCGGGTCGAGGTCGGTTTGGAATTAAAATGGGCTGGAAAGGTTTTGGGTAAGTGGGCTGCTGGAAATGGCACTAAAAAACCCAAAATGGTCTCCAAATGGGTTTAAAGTGAGGTAAGAAAAGATGTTAGGTTGAAATTGAGAATTTGGCCCATTTAATTGCAATTATAGTCATTGAATTTAAGAACTTAGTCAAATTGAGTTAATTAGTAAATTCGACTAATAATTAAATAGGACAAATTAATATAATTAATTAATGAACTTCTTAATCTTAATGAAATAAAATAATTAACTTAAATATGAACTAATTAATTCAAAAATATTAACTACTAATTTAGACAAAAATTAATTTAATAAAATATTTAAGTAAAACTAAAATCTTTTTGAAACAATTTTCAAATATTCATAAAATATACTAATTATATAAATAATTATGTAAACATATATATTATTAAAAAATTATAAAAAAAAAGTGACAAAACTATTTAAAATAACTTGAAAAATATTTTGAATTTTATAAACTCACTTATTTCAAATCGTTTGGAATTTAAGAAGCTCGATGATTAATATATATTGTGGAGGTCCAAAATTGGGTGTCAACATTTGTAATTGTGTTCATTGATAATATATTGATTTAATTGAGAAGTGAGGATGATCACAACAATCATTTGAGGATTGTGTTGCAAATTCTCAAGGACCAACAACTCTTTGCGAAGTTTAGCAAATGTGAGTTTTGGCTAAGTTTCATAGCTTTTCTTGGTCATATTGTTTCTAAAGGGTATTGAGATAGATCCTAAGAAGACAGATGCAGTCAAGAGTTGCCTAGACCTCTAACTCCTTCAGACATTAGAAGTTTCTGGTGTTTAGCTGGTTACTACAGAAGGTTTGTTCAGGGGTTCTCTTCGATTGCCTCTCCATTCACAGTTTTGACTCAAAAGAAGGCTAAGTTCATATGGCCCGAAGCATGTGAGAAGAGTTTTCAAGAATTAAAAGATAGATTTACTTCCACTCTGGTGCTGACTTCATCGAAAGGGACAGATGGTTTTGTTGTTTATTGTGATGCCTCAAGAATTGGGTTAGGATGTGTGCTTATGCAAAATGGGAAGGTTATTGCCTATTCTTCAAGGCAACTTAAGGTTCATGAGAAGAATTATCCAACCCATGATCTTGAATAAGCGGCGGTTGTTTTTAAAAGATTTTGAGGCACTATTTGTATGGTGTTCATGTAGATGTTTTCACCGACCATAAAAGTCTTCAATATGTGTTTAATCAGAAAGATCTTAATATTTGCCAAATAAGGTGGCCTGAGTTACTTAAGGATTATGATGTAAGTGTTCTCCATCACCCCGGTAAGGCAAATATGGTGGTGGATGCTCTTAGCCGACTATCAATGGGTAGTGTTTCCCAT
This sequence comes from Solanum pinnatisectum, assembly GCA_035578085.1. NCBI lineage: Eukaryota > Viridiplantae > Streptophyta > Magnoliopsida > Solanales > Solanaceae > Solanum > Solanum pinnatisectum. The sequence goes on along the minus strand of CM069078.1, from coordinate 8,408,150 downwards.
AAAGAAGAGGGTAAAAGAGAATTGGTACGAGATGTACATAGATTGGCCCGATTGGGTGTTCGATTAATGGACTCCACCAAAAATGGTATTATGGTTCAGAATAGTTCAGATTTGTCTTTTGTGATGGATGTGAAAGCCACGCAATGTCTTGATCCGACCTTAGTAGAATTGAAAGAAGCGGTACTTAGAAAGTTCGTTGAGGCTTTCTCCCAAGGGGGAGATGGTGTACTAAGATATCAAGGTCGTTTGTGCGTTCCTAATGTTGATGAACTAAGGGAACGAATTTTATCAGAAGCCCACAGTTCTCGATATTCCATTAACCCGGGAGCCACCAAGATGTACCGTGATTTGCGGGAGGGCTATTGGTGGAATGGGATGAAGAAAGATATTGCGGAATTTGTGGTTAAGTGTCCTAATTGCCAACAAGTGAAAGTTGAGCATCAAAAACTAGGAGGTTTATCCCAATACATTAGTATTCCTACTTGGAAGTGGAAAGATTTGAATATGGACTTCATAGTAGGGTTGCCTTGTATATGGTGATAATATGTTTCGATTTGGTTTATAGTAGAACGAATGACAAAATCAGCTCATTTTATTCCCGTCAAAGTTTCTTATGTGGCAGAAAATTATGCTAAGTTGTATTTGAAGGAAATGGTAAGGTTGAATGGAGTGCCCTTGTCCATTATCTCCGATCGAGGTACTCAATTTAATTCTCAGTTTTGGAAATCTTTCCAAAAGGGTCTTGGTACTCTTGTTAAGCTTAGCACGGCTTTTCATTCACAAATTGATGGGCAAGTGGAGCGTACTATCCAAACTTTGGATGATATGATGAGAGCATGTGTATTGATTTTAAGGATAATTTGGATAACCATTTGCCATTGATTGAGTTTGCCTATGGTAGGAGGTGTAGATCTCCTATAGATTGGTTTGAGGTGGGTGAAGTTGCATTGATAGGACCCGAGTTAGTTCATGAGGCTATGAAGAAAGTCCGACTTATTAGGGAAAGGTTGAAAACAACCCAAAGTCGATAGAAGTCCTATGCCGATGTTAGAAGAAGAGATCTTGAGTTTGATGTTCATGATTGGGTTTACTTGAAAATCCCACCCATGAAGGGTGTAATGAGGTTTGATAAGAAAGGGAAGCTTAGTCCCCGTTATGTAGGCCCATATCAGATGTGTTGGTAAGGTTTCTTATAAGCTTGAGTTGCCTAATGCTTGGCATCGGTGCATCCAGTTTCCATGTCTCTATGTTGAAAAAGTGTGTTGGAGATCCGACATCTATAGTTTCCTCAGAAAGTTTGGAAGTTAATGAAAATCTTTCTTATGAGGAAGTTCCGGTTGAGATTTTAGACCGGCAAGTTAAGAAGTTGAGAAATAAAGTAGTTGCTTCCGTGAAAGTGTTGTAGAGGAATCAATTAGTTGAGGGTGCTACTTGGGAGGCCGAGGCCGATATGATGTCCCGATATCCTCATATTTTTCCTTCTACTCCTACTCTAGCTTGAGGTAATGAGTTCCTCATGGTTTACTCTTTGTTTTGGTGTCATGTGTTTTAGATATTCCAATGATTTCCTTATCTTATGCATGTTTATGAAAAAGTTGTGTTTTGAAAGAAAATGAGTTTATATGATTAATTATCCTCATGTTGTTGTGCATTGAGTATGAGTTGCCTATAGACTTCATGAGATGAATTGTTGAACATGTTTTAGCTTGGAGTTGATGTTTCCTCCTTGGATATATACATTTGAGTATGAGTTGCATATGGATTTCATGATATGATGTTATGAGCATGCTTTTAGCTTGGAGATGGTAGTTCCTCCTCGGATATGAGTAATCTAGTAAGTGCATGCATATTGGGCTGCTAGGTCAAGTTCCTATCTTCCTTATGATGCTTTGAATATGTTTAGCTTGGAGTCGAAGTTCCTCTTTGGTTGTGTGCATCTAGATGAAATTACATGCATGATGGGTTGCTAGTTTAGAGTCCTTATCATTTTGTGATGTCTAGAATCTCATTCGAGGACGAATGATCCCAAGGGAGAGATAATGTAACACCTCGGATTCGAGAACAGACAACATAGCAAGATTTCAAAGTTTCTAGGTGCCATCGATGGAGACCCACCATGGCCCGTGGGTGGGACCACGGACCGTAGGTGTGGTCTGTGGATTCGGCACCCAGTATATTCAGAAGCCATGAGACCACTGCCTGACCGATGGTCCGTGGTTGAGGGTCCGTGGACCATGACGCCAAATGGGAGTTTCTGACCACGAACGACGGACCAGCAGGACGGACCATCGGTCAGACCACGGTCCGTCGGTCAAGGTTCGTGGGTCAGCAGTACTCAGCAATTATTTTTAAGGGTAGTTGGGTCTTTTTCTAATTATTTTATCCCTATATTACGTCGTTTTGCCTATGTCTAAGACCCCTATATAAGTGATTTTAACCCCCAAATTAGTTCATTCAAGTCATTCTCCTAAAAATCTAAAAGAAGACCAAAGTTATTCCTCTCCAAATATTTCTCTCTCTAGAAGTTTGAAGAAGAAGATTCAAGCTAGGGTTCAAGGTCAAGTCTCCATTCTTCAAGTACTTTTGGGCTTTGATAGCAAAGTTTGACAATTCATTGTACTCACTTGAAAACAAAATCGAACGATCATTAATAAGCTTATTGAGGTAGTTCACCACCGCGCAAAGTGCTGGTGCTTTACCTAGTTATCACATCTTACTGCTCGATCACAGATTGGAACAATACTTATCACTTGTTTCTTTAAGTTAACCACTACAGTATCCTTTCAGTAACAAATTATAGGTGAATATTTATGCAATATTTTCAAATATTTAGGTATATAATTTCTGAAACAATCCGTTAATTATAACTTATTATGAAATATTTCATTTATGTCAAAAGAGTTTGTAACTTGTACCTTCCACTCTAAAAAATATTGAGATAAAACTTCCATACAAAATCATCAAATCATTAACACAAATGATATATTGATAATATATGAAAATAAAATATAAACTTACTCCGGTCGTTTGGTATATATATATATTCATTGAAGAATAATAATTTTCTTGGATCCAAAAGATACTAAAGTATCATTAATTAAACTTAATATAATGTAGACTTGGCATGTTACTATTGTCTAGTCCAGCAAGAGATGAGGAGCAATCTATAAGTTAAAAATTGATAAGTGATAATTTATTACATAATTGAATTACTAGTCACCAAAGATTTTACACTTGCAATAGCTTGATTAATGTACTCCTCAATTATCCATCTAGATAGAGTGAGCAAGTTGGGTCCTATCTCAACCTTTTAAGTGTTGAGGTTTTGCCCTGATTTTATTACCTTATTTGAAATTTATTTTTTCTTAAAAGAAGAGACAAAACATTACCATAAATGTTTTTACTTTTCATGATAGGAAAATATATCTTTCTTACATATTTGATTTATTTTTTCCTTGGAGGAAAAGTTTGGAGATCTATAAATTGAAGATCCCTATTCTCATAGCATACCACAATAGAATCCACAATGTAATCGTTTAAGAGTCTTGTTTATGGGAAGATTTATTCTCTCTAAAGTTTCAATGTTTTTCTTTATATTAGTTTTGATATAATAATATTTTGATTTTTAGTATAAGTTTTTTTGTTATCTGATTTATCAACTATATGATTTGCAAATTGTAAGCTTCCGCATGACGCCCTAATCACCTTCAGAACCCAACAAGTGGTATCAGAGCACATGGTCTAACGATCCTATGGTCCTATGGTTCAAAGAGGTTGAAGACAGGTTTAAGACGGTTTCAAATCAATTTGCAACTAATTTGCTGATAAAGAAGATTTTTGTTCAACTATATGTGGAAAAGAGATTTAAACTATATTTTCAACATTACTGTTGCAGCATCTTTGAAAATAAAAATAAAATATTTTAAAACCATTTTTAACCCATATATTTTAAACTTTATTTTTAATCATGGCAAGCAGCAGTGATGGAGATTATGTGAAGAGCGAAGATTATCATGCATGTGAAGAAGGTGTATCAAGTTTTGTCAAGAAAATCCAGCCAAAAGGGGAGATTTGTTAGGGGTTTGCCCTAATTTTCTTACCTTATTTGAAATTTATTTTTTCTTAAAAGAAGAGACAAAACATTACCATAAATGTTTTTACTTTTCATGACAGGAAAATATATTTTTCTTCCATATTTGATTTATTTTTACCTTGGAGGAAAAGTTTGAAGATCTATAAATTGAAGATCCCTATTCTCATAGCATACCACAATAGAATCCACAATGTAGTCATTTAAGAGTCTTGTTTATGGGGAGATTTATTCTCTCTAAAGTTTCAATGTTTTTCTTTATATTAGTTTTGATATAATAATATTTTGATTTTTAGTATAAATTTTTTTGTTATCTGATTTATCAACTATATGATTTGCAAATTGTAAGCTTCCGCATGACGCCCTAATCACCTTCATAACCCAACATTAAGTTTTAATAATGGGATCCAAAAGGTGGTATCCAAGGAGAATAAGTGTTTGCACAAGTAAAGGATTTATGCCATATAGATGTACATTGACATTATTTTAAAGAACTTTCATGTAATCTAACTAGACATGCCAAGTTGTTATTTTATTTTTTGGCTTACCATATAAGAGTTGTGAATAAAAATTGAATTTAAGGTATATGCATTTGTAGATTTAATACATGATATATCATTTATGTTTAACTTGTAGACATGTTCAAAATTAAGCTCAGTTCATCAACTAAATGTAAATTCTAGAGATCTGCCATAAAAAAGTTATATATATACTATCGAGGCACAAAATTAAGCTCCATCAACTAAAATCTAATAATTAGTAGTATACTACTAGTACGTTGCTTGTGTCACATGTAAGTGCCAACTAGTCCTTTGTTTTTTCTTGATGACATTTTCCATAACTTAATTTTTTATAAGCTTAACTTCTTATGCTTCAACTCCCATCTTTGCTTTCACTTTCAAATTTCCATTGAAGAATCTAGCTCCAAGCAAATGGAGTTCCCTTGTGGGAAAAAGTTGTCCAATAATGCATCTCAAAGAACTCCAAAAGTATTCATACTTCTAGCTTTAACATTAATTATTCTAGGTATTATCCCTCTTCACTACACTTCTAAGTGGTATAATGCTACAAATTTAGCAAATCATGAATCAGAAAAATCATCCACATATCATATTGAAGATTTGGAGATAAAGATTATGAATGATGAAATATGTGATATTTCAATAGGAGAGTGGATCCCGCATCCTGATGGACCATATTATACAAACACCACTTGTTGGGCGATCCACGAACACCAAAATTGCATGAAATATGGGAGGCCTGATACTGACTTCTTGAAATGGAGGTATGTTGGAAATTTGAATCGTAGGATAAACAATTTTAATCAATCATATTCTCTCGAAAATAAATGAAAAATAATTATTTTATTTTATATTTTTAATAGATGGAAGCCTAAGGGATGTGAATTGCCCATCTTCAATCCATTTCAATTCTTGGATATGATGAGAAACAAGTCATTGGCATTTGTTGGAGATTCCGTTGGAAGAAACCAAATGCAATCTTTAATATGTCTCTTGTCTCGGGTACCTATTTTCCTCTTCATACTTCTTCTATTGTTTCATTGCCTACACCGTTGTGTCCTTTGAGTTTTATATGAGTTTAAATATTATGTAAAAGATATAGAATAAATTCATAAGAATTAAGAACTTGATAAAAATAATAATTAATCATGAAAAGTTAATAAATTATACTGCTAATGTAAAGAACTTTTATCTATGTTAAGTATATATATAATTTAAATTATTATTATACAATACATGCATATTTATTGCTAATTACACAATAAGAAAACATGAAATTAGCTATGAAATGTGTTAATCTACACCTAAATGAAATTGACATAAAATTTTATTGTTTTAATTATGAAATTTTGTCTGTCGCTAAATTTTTATTATTTCGCTTTTTATGATTATCTTGGGTTGCGTGCACACATGTTGTACTGTATTATTGAATAGGTTGGGTTTGGTTTAACAAAAATAGATGTATTTCAAAGTTTAGGTAATATTCTGTTGAAGACACCAACAAGTTTTGGACTTGAAGTTTCAACTGTTTTTTAGTTCTTAGTTTCCTTGTGAATACAAAATTAACAATCATGTCCTTATTCTCAAAATAGTTTATTTATGAGGTGCTTCGATATACAATGTAGATTGTCTCAACTCGTTGATTAGAATTATCTCTAGCAATACCATTATTTTGCCATAGAACTCTTTGATCATAATTTGGGAATGTTATGACAAATTATAAAAAATTTATGTGTACATATAAAAATATAATTTTTAAATTTATATTGCATTAATTACCATTACAATCAACTTCATATCAACTATTTTTATCTAAATTAATAATTTCAAATCATGATTTAGATTTTTGGTAGATAGATGAACAAAGTCACTAATCTTTTTCTAATAAAAAGTCCCAACCTCAAATACGTAAAAGAATATAGATATTCTAACCCATTATATATATGGGTTATATATAATATATATAATATGCGTTCAAGCTTTGGGTCGTTTAGTTGGGAATAAGTTATCTCAGAATAAGTTATCATAGGGTTAGCTATTCTGGGATAACTTATCCCACCATGTATATGGGATAACTTATCCCATCAGTATGATATAAATGGTGGGATAAATTATCCCAAACATGGCAACCAAACAAGATACAAATTTTATCCCATCACTATTTTCATCTTTCTTTTTGTATAACTTCATTTAGGGGTACTTTTTCCTTTTCTTTCTTTTTTGTATTTGGTTTATATTCTTTAGAAAAATCACAAAATTAACAGATTGAAATTTTTATTTTATTTTTATCATCGTATAAAATAAAATCAAATATCTACATTTAAAACTACTAGCAGCGAACGATGTAGCATAATGTCAATTGCTCAACTAATTCCAATACTTTTTTCGAACTTCACTGAGTAATTGATATTATAAAATAAAATTACTATCATAAAAAAAAATTGTTTTATAATTATTCAAATTTTAAATCCGTCTCAACCAATAATAATAATAAATATATATATATATATATATATATATATATATCTTAGATTTGAAGCTATCAGAGTCACTGTGACAAAATCTGAAAGAGTCCAAAAGGACAGCGTGGGTTCCTAGCTAACATTATTATTCTTTCAATAATAATAATAATAATAATAATAATAAGAAGAAATTCAGAGGATAACTGTCCCTTTGCACAGATTTGTTGATTAAATAATTGATAACCAAAGTCCAAAAAAATGGATGTTTATCTTTTCCCCTTTTTAAAAATAGATATTTTGTTAATTTAAAAATATTAAGTTAAAGAATAAGAAAGATTCCCCATAAAATATCGATACTTTTTTTTTCTCCTTTTTTTGTCCAGGCTGCTAAACACCACATGTGCTACTTCATGTGTCTAAATAAAATATTCGTTTCAGTAGACAATTAATAATGTCTTTATAAAAAATTGTATTATTTCTTCAATTATAAATTAAAAGGAAGGGGTCGTCCAGGACCACTTATAATGTGAGGTTTTTAAATAAATTATTTCTTATGTAGTAAAAGATACATAAAACTATGATGACTTTGGGATAACATACAAAATTAATAAATAAATTATTTTTTAATTAACTTATAAATACAGATAATATAACAAAAATTTATACTGGAATCTATGTTTTATTATTGTTTGATTTGATTGGCATAAGTTAGTCTAGTGATAAACATAATAATATAATTTTATTTCCCATATAAATGAATCTGAGGAGAATAAATTTATTTTAAGGGGCAAACAAGTGTTTTTTAATAGATCATCGGCTCAAGACTAAATTTGAAAGAAGAGAGAATAAAAAGTAATGAGTAAAATATCATAGATAGTCAAAATAAATGAAATAACAGTAATAATAAAATCAAATAATAAGATAATGCTAGCATAAAAATAATAATAGTGGTAAGGAAACAAATAGATGCTTCAGACTAGAATTCCGCTCCTTCACGACGAAGGAAAGAAAATACTCTACTATCAACTAACCATCTATTATAATTTTCGCCTTCCATACCCTCTTATCTAGTATCATGTCCTCAGTGAGCTAGAGATATGTCATGTTTAATCATGATTATTTTTTTTTCTTTTTTGTGTTGTAGGCAGTATATCCAATTGATGACTCTATTAGTCCGGATGAAAATTTTAAAAGGTGGAAATATGTTGATTACAACTTTACCCTTGCAACATATTGGTCACCATTCTTGGTAAAAATGAAAGAAGCAGATGCTGGTGGTCCAACAAAAACTGGTCTATTCAACCTTTATCTTGATGAAGCTGATGACAAATGGTTAAGTCAAATTGAAGAATTTGACTATGTCATCTTCAATGGTGGCCATTGGTTTACTAGATGCAGTGTTTACTATGAGAACAACCAACTAGTTGGCTGCAGGTACGATTAATTTCACATATGATCACTAAATATTAGTTAATGTAACAAAAGATAGTGTTTCATGACTTTGTTGTTATAGTTGGTAAAGTTTAGTGAGTATACGTGAAACTAACCGGTTGTTGCAGGTATTGTGGACTTCCAAATGTTACAGACCTCCCATCTACTTATGGCTACCAGAAAGCAATCAGGACAGTTTTGAGGACTATCAACAACTTGGAAAACTTTAAGGGCATAACTTTTGTTAGGACATTTGCACCTTCTCATTTTGAAGGTGGAGAATGGAATAAGGGTGGGAATTGTGTGAGGAGAAAGCCATTTAGAAGCAATGAAACATCTTTAGAGGGGTTAAACTTGGAGTTGTATACAATTCAAGTTGAAGAATTTAAGGCAGCAGAGAAGGAAGGGAAGAAAAAGGGGAAAAGGTTTAGATTATTGGACACAACACAAGCCATGTTGTTGAGACCAGATGGTCATCCAAGTAGATATGGGCATTGGCCAAATGAGAATGTTGTTTTGTATAATGATTGTGTGCATTGGTGTTTGCCTGGTCCTATTGATTCTTGGAGTGATTTCTTGCTTCATATGTTGATGTTTGAGGGAAGGAGATCCCATGAAGAAAAACTTCAATTTATGAAACAGTAAGTATAGCTAAGAGTTAAGTTCAACCAAACATTTTTTTTATAATTTAAAGTCGTGTCAGAGATTTATAAGTCAGTCGAAAATATAGAAAAATTGTAATCTTTATTACGTATTACTTTTATTGAAAGGAGATGAGCTTAATAAGAATACTGTTACAGTGAGAATTTGTATAATTGATTTCAACTTGCTTGAGATTGAGGCACGCTTAGTGCATTAGTTTTCCTTTTTATTTGAAGTGAAAAAGAGTAATAGTACTTGCACTATTAAATCACTTCACCATTCGATGCTTCCGTCTTTCCTTTCTATAACATACGTAGGCGTCTTACCAATCTAAGTTATTTTTGTGGCCAAGCTCTACACTGCTCAAGTAAGTGTGCAACTCCTTCTCCTCTACTCCCTCTCCGTTCACACAATTTCTCAGAGCAGAGGAGGCAGGAAGGGTGGGCAGTAGCTAGCACGACCCATTGATCCCACATAGAGGTGTCAAAATTGAGCCCAATTGTAGGCAACCCGCCCAACCCACCCATAATTTTAAGGGTTGGGCTCAAGAGAACTTGAATTGGGTTCAATCTCAACTCATTCAAGTCCTAACCCATTAGGAGAATCCTCAATTGAGCCCAACTTGATCTCCAATTTTGACCCGTTTTAGGACTCTTTATGTGCATTGATGTAATATATGTTCATATATTAAAGGTATGAATTACTATCCATTTTATATCTTTTAGGATTTTTCTATCCATTTGTAACTTCTTTTTTAAATTTTCTTTAGTTGAAATTCAAATTGTGGTTATAAAACTTAAATAACAATATATTAAAATTATTGAATTAAGCGGGTCAAATTGGGTGGGTCAAGACCCAACCCGTTTTTAAGCCCATTGGAGCCCAACCCATTTGAGCCCAAAGTAAACTTAGACGGGTCAAGACCCAACCCAATTTCCAGTTCAACCCATTTTATTATCTCCAATTTCAACCCAACCCGCCCACCATTTGACACCCCTAATCCCACACATCTATCTAGAAGCAAGTGTGTTGACCAATTCCATTGAATGCTCCTATCCCTCAGCAAAGATTGTGTGAGTGTGCAATTAGGATGCTTCACCATAGAATAAATAAATCCAGTTCTTTTCCAGTGGCACTCATTTTGTATCTCGGACAAACAAGGGTGTGGTGAGAAGGAAAAGTTCATGGATTGATTCACTGAACAATCTTTGCAATTTAGAAGACAATGACATTGTGAACGTTCAAACATTTCTACACTGGAATTACACCATATACATGTTAACCGTCAAGTAAAAATCTACATCATTGTATTTTTGGGATGTATGTAGGGATTTTACAGTTAAAAGATCAATAAAATCCATCAAGGAAACACTACTCTGCTCAGCTCTAGAATGAAATCTTAATGAATACTAAAATATGGAGTGCTAAAATGTACACAACGAAAGCCGACCTGAGCAACATAAGCTTGTGCAAATTCTCCAGTCTGCCAGGCTTTTGACGAGGATCAACGATATAATCTGAAGAAACACGTCCCCTGTCAATGTTGCTTCTTGGATACCTATTCCGAGTGGCATTCATATCTGCATTGCTTGCTTCGAGCTTCCTCCAAAGACCACTTAATTTCTCTAATTCCATCTCCTTTAGATGAACTTCATGAACAAGGTTCTCTGCTTGGGCCTAAAGTAGATGAAAAAACAAAAGATTAGAGAGCCACAAAGGATAAAAAATAGCATAACACAATGCCTACACAAGCGGATCTAGATTTTAAACTAAATGGGTTCAATTCTGAAACTAAACTCATTGTACTTTTGAAATTATGCGTTCAAAATTTAATATTTATTGAAATTTTAATTTTTCTACACATATACCCCCTACTTTCCTTTTTAGCATGTTTCAAAAAGAATATCTCTTTCCTTTTTTGGCAACTCTTTAATTTCAATTTTCCACAAGACATGTTTAAGACCACGTTACGGGACATTCTAGTACATTCTACATATCTTTAGTCTAAGACCACAAGATTCAAAAGTCTTATTTATATTATTATATAAATTCTGTGTCAAGTCAAATACAAACAAACATATTGAAACATAGGGAGCATATATGTGTTTCGTGTCAAAAGTACAATTTCCAAAACCCATTGCGCAAAAGGCCGCACTGCAGCTTCTGAATGCTGAATAATTTTCAAAATCATTCACCTGTTTTGCAGCAAGTTGCTCTATTAGGCTATGAAGCTGCTTATCCAATATTTTCTCTCGCTGAGCTGAAAGAAATAGCATGACAAGATCAGACTTTAGGCCTGTTATGCTATAAAATGTCAATATATAACAACAAAAAATATCAATATGTAATTAACAGCTTTACTCCCCTGAATTTCTAAGTAGTTTACCATTATTTATTCTGAATCAGGTGTGATACATTTAAGGCACGGAAAAGAAGAAACGTGAGAGAAACTGGTTTCTTGATAAGCAAGGGAAAGAAATTTAAGACAGCAAAATATATCATATGGTCTGACCACACAGTAGGAGTTGATGATCATTATCCATAACAGTGTTAGCCAATATATGTTATTAGTTAGGTACCTGGGGAAGGTTGCTTGAGTGCATAATCTTGCACTTCTGTCCATTTTTTCTCCAGGTTTTGAACAGCTCCTTCCAGAGATGTCTAATTAAAATCGATCAACAGAAGCAGATGAAAAGAAAGAAAAGTAATTTACATTGGCTATTATGATGCAAAGTGAGATAAGCTAAGCTACACACCAGTTCCTTCTTCTTCTCCTCTAATTTCCCCAGCAGCGCAGAATTTGCAAATTCCTCATCTTTTTGATCTTCACCATTATTTTTAATCAAATAGTCATTTGATTTCACAGACTCACTGGCTGCTGCAGCCTGCGCTCGTTCTAACTCTGACTTTATGTTTTCTTCCATTAAGTCCATTTCCTGTAAATGCATAATGTTCCAGAATTGTTGAACAATGAAGATCCCAGAAACAAAGTTGATTGCATATAAAGGAATCAGTAGACAGGCTGAAGGTGAAAATATAATCAGTAATAACTTGAGACATTTAATTCAGGTAATAACATAGCTTATCCTGTGCTGAGGGCTTACTGAAAACAGTAGGGGTATGGTCTGTGTACATCCTACCTCCCCAAACCCCATTTGTGGGAATCCACTAGGTATGTTCTTGTTGTAATATAACTTATTGTACAAGTACAATTAGTCAAAGAATTTGTACATAATCTCTTCTATTACTTACATAACTAAGCATAGGGCTCATCTGCTGGGCAATCCAGTGCTAACATTAGTGTATGACTGCTCCAGATAGAGGGAAAGGAAGTCAGTTCTTAATTAAGAGGGAGGGGGAGAGAGAGAGACAGAGAGTCTTTGCATGAAGTTTCTTCTAGGGCCTAGGGGTGCTAAAATTCTAACATGGCATGAAATATGGTTCCTGGTTTTACGAAGAAATTCACATTAACAGTTATTTTTTGTGAGTACTTGTCGGAGAAGTTCTCCTGGCCTCTGACAGTTGGACATGCAATCAGATGATAAAGTAATAGATAAACGATGCCCATTCTTTTTTGTAAATCATAAAAGGATCCTCTCGAGAAAGTTATGAGTTATGAGTTATGAGTTATGACTAACCTGCAACTTGCTGCGCAGAAGGTCAGCTTCCTGTGACTTCACCTGAATTCTATTCTCATAATCTGAGATGGCCTTTTCATACTCGGCATTTTCTTCTTGCAGAGTAATTTCTCTTAATTGTGCCTGCCACCAAGTTAGACCAAATATTGTACTTCAAATTCAAAGCTCTAAATGCATATTTGAGTGCATGTAAAAAATACCATCTCCAAAGTCCTTAATGTTACTTTAGCCAAAGAATTGAAAATATCTTAATTTCATCACAAATATTAATAGATAATGTACATAACATTAGAATTCATAGAAAGAGAAACAATTAAGCAGTATAGATTTCCAGAGAACAATCAAAAGTTTCACACTACTAAGTACTAATACATCCCCAGGCTCACCAAATAAAGGAAATCGAAGGAGCAATGAGAAGAAGAAGCTCTGATACCTATGCAGGAACTTCAGAGAATTCTTCCAGCTTGAAAGTTTTGTGTGATACATTACGCAAGGTATTAGGCTCTATCACTAGCCAATTGGTAAGATAAACCAAATCCAAATTTGGGTTCTTCTGACATCTATGATCTATAATGTGTTATTCATTGTGATAAAGCAATTAAGAATGTCAAACCTTCTACAGACTTGCAGCACTTGCTCTCCCAAAGAATGCAAGCTAACCTCCTAATTTACCATATCTTAGTGCAAAAGAAAATAATGCATATTGACATTAGTATAATGATGGTGCCTATTTATATCAAGAAGAATTTATCCTCAAACTGTATTGGTCCTCCTCTTTTCCTTATCACAAAAAATATCTATAATAAACACACTGCACCACAGACCACAGACCACTGAACAATATTCAATTTAAACGATTTAGCTATTTTCACTGACCTCGTGTACCCAACATAATCAGCATTAACAGTTTCACAGCTAAACCTGTCGAACTCACCAAGAAACAGACAAAATTTCACGTAGCAGTTCAATTTACGGTAGTCGGCATTTTGCATCACTTGAATACAATTTTATTAGGTAACCTGACAATAATCTCTACATAATAAAGGAAGTTTGTAGCAGCTAGAACAAAGTCCCTCCATTTACCAAAATAGAGAAATGCAAAAGAAAAGAATCCACTCAACCTTTCGTCACAAGTTTTATCCTTTGCCCCAATTCCTTTTTCTCTGAATCTAGTGAAAGGTCCAATTTGGGGTTTGGCACTTGGTTGGACCATTTACCAGTACACACTTATTTAGCAGGGTTTGTTTTTGTCACAAATCATAAATTGATCACTGAAACAAATCTTGATATTGATTTTATATCATATTATTTGGATGACAAAGGACAGAAAAGGTGCAATGTAGGGACACCGGAACGTGAGGGAACCATGAAGGGGTTGCACTCCTTCAGCAATAGATGCAAGTGCAACCACACCTATCCAGAGGAGGATGCAATGTAGTTACAACAGGTTCAACTGAACCAAGTATTTTCTAACCGGGGCATAAATATATGCTATGTAAATAATCATTAAATTTTCAGTGAAATCCCACAAGGGGTTTGGGGAAGGTAGAGTGTACGCAGAGCTAACCACTACCTCGTAGAGATAGAGAGAATGTCAGCAAACCCAAGTACAAAGAAGAAGAAAATAGTGAAAAAAGCATAGCAACTAACAAGGTGCAAATCCTACAAATAAAGACCATGAACAATAAAATAGTGCGATAATCAAAATACAATAATCAACACACAATGATAGATATCACAATGAAGAACTATAATAATACAGCTAGTACAACACCAAAAAGCCTAAACTATAGAAAAGCAAGACAACACTCCACAGGTTTCTATCTAAGATCATGTACTTAGTAACCTCAAGTTGAGCCATGATGTAAAATGATTTACTCAGGAGGGTCAATAGTATTCCTATTTACCCTCAGGCATGAATTGAACCCTCAACCTACCAATTGACGGTGAAGGTGCTCAAGCTAGCCTCACTTGTCAATGATATAAATACCCAACCCATAAAATTGAAATCTTGAATTCGCCTAAACTTGTATTAGCTGAAGATGACCACATATATTTCACAAAAGCGTAATGGGTATTGTAGAACTTAAAATCTTAATCCACCCCCAGAAGCAACAATCGATTAAAGCAAAAATTGAAGTAAATAAAAGAAGAGAAAACAAACCTGTTCTTTGGTGGCAGAGTGAGCATTATGTTGGAGGGCGAGAGCATTATTAGAGGCGAGGGAGTGAGCGTGAAGATGAGGAAGACGTTCAGAGATGTCAGGAGGAGGGAGTCTAAGCCGTAGATCTTGAATGGTACGAGTAAGAGAAGTAGCCTTTCGATCCAAATCGAGAAGGTATGACTGTTGTTGTGGAGTAAAGATTAAAGGGATTGAATTGGGGTTGTTGTCATCTTCATCATTGCTGTGTGAACCTCCTACTACATCTGCTGCCCATGCCAACAAACCCGCCATTTCTGCTTCTCTCTCTTTGCTTTCTTCTCAACAACTGCACTAACTTCTTCTTCTTCTTCTTCTCCTTCAAAAGTTATTTGTGCATATGAAAATCAATGAGATTAATTTTCAGTTTGAAAGTTTGTTTGTATATAAAATTTGGTTTCTTTAAGTTATTATTCTCTTCTCATAAATATAAAAATTCAATTCTTATTAAAGTTCCTAAATGAAATAATCTAATTTTTATTAATTAGATATCAGAATATTGTAAGTTGTCATACTGATATATCTCGATGTTTATTTTATAAATAAATTTTTATGATAACAAACTTTTAAATACATATTACCACCATTCACTTTTAATTGTCATAGTTTCCTTTTTTAGAATGAAATGATAATAACTTTGACTAACATTTTACAATGTATTTTTTAATCATATTGGTATGCAAAAAATTAAAATTTATACTACTTTTCGTATAGTTTTTGGATATCTAAATTTTTTATTTAAAATATCAAATTAATGTAATCTAATTAAATTTTGAAAATTAGTCAAATTGACTTTCGAAAAGCGTAACATGACAATTAAAAATGGACAGATGGAGTATAATTTTATAAGAATTTATTAATCAACAATAGTAATAATTTTCTCTTCACATTGAGCATGGGTCTCTTTTTACAAAATTTAAAATGATATGTCATTTTTTTTACAAAATATTTAGTTATGGATCAAATTTTACATTCTCAAAAGTATTAGCGCACGATTTGAAATTTCAAATTCGGCTTTTTAGAGGATTTGAAATTTGAAATTATGATCTCAAATTACATGTTCAAATGCTAATTTAAAATCATGTTTTCATATCGTATGTTCAAACGTCTTCAAAGACCACAAGTTTTTTTTAAAAAAATACTTTTTAAAACTCGATGTCAAGTCAAAATCACACAAACAAATTGCAATGGAGAAATTAATTCATATTGGCAACCTGTCATGTAGAGATGCCAATAATTTTCTGAAGATCGATTGAACCAAACTATATTCGACCACTTATTAGGTTTTTTTTAATAAAACTATAGACTTTTTTATGGATTGATATCGTATAAAAAAAATTATGTGTGTTTTTAAGTTTGTAATAACAAACCCAAAATTATTGAATCATACCGCATAAATTTATGTGTAAAATAATTTATATATTATATTTACAAATAATGAAATATTAAATATTTTGTTAGGAGTGATGGAAACGACTATAAGCCAACGTGTAATTGACTCCAAAAATTCTAACTCCAAATTTTTATTTGATAATAGATTAGTTCTAGCATCTTGAATAATACACTACAACATATTTCAATGGTCTTAAGTAGCAAACTAGCAATCTACGAGGTATTATATATCTTTTTAAATATACGAGGTATTAGACCAATTCAGATCTTGAGTCCCTTCTTGATTAACTTTGTTTTACGCTACTATAAGATAGTGGAATGATTCTCTATTTTCGTCATTTTTATGTTTTCTTAATTCATCACTTTTAGACAGAAAATTTAATGATCCAGAAGGTTATTTTTAGAAAAAATTGTAAAATTACCATTTTATTCCTTTCAATATTGGCCCAGAGTCATTTCTGATTGGATTTTGAAATTAGTTTTGAGTTTTGAGTTGAAAGTTATAAATTATGGAAATTTTAAAAGATTGAAAGGATAAAGTTACTAAAAATGGTTCGAGTCTCAAAATGAAATTTCGTCGATTCCATCAGTCTCGAAATATGAAAATTGGTTTACAAAAATTGTCGGTTTCAGATTTAGAATTTTTTTTGCGGATTTGAGGTCCTAAGATGGAAATTGTTGAAATTTTAGCTTTTGGGTTGATTTTGGTCAATATTAGGGGTTCGGATGCTCGAAATGTATTTCCGACATTTCTCTTGGATTTGGGGATAATTTTAGGCTTAGGAGGGGTCTTGGTTGAAATTTTAGAGGTCAACTTGTTTTGATTTTTCTAGGCGTTATGTCTTTTTCTTGTTACTTTCACGAATTTCAGGTCAAGAAAAACTCGAATTCATGTTTCGATGGTTTCATTGAGGCTAAAACATTGAGTTTAGTCAAATTACACATTTTATTTGTGTGTGTCGGGTTGCGAATGAATCCTGAATGTTCATCCTAAAGCTTTTGTGATGGCTGATTTTTTAAATATGTGTTGTTGATGTCTACCCTCCGCGTTTGTGGAGGGTAGAGTATTGGGACCTCCGCGTTTGCGGAGGGTAGAGTATTGGGAGCCCCGCGTTCGTGGAGGTTTGACCGCATTCGTGGAAGGTCAAGGTGTTGACCTCTGTGTCCGCGGAGGTAGGGGCGCGTTCGCGGAGCTTTTATGAGTTGTTTTGTCCGCGTTCGTGGAGGACTCCTAGACATAATGTTTCCAAATTTCAGGGTTTCGTCCTCGTTTCTTCATTTTTGAGTTTTGGGAGCTTTGGTGTGATGATATGAATAAGATTTTTGAGAAGAAATATTTGTGTAACGATTCCTAATCTTAAATCTTCATTTACCCATTATTATTTATGTTTATTAAGTGTCGAATCAAGGTTTTGAAATGATAAATTAGGGGACTTTCAATAACTTGAGTTTCTGAAGTAAAATGGTGATTATGAAATGCTTTCAAATCCTTTTTCGAAATGGTTTTCACCAATGGGTTTCAAATGTCTTGGATAATGTATTCAAGTAATTATTTTTGGATTCAACCCTCTTTTTTGAAATTGGGTTTTTGAGTTGATTTGACCGATTTTTCAAAGTATATGATGTGGGTGTTGTTATATCCGAAATCTTATTGTGATTAATTATTTGATTAGATTATGTGACTTTGGACATTGTTCGAAAAGAAAAATCTCAAGTCTCGAATTGACTTTTGATTGAATTAAGGCAAGTGAACTTCTAAACCTTGTAAAACTTGTATCTTTTATTTCCATTCACGTGTGTGTTGGGGAGTAATGGAAATGGGATGATGAGTTCAATTACTGTAATTAATTGATATTAATGATTGAAAGGGGGATTAAAAGAAAAAGGCAATAGGTTTCTAACCTACCTAAAAGCTATAGAGAGAGCAAAACAGACAAATCTCTAAGGCTCTAGGAAACTACGAAAGGAAATGAGTCAACCAATTTGCTGAAAACTCAATTGTGCTACTCGATGGGCCTGTCACATCATTGCTCAGGATCTGCAGGCATGAATGCAATGCCTCCATACAATGAGGTGTCTTACAAAATAATGTACCGAGTATGTAAGACAAACTGGAGAATAATGACTGAACGAAAAAGTTAGAGTAAAACAAAGTATGACATTTTACCTTCCTACAATAAAACAATAGATAAACACGTAACAAACGATAACCTAACCCAACCCTCATAAAAAAGTTAGAGTAAAACAAAGTATGACATTTTACCTTCCTACAATAAAACAATAGATAAACACGTAACAAACGATAACCTAACCCAACCCTCATAAACCCAACAGGTACAAACAACACATAACCACCATAAGTCCTAGCAAGCATAAATATAATTGTTTCTTTGTAGGTATAGTCTGCTCATTCTGTAGGTATGATTTACTCAGCCCGTAGGCTCGATGTAGCTTCTTGGCCCATAGACTCGGGGTATCAATCAACATGTGCACTCCAAAATTTTGTAGTGTTTGTCTCCTGAGGCCAGAACAAACTCATAGGCAATAACTAGATAATAAAATGTCACAACGATAACATGTAATCACAGACGACCATAATAAAATCATAACATGATTTTCTATGCTGCTACATAAGGAATGTAGTGTTGTTGATAGACACTATATTATGTTGTAGTTACCAACTCAATAGTATAAGTCCACAAGTTGAATAACAATAATATACAAGTCATAACAAGTCTGGGTCTTTAAAGTCACGCCAAAAAGAAAAAAAGAAGACTTAACATACCTTTCAATTGAAACCCAAGGGGTCGCTATGAAGCACGACCAATCAATCATAACACAGCAAATTCGAGAATCAATAAGCTTGAAAAAATTAGGCATAACCAATCAATAAGGTGTTAAGGTCGTCAATACAATCAACACACTTTAACTCAATAAACAACACCACAATCTCTACAAACAAATAGCTAATAACAAGAAGAAAAAGTTAGTAACATCTCATAGGAGTGGATAGATCCTGAGGCAATACAACAAGACGAACTTTACACCATTCAGTTCGACATCCATCAAAAGTGACTCCAAAAAAATACCCCCCAATCCCTCCAACACTTAACACCATTAATATATGTTACACCCAAAAAAAATTCAAGTTAAGACCCAAACTATTATTCATTTACGTATAATATCGTGTTGGGTGATTCTTAAATTGTGCTTAGGTGTTAAGGTCAATTCTTTAGTGTGGGAATAAATTTGAAAATGAATTAAGGTCACAATAATCCCCACCACGCACAAAGATGAATCCCAAATGATGTTGGGATGAATGTTAGATTTTTTAACATTAGGGGGAGAGATGATTGATAGCTGAAAATTATATGTGAAGTGAATTATGAATTATCTAGATCCCCGTTAAAAATAATAATAATGTGAACTTGAATTTCAAGGGATAATTCTTTTGCATAATGCTGCAAATCTATTACCAGATGAATTTACTGACCTTATGCTATAATTCAGCTGCAAATGCTCCAAAGAGAAGTCCTTGAAGGACAGAGTCTATGATACGCCTGAAGCGTAATTGACCAATCGGTTTCAAATGTAAAATTTCTTGAAGAAGGAGAAGAGCAAACGATCAATATGGTCATGATAATGAGGCGAGTTGTCACGGACTTAAAGTTTTGGCTAAAGCTCCGTGCGGCACTTGACAGCTTAATTACTATTCTTTCAAGATCTTATAAGCTCAAGTAAGCTTTTGAAACAAAGATCGCTAAGAGAATGAAAAGAAAGACTTAGAGAATTTTGGAACAAGGCTTTATATTGCTTGGAGAATGCTTACAACTTGCTTGGTTCATTTACAAATGAGAGGCCCTTCTATTTATACTACCTCCTAAGGGCCTAAGTATAAATAATATTTACTTTACAAGTCCCTACTTATTTACACAATGGTCCCTCTCTAGAATTCTCTATACATTCTAGGGAATTCTAAGGTTTTCTTGGAAATTATCTAGGGAGTTCTAAAGTGTTCTACTAACCTCTCTAGAACTCTAGATTCTTCTCCCTTCTTCTAGTGCAAAATTTTAAGGGCAAGGTGGCGGGTCATGACACTCTCCCCCACCTATTGATGCGACAACCGCGTCGCATTGTCGCATTGTTGCTAACCGGGTCTTGTCTTCTCGTACGCGTGGCCAATAATCTATTGACTTGATCAAGGTCCTTGTGCAACTCCTTTAGCTGCTTTTTGATCTCCTCTAGCTCGGCCTTATGATCTACCTGCTTCCTAAGAGGCGCGCACCTTGACGGCTTCTTTGACATCACGACATTGTTCCTTTCTGGAACCTTCTCCATGCATGGTGGTAAGGACCTTTTTGCACCATTGTCTTCTTTCAAACTTGCAATGGTGTTTGTCAACGTCGACTCCTTCTTCTTAGGGGTTTTCTCGAGCTGTATGGCTATTAAACGAACTCGTCCTTCTGCCGTTAGTACCTTAACCAAGGGCACCATGCATGATCCTCCTTGTTCCATGACCACGAGTTGTTGGAGGTAAGCGTGGCACTGCTGGAAGAACTCTTGCCCAAGAATTATGTCAAAGAGATCTAAAGGAGCGACAGTGAAATTGGTCTTACCTTGTCACTGGCCTAGCGTGATGCTTACTCCATGCGCGACTCCACACACAAGAGTCGGTGGTGCATTGACCGTCCTGAGTTGGGCGTTACTTGGACGGTAACTCAGCCCAACCTTGTCGCTGCCGCTTTGGTCATGATATTGGCCTCTGCACCCGTGTCGAATATAGCACAAGCGGGTCTTCCATTAATCGTGAGGTTGACGTACTGTGCGTCGTATCCTCTTGGCTTTCCTGGCTGCTTCGTGATGGCTCCGCATAATCCTATCAAGCCCAACTGCGTCATCTCTGCGCCTTGTCCTTGCTCCTGTGCATCTTTCTCCTTGCGCTCTCGCAGGATAGCACCAAGGCTCTTCAGTTCAGGGCACTTTGCATAGCCATGCGGCCTACTGTATATGTAGCAACCACTTCTTTTTGCGGTCTCTGCCTTTCTCTCCGTGTCGCCATGACGTACAGACTTTTTGCCATCGGACTTATAGGCATCATGTTTCTTGGGATTTGGCCGCTGCTCCTCGACTTTGCCACGATATCCCCCACCATGGTCACTACCTCTTATCTCCTCTCATTTGGCTCTGTCGGGCTTCTCATGCCTGAAGTCTGTCAAAATTTCGGCCACGTGATGGCTTCATCTATAGTCCTGACCTGCCAACGTTCCAAATCCGTCCTGGCCCAATTTTGTAGCCCATCCATGAAATGGAACAACATATCATCATCCGTGAGGTTAGGAATTTGAAGCGTGAGGGTGGTGAACTCCTGCACATATGTGCGTATGCTGCCCGTTTGCTTCAGCTCCCTAAACTTGCATTTCGCCTCATAGATGACATTGTTAGGGAAGAAGGCTTTCTTGAACTCCTCGTGGAATTGCTCCCACGTCTTGATGGTGCATGTACCTTTTCCTATCTCAGCCTCCTTGAGCCTCCACCATAGCATGACCATCTCTGAAAGATACAACACAGCCGTGTTGATCTTACTCTCGTCGGTTTTCAACCTGTTGCACTTGAAGTAGTTCTCCAAATGCCATAAGAAGTTCTCCACCTCTTGCGCGTCACGGACGCCTTTGAACATAGGTGGCTTGGGAGCCTCGACCTTGGCCTCCCTATCTCGGTCAAGCGACGATGATCCTCCAACTTCCACGCCCTCCTTGAGTGCTTTCATCTCGGCCTTCATGGTCTCAATTGTGCTTAACGCCTCCATGAGCCGACACTCTAAAGAAGTGATAACCTCCTTCATCTCAAACTCGGCACGCTGGCGGCCCTCCAACTCCTTGCGGATGTTATAGATCTCCTCAAGGGTGAAGTCCTCCAGAGTCTTGAACTTGCCATCGACCTTGTTCAAGCGTCTGCCTAAGATCTCCATGGCATGCCTCTCCGTTTCAACCCTTGTGATCTACTCCTCTCCGGGTGTGACGTCAATGGGCTCCTCGTCACGGTCATCGTCACTTGCTTCGGTGGTCGAAGGTGGATGAGATGTTAACGCCTCGCTCGGTGTGGGGTTGAGCAGTATTTCCTCATTACTCTTTTGGTGCTTCTTTCCCTTGCGATTTTTCTTTCCACCATCCAAATGGACGTTGGTGGTGCTAGCGGCGTTCACGTCTCCTTCATTAGCCATTCTCTTAGTATCAAACCTCGCTCTGATACCACGTTGTCACGGACTTAGAGTTTTGGCTAAAGCTCCGTGCGACACTTGACATCTTACTCACTATTCTTTCAAGATCTTGTAAGCTCAAGTAAGCCTTTGAAACTAAGATCGCTAAGAGAATGAAAAGAAAGACTTAGAGAATTTTGGAACAAGGCTTTATATTGCTTGGAGAATGCTTACAACTTGCTTGGTTCATTTACAAATGAGAGGCCCTTCTATTTATACTACCTCCTAAGGGCCTAAGTGTAAATAATATTTACTTTACAAGTCCCTACTTATTTACACAATGGTCCCTCTCTAGAATTCTCTACACATTTTAGGGAATTCTAAGGTTTTCTTGGAAACTATCTAGGGAGTTCTAGAGTGTTCTACTAACCTCTCTAGAACTCTAGATTCTTCTCCCTTCTTCCAGTGCAAAATTTTAAGGGCAAGGTGGCGGGTCATGACAGAGTGCTATAAAAGAGCACCACAACATATCACTTCATAAAACCTTGAGAAAGGTTTATGTACCTAAAAATGATGAAAATGAAGAGATCTCGATAAGTTATGTCATATTGGAATCGATATCAAATAACCGTCGACGGTATCTTTGATATGAAGAAGCGCTCAATGATATAGATCGTGACAAGGATCTTGATTCAAATTTGTCACATAGTGTGGACAGATAAATGATTGGCCAAATATAATGCATAATTCAAGTATATTTTGTTTCACTTAGAAAGTGACGTTTTGGACTGATAGTCCATAAATCAAGGTATAATGTCAGTGGGGTAAAAATTAATTATTATGCGATAGTATAACCGTAAGATATCAAGTACGATTTGTGCCTTGGGGCATAAAGCTTTTTCGCAAAAGTCTTGACATTATTGGAGATATTTTCTCCTATGGTGGATGCAATGAGGTTTATTTTGATCTGGCAACATATGCAAAGCTTGAATGCATATAATGAATAATTGTCATGTCTAACTAGACAATTAAGATTATATAAAAATTCTTGAAGCATTCAACGTGCCTAAAGCATGTAAAGGGTTTGAAAGATACTTTTTCAATGAAGTTTCAAGAATCCTTATATGGATTGAAATAATCAAGGAAGAAATGATACAGAAAAGACCCTAATTATCCTTGCATTTTTATGAAAAGATCAAGATTTGAATTTGTTATAATAGTTGTGTATGTTGATGACTTGAACATTATTAGCACTCTTAAAGATCTTTCAAAAGTTGTTGAGTGTTTGAGAAGGGAATCTGAAATAAAAAGATCCGAGAAAGACAAAATTTTGTCTTGACCTACAGATTGAAAATTTGACGAATGAAATATTTGTCCATGAGATCGCTTGACATAAATAAAGATTCATTTTGATCTCAAAAGAATGATGAAGAGCTTCTTGGTGATGAAACTCCATATCTTAGTGCAATCGGCACCTTGCTAACAATACTCGACCAGATATCTATTTTATAGTAAGTTTACTGGCAAGATTTAGTTCCTCCCCAATAAAAAGACATTGAAAATGGTGTTAAACACATAGGGGACCATGGACATGAGTTTATTCTATTTCAATGAATCCAAATCAGAACTAATTGGTTACACAAATGCATGATATTTATCTGATCCACGTAAAGACTTATCTCAAACTGGCTATTTGCTTAAGTGTTGAGACACAACAATATCTTGGCAATCAATGAAGCAAACGTTGGTGGCCACTTCTTCAAATCATGTAGAAATAATAGCCATCCATGAAGCAAGTGAGAGTGCGTCCGGTTGAGATCAATGACCCACCATATTCAGGAAATGTATGGTTTTTCTTTGAAAAAGAATATATCAACCACAATGTACAAAGATAATGTTTCATGCATAGTTCAATTGAAAGGAGGATACATCAAAGGAGACCGGACAAAGCATATTTCACCAAAGATTTTTTTTTCACACATGATCTTCAACAAAATGGTGAGATAGAAGTTCAACAGATCTGTTCAAGTGATAATCTTGCTGATTTATTCACTGGGGTTGTTTACATTCCTACTCTATTCGAATAGGGCAAAACGTCGCGGCGACTCAAAAAATAATCAATTGAATCAATTTTAAAAGAATTTTAAGAATAAACGGATTTTAAAGGAGTCGCCACCTAATTTTAGGAAAAACTAGGAAACCAATTTAAAAAATGTCTACAAAACCATTAGATTCTAGGTAAGGGGTTCAAGTTATTCCGAAGGGAAGGTATTAGGCATCCTTCGAAATCCATAACTGTGGGTCCCGACTGAATTCATTTTTTTTTTCAAATTGAGGAGGAGATAAAAACAATATACAAGTATAATAAACATGCAACATACACAAATAATAAAATAAAGATAATAATATAAGACACGGCCTAAAGTTTGCTTAACATCGATACATACAAAATAATGAATAAATAATATAATTCGAACTTCGTTCGAATAGCTCCAATGAGAAGCTGCTCCATGTACCTGTAAAGACACTTAGTAAAAGTGTTTGTGGTAAATAAATACGAATAAAAATAAATAAAATCAATAATAACTTAGAAATAAAAATCCGTCTTATTAAAATGGGAGGCCTTGGAAATCGACGGTAATTTCTTCATCGGCCAATTTTAGCATACAACATATATAAACTTAAACTAAATTTCCGTCTTTTACAATGTAAAGGCCTCCAAAACCGACGGAGAGATTTTCTCATTGGCCAATTTTACTATATTTGTTAAACACAAAATCGTATAAAATAAACAAAAAGACATTTTAGATTGGGATGCAACACTCGAACGATAATGACAACTAAATAATAACTTTAAACTGCTGGAAAATTTTAGAAGAAATATAAATGGTAAAACTAATTAAGAAATAACAACCAATAATAACCAAACAATGATATTAATAATTGGAGCCAAACAAAATGGAACAAAAGCACAATACACTTAGCATGAGAGTGACCGAAAGATTTCAATAAACAAATAATTAATAAATGGATAAGAATGCACAACTCAATGGGAATAAATCAATATTACATATGGCAAGAATAGAAATGAGGCATCACAACATGTAAAAGAAAAGCCACGAACGTGAAATAACAAAATAAATAAATATGGTGAATCAATGTCCAAAACAAATCAACACAGCAAAAATTCAACAAGCTGGTCAAAGAAAATCAACTTTCTTGAAAAAATATGAGAATGAAATTAACACCGTCGAGTTTGAACCCCTCCAAATAGTTCGACGAAATAAAAATAACAAAGCAAAACAGATATATAAAACAGGATAAAAATAAAATGAAATGTAGATTACTTGTTTGCCGAAGGTGGTCTTGTTTTGCTCCGATTCATCTGAGCTCCTCGCACCTCACCGTAGGCTGCTTTGGTAGGTCGGGGTGGAGCTGTGGGTTTGAAAAAATCGGTGGGGTGAGCTTGAGCTCTCCGGTGACCTGCAAAACAAACAAAAATCGAAAGGAAAAAGGGAAGGGGTCTCGATGCATTGATGGTCGCAGCGATGTTGTTTCGCTCGAGCGACGAAAATGGAAAATTAATGGGGTTGTTTAGGGTCTGGTTGCTGGTCGCTTTTTAGGTTGAAGGGTGGTGGCGTTTGGTTGAGCCGCTAGAAATGGTTGGAATTTGTTTGTTGTTCGCTTTGCTCATGGAGATCTTGTTTACGAAAGCGGAAAGGAAAAGGGGTTGTTTGGCGTTGATACTTCAGTCGTCAAGAAGAATGGGAGAAAAATCATTGGGGTTTTGGTTACAAAATAAAAATAAAAATGGGAATGAAGATGGCTTCTTTTGGGGTCTGTGGGTGGTGGAGGCTAAGGAGGAGAATGGGAGAGAAACATTAGGGTTTTCTTTACAAAAAGTTTCTCCTCCTTTTCTTTTGACCTAATCAATAACTTAAATAGAAAAAATAATTATGTAATGGGCTCAAATTATGGGATTGAAATTGTGGCCCAAAATCGTTGGTTAATCTGTGTATGTAAATCTTATTCATATTTAAATAAATTTTTAGACTGTGCAAAATATCAAAATGAATATTAACAAATGTAACGATTAAAAGGAATATTAAAAAATGGTAATCAACGTAACCAATAACATGTAAAAATGTATTTTAACAAAAAATAACTATTTAATCAAAATGAACAAATATTTGAACGTATTCAATAGATTATGATGAAAAATAATGTAACTAAAATTAACTGATAAAAAATTCTAAAATTTTGAAAAATAAACATAAATATTGATAAACTTATTTAAAATTATATAAAAATGTATTTTAAACTATTGAATTAATAAAACTTAAAAATTACGAAATTTTGAAAATGTTAAGCCAAAATTAGGTGTCAACAGCTGTCCCTTTTATTGGATATGATTGATGAAAGAAATCATGGACAACGAAAATTGACAAACCCAATTTTGGCCGAACACATGACCTTCATATCAAAATGTGGTTGGAATATGGTGGAAGTCGATCCCGGATTTGCCTCCAAAAGGTTCCATGTTGTGTTGCGTCCTTGTTGAAGTAGTCCCTGCCTGTGGCTCAACTGAGAATGCATCTTCTTGGATATTCTCGAAAAAACAAAGATGAAACTCATTAGTAGAGACAAAATTACAGGAAAAAGGTAGCATCTCTTACGGTACGACAAAATGAAGATGATCCATTGGTAGGATAAAATGCATGTTCATCGGTAGGACGAATGAGGATGATCCATCGGTATGATATGAATGCATGTCCATCGGTAGGATGAATGAAAATGATGATCCATCAGTAGGATTTTGAATGTATGTCCATCGGTAGGACAAATGAAAATGATGATCCATCGGTAGAATTTTGAATCTATGTCCATCGGTAAGACGAATGAAAAAGATGATCCATCGATAGGATTTTGAATGTATGTCCATCGGTAGGACGAATGAGGATGATGATCCTTCGGTAGGATTTTGAACGTATGTCTATCGGTAGGACGAATGAAAAAAGATGATCCATCGATAGGATTTTGAATGTATGTCCATCGATAGGACGAATGAAAAAAGATGATCCAGCGATAGGATTTTGAGTGTATGTCCATCGGTAGGACGAATGAAAAAATATGATCCATCGATAGGATTTTGAGTGTATGTCCATCGGTAGGACGAATGAGGATGATCCATTGATAGGATAAAATGCATGTCCATCGGTAGGACGAATGAAAAAAATGATCCATCGGTAGGATTTTGAATGTATGTCCATCGGTAGGACGAATGAAAAAAAGATGATCCTTCGGTAGAATTTTAAACATATGTCCATCGATAGGACGAATGAAAAAAGATGATATATCGGTAGGATTTTGAATCTATGTCCATCGGTAGGACGAATGAAAAAAGATGATCCATCGATAGGATTTTTAATGTATGTCCATCGGTAGGACGAATGAAAAAGATGATCTATCGATAGGATTTTGAACGTATGTCCATCGATAGGACGAATAAAAATTCTTTCAACGCAAGTCTCCTCCGACTTGAACGTTGAATAGATAGGGTGCACATCTTTCACCTCCGAATAGATGCGACTTAAATGCAATGGCCTTTTTGGCAAATAAAAAATGTAATGAAAAATGCAAATGATGGATGACCCAATGAATTTTCACTGTAACGAGGTGGATGACTCGATGATTGTGACGGGATGGATGTCTCGTGTGTCTTGAAAATGTCATCATCTTGATTCTTTCATCTGTATTCAAAAATAAATGGTTAGTAGACACAATCTTGCTTTAGCTAGCAACATGATCAAGAAACTTTAAGGCATGATTCACAAGAGAATGTGTACAAAGTGTCTGATCATTTTGACACAAGTGAGCAATCATCATTTTGCTCTTGAACACCTTGTGTTCATTGTAATTCATGTTTTATTGGGGATTTGCACGAGGGGTTGTTGGGTCGCCATGACAATGCTGGAGATTTGCAAGTTGACTTTGAACTTCAAGCGGTGATAAATCGTTTGAAGTTGACTTTCAAGCTTCTGACAATACTTGTTGAAATTTTTTAGGTCTTCCTAAAAATTCTGTCCCAGTTAGAACTTTTGGCAAATCTCAAAATGATCTCCAATCTTGACTTGCTGGAGATAGCACATCTATTGTGAATTTTTGAGATATTCTCAAATTTTCTGTCCCAATTTTTATTAATAAGGAGAAAAGAAAATCACACTGGGTATATGACCGAGCCGTCGTGGCACCTATATATCCTGGTGAGTCAGGAATCAGGTCAAATATAATTCCAATCTTGTAGATGATGAATGCTGCAAAGAATCTGAAACAAGATCATCAGTAGAAAATGTACAATATGAACATGATGGAATAGGAAAATGATATTCCTTGTGATATTCAAAGCCTAGAGACAAAAGACATGTCACATTTTTTAGACGGACAACCCAATGAAGTAAAATAGGTGTTCAGACTTAAGAGGTTAGCCTAATGTCACGCTTTATAACGGACAACCCAAACAAAATGCAATTTTTTTTAATGGAACGAATCTACAAAAATGCTTTGAAAAATATTAAAGAGTGGGTGTTTGCTCACCCTTTTGTTTTTTTTGGAAGAATGAAGAATGCGATGAGACAATCAAATCTTGACTACGATTGGTACCAACAGTTAGGATTGCAGGTAAATCTCTCTTCTTCTTTTTTTTTTTTTTTTTTTTTTTATAACTAAGATTGAATTCAAGGTAATTTCTACAGCTTCAAGTGGTACCTCAAACATAATTAAGTATTAACAAGATTTGTTCATCTTGCTTCAAACAAAGGTTTTGAATTATACCAATCCTCATGTCTCAATTGCCCTCATAACAAGAAAAGTTTTATTTCACACATATTTGAATCATATTATTTGAGGACATTTTTTTTTTGAAGTGCACTCACACTCACAAGAATGTTCAATGCATGCAACTGTGATACCATATGCTTGGCCCTTATGTAAATCTCCACTAATGTGAGAACGTTTGGAATGAGATCATGTAGGGCTTGTCATTGGCTTGTAATGTAGGATTGGGGACGGGTAGGATAGTTATTTGGAATAAGAGTGACTTAATTTCATCTTGAGCGTCACACTGAGTTTGTGCTTTTGACGATTGATACGCTTTTGACATATGATCCTCTTCGGTGTCCCTATTTTTATTACGACTTCTTTTGAATCCTTATTCGTTGGAACTTTTCATTTTTTTTCCCCTTCGTTTCGACTTCTTTTGAGTCCTTATTTTTTGAAACTTTTCTTTTATTTCACTCCTCTTTTTTTGAATTTTTCTCTTTTTTTTTGTTGGAGTATTTTCCTTTTTATCTTTCATTGACCTTGTAAGGGTGTTTTTGTCTTTCTTTATTTCTTTCCACCTTTTTTTTTCTTTGACGTTGGGAGACTTTGTCTCTTTCGCTTTTAGCATCTTCAAATTTGGATCATCTCTTATATTTTTCACATCTTTGGTGCGCTCAAGAAGGTTGGGTCGAAAAAGGGATAGTGCATGTAAGCACTCAAAAGGGGTAGTGGCTATGATGTGGTTGTTCAAAGAAAAGGCTTCAGGCTCAAAGTGGAAAAACTAGGGATTAATGTCATTTGGTAGGCTTTGAAAGGCACAATCGGGTCAAAGAAGGCCTACAATCATTTCCCATACCAAACATTACTCAGGATTTCGCCTCGAAAAACATTCAGGCCAAGTTCTAGATCAACAGTGCAATGCAATTGAATTTTGATCTAAAAGCTCCCCACACCATACATATGAGAAACCATGAGGTTGGTTTTATTCTTATCTTGAATGTCTGCAAAAGAATTTTTAAGCATCACAAAGTACAAATGAGAGGTACCAAAAAAATCTATGGTTTACCAAAAAGTCAATCCTCTTCATCATATCGAATATTTTTACATGCTCCTAACTGCAATGGTCCCAACCGAGCTGAAGACATGACTCTCACAATATGTACACGATGTTTTTTTTTTTGAAAGAATGAATACCGAACCCAAGGAGGACTGCCTACGTATCCCATCGAGATGGGAATCAGGTGTGCGTAGTTCATGCATCTATTTTTGAAAATATGCACAAAGTATTTGAATATTTATATATATATATATATATATATTTTGAATTTAAAAGAATGAATACCGAACCCAAGAAGGGCTGCCTACGTATCTCATCGAGATGAGAATCAGGTTCGCGTAGTTCGTTCACCTGTTTTTGAAAATATGCACAAAGTATTTGAATATATATATATATATATATATATATATATATATATATTTTAAATTTAAAAAAATGAATACCGAACCCAAGAAGGGCTGCCTACGTATCTCATCGAGATGAGAATCAGGTTCGCGTAGTTCGTTCATCTGTTTTTGAAAATATGCACAAAGTATTTGAATATTCTTTTTTATATATATATATATTTTGAATTTAAAAGAATGAATACCGAACCCAAGAAGGGCTGCCTACGTATCTCATCGAGATGAGAATCAGGTATGCGTAGTTCATGCATCTATTTTTAAAAAATATGCAC
The DNA here is from genome assembly GCA_035578085.1 of Solanum pinnatisectum. Lineage (NCBI taxonomy): Eukaryota > Viridiplantae > Streptophyta > Magnoliopsida > Solanales > Solanaceae > Solanum > Solanum pinnatisectum. Next base: position 8,377,026 of record CM069078.1, on the reverse strand, counting down.
AAACTATTTGAATATTTTTTTTATATATATATTTTTTGAATTTAAAAGAATGAATACCGAACCCAAGAAGGGCTTCCTACGTATCTCATCGAGATGAGAATCAGGTTCACGTAGTTCGTTCAGATATGTCATAAAACAATTTTAAAATTTAGACAAATTCAGAGCGATTTCTTGTATCCTCTTTAACTGTCGACCTTTGTACTACCTGATGAATGTGGTCTCCCATTTTATTTTTATTTTATATATATATATATATATATATATATATATATATATATATATATATATATATATATATATATATATATATATATATTTTCACGATAACCAATTGCTATCGTATATTCTTTTTGAATGTCTCTTGATACTGTGTCTTCTTCCAATTATCTACGAGAACCAGCATTGTTACGACCATCCCCAACTGTTGTCGGGGATGATTTTCCTGCAAAAATATTAAAAATGTGTGAAAGCAGGGCCATCATGCAAAATAAAAAAATAAAAAATAAATGAGTGACTTCATAGTCAAAGACTCCCCTGATTTATCTTTTTGACTTGAGATTAATATTATGTGAAATACAAAAACTTGAATCTCGCGAGGTCTTTTATCTCTTGCAACTTCAAACGAACAATTACTTTCAAATTCACATAAATCAAACTCTCGCTTAAAAAGAAGAAAAACTCAAAGGATAAAGTGTTAGTTCATGTTCATAATGAATAATGCAAAATATTACACGAAGAATTAAGTAAACACATAAACACTGCTTTAACAGAAGACAAACTCAATTACATCACATAGCATACAAACAATTATTACACGTCATATACAAATATGTGACCCTTTTGTGTCAAGGATAACTTATCGATTTGAAGGATATATAACGTCATTTGAAATATTTCATTGCCCCAAAACCTAAATTTATACAAGTTTTACCAATAAACTGAATGGGGATACATAACAGGGAAAAGGGATACAAATGATCAATCCCACGTAGGGGTACAATCCTAAACTATGCTTCCATGGACGGTCCTTCTTTTTGATTTCTCGTCATCTTCGAATGTCCACACTTTGGATGAAATGGTAACTTCATGCTTCTTCGACTCGAAAAAAAACTATTAAACTCCCAACCTCAAGAGACAATGTTTTGTCAAATAACGTATACATCCTTCAAATCTAAACACATAAGCATGATTGTCTTTTATTAACCAATAGGCCAAATAGACATAAGGTGGGCTTCTAATGGGCCCAACATGCCCTGAGTGTTGGGTCGACTTAGTTCAAAATGCGCTAAATTTGGGATTTGATTTCGCTCTACGCTAGTTGACTAAGAGTGGGCTTTATTTGAAGTGGATTGGTGACCCAAGTGGACTACTTGGGCTGGGGCAGTTAACGACCGTTGACCATCCAGTGGCCAACTACTTTCGTCAGGGTACCCCGAGAAATAATTTGGTTAACGAACGACTGCGGCCCGCATAATCGTCCTTTAAGTAAGAAATAAAAAATACCAAGTGGCAAAAATATATCATGATGCAATGCCAATATATATATAATTAAACAAATAATAAATAAATTACAAACATAATATACAAATATTCAATAAAATATACAAGATATAATGAATAACACCATAAAAAATTAACTCCTCAATTTGAAAAAAATGAAATCATAATGGTTAGAATCTCTATATCCACAGCGGATTCGCCATTCTGTTTACATCCCTACTCTATTCGAATAGAGCAAAACATCGCGGTGACTCAAAAAATAATCAATTGAATCAATTTTAAAAGAATTTTAAGAATAAACGAATTTTAAAGGAGTCACCACCTAATTTTAGGAAAAACTAGGAAACCAATTTAAAAAATGTCTACGAAACCATTAGATTCTAGGTAAAGGGTTCAAGTTATTCTGAAGGGAAGGTATTAGGCATCCTTCGAAATCCATAACTGTGGGTCCCGACTGAATTCATTTTTTTTTCAAATTGAGGAGGAGATAAAAACAATATACAAGTATAATAAACATGCAACATACACAAATAATAAAATAAAGACAATAATATAAGACACGGCCTAAAGTTTGCTTAACATCGATACATACAAAATAATGAATAAATAATATAATTCGAACTTCGTTCGAATAGCTCCAATGAGAAGCAGCTCCATGTACCTGTAAAGACACTTAGTAAAAGTGTTAGTATTAAATATATATGAATAAAAATAAATGAATCAAATAATAACTTAAAAATAAAAATCCGTCTTATTAACATAGGAGACCTTGGAAATCGATGGTAATTTCTTCATCGGCCAATTTCAGCATACAACATATATAAACTTAAACTAAATTTCCATTTTTTACAATGTAAAGGCCTCCAAAACCGACGGAGAGATTTTCTCATTGGCCAATTTTACTATATTTGTTAAACACAAAATCGTATAAAATAAACAAAAAGACATTTTAGATTGGGATGCAACACTCGAACGATAATGACAACTAAATAATAACTTTAAACTGCTGGAAAATTTTAGAAGAAATATAAATGGTAAAACTAATTAAGAAATAACAACCAATAATAACCAAACAATGATATTAATAATTGGAGCCAAACAAAATGGAACAAAAGCACAATACACTTAGCATGAGAGTGACCGAAAGATTTCAATAAACAAATAATTAATAAATGGATAAGAATGCACAACTCAATGGGAATAAATCAATATTACATATGGCAACAGTAATAGAAATGAGGCATCACAACATGTAAAAGAAAAGCCACAGAACGTGAAATAACAAAATAAATAAATATGGTGAATCAATGTCCAAAACAAATCAACACGGTGCAAAAATTCAACAAGCTGGTCAAAGAAAATCAACTTTACTGAAAAAATATGAGAATGAAATTAACACTGGCCGGAGTTTGAACCCCTCCAGCCAGATTCGACGAAATAAAAAATAACAAAGCAAAACAGATATATAAAACAGGATAAAAATAAAATGAAATGTAGATTACTTGTTTGCCGAAGGTGGTGCTGTTGTTTTGCTCCGATTCATCGGAGCTCCTCGCACCTCACCAGAGCTGCTGCTGGTAGGTCGGGGTGGAGCTGTGGGTTTGAAAAAAAATCAGTGGGGTGAGCTTCGAGCTCTCCGGTGACCTGCAAAACAAACAAAAATCGAAAGGGAAAAAGGGGAAGGGGTCCGGTACGAGCTGCTGGTCGCAGCAGTGTTGTTTCGGCTCGGAGCCAGCCAGAAAATGGAAAATTAATGGGGTTGTTTAGGGGTCTGGTTGCTGGTCGTTTTCTGGGTTGAAGGGTGGTGGCGTTTGGTTGAGCTGCTAGAAATGGTTGGAATTTGTTTGTTGTTCGTTTGCTGCTCCGGTGGAGATCTTGTTTCGCCGGAAAACGGAAAGGGAAAAGGGGTTGTTTGGCGTTGATACTTCACTGGTCAGTAAGAATGGGAGAAAAATCATTGGGGTTTTGGTTACAAAATAAAAATAAAAATGGGAATGGAGATGGCTTCTTTTGGGGTCTGTGGGTGGTGGAGGCTAAGGAGGAGAATGGGAGAGAAACATTAGGGTTTTCTTTACAAAAAGTTTCTCCTCCTTTTCTTTTGATCTAATCAATAACTTAAATAGAAAAAATAATTATGTAATGGACTCAAATTATGGGCTTGAAATTGTGGCCCAAAATCGTTGGTTAATCTGTGTATGTAAATCTTATTCATATTTAAATAAATTTTTAGACTGTGCAAAATATCAAAATGAATATTAACAAATGTAACGATTAAAAGGAATATTAAAAAATGGTAATCAACGTAACCAATAACATGTAAAAATGTAATTTAACAAAAAATAACTATTTAATCAAAATGAACAAATATTTGAACGTATTCAATAGATTATGATGAAAAATAATGTAACTAAAATTAACTAATAAAAAATTCTGAAATTTTGAAAAATAAATATAAATATTGATAAACTTATTTAAAATTATATAAAAATGTATTTTAAACTATTGAATTAATAAAACTTAAAAATTACGAAATTTTGAAAATGTTAAGCCAAAATTGGGTGTCAACAGGGGTATTGCCAACATTAATGTTTGAGAAGTTGAGATACAAGATTGGAATGCGTCGTCTACCAGATATCAAGTGAAACTTTCATCAGGGGGAGTGAAATACACGTTGTACTATTTTCCTTAACCATGGTTTTGTCCCAAGTTGGGTTTTCCTGGTAAGGTTTTTAACGAGGCAACATTTAAAGCGTATTATGAGATGTGTGTACTCTTTTTCTTTCACTAGGCTTTTTCCCACTAGATTTTTTCTAGTAAGGTTTTAACGAAACACATTATCTATTGATATCCAAGGAGGCGTGTCATAAATCTATTGTATTGTGTAGATTGTCTATTAGATCTATCCAATAATTAATTCAATTCATGTGTGGGTGCTTCCAAGGTGATAAGAACATTAAGGGATAAACATGTATCTACTAATTTGGTGACCTTTGGGAGTGATATCTCAACACTATAAATAGAGATATCACTCACCACTTGGATGACACACTTGAATAAGAAGAAAAGTCTTCTCCTTCATCTACTTATCTTGTCTTCTTCACTTAATAATATATTGTTCGGAGCTTGATTTTATAACATATTTAGGTTAGTGTAGAATATATAAGATAATATTGATATTTCTCTTCATCTGCGATATGATACATATAAAATATAATATTTTTTTGCATCTTTTCAAGTGCAAACTATTCATATGTATATAGTAGAAAAAAATATTCACCGTGATGAAGTAAATGGAATAAGAGGTAGTATTTTGAAATAAGAATATATTATATTATGTTGAAAATATTTTGTATGTTTTAATTTCCTCTATCTTTTGTAGGAGTACTAATTTTCTATACAAATTCTAATTTTGTAAAAAGGAATTTGAATTTTATTTATTGTGTCTTTATTATTACATTTGTTTATTATAATTTTTTAAACACTAATTAAATATTTATAAGAATTATGAAAAATGAAACATACAAAAGTTATGAATAATATTTAAGATTAGAAGTTACAAGTATGATGAAGAGACATGAGTTATAAATAATTCAAATGTACAATTTCATTAGACATTAAAGCATTAATAATTACGCATTGATTTTCTTTGTAAAATAAATAAATGAAAAGTAACGGGTGAAAATATATATAAAAAAAAGAACAAAAAAAATATAATAATCGATGACTGTATAAATATTATAAGTACATTTCAAGCAAAAAAGAATAGCGACGAAAATAGATTGTTACATGCGCAAAAAAAGGGCATCATGAAATCAATATTTTATTTTTTCAATTACTTTTTGCAAGTATAATAAAAATGAAACTCCTAATCATCAGAATTTTTTGTTGTTGTTGAAATGAGATAATTATATTAATTGTGCTTCATAAAAAAAAAAGAATACTAAAGGACCAAATGATAAGCATTGACAATACATGTAGCTAAATTATTTATACAAACCAAAGTTTAATTATTTTTTTTTAGCAAAAGTAGCTAAATAACTAATACAAGTCAAAGTAAAAAATGTTTTAGCAAAAATAATCTCTAATTATGCCCCCCCCCCCCCCTTCCTTTTCTATCATCTTTCTTTGCAAGTAGATCCGGCATCATATTTTGCTCCATATGTCAAATTCTTCATCATATGCTATATCAATTGAATTAAAAAATATGAATAAAGAAAATATCATATACCAATTAAAAAATAATTATATTAAAAGAAAGAAGAAATTTAAACTATCTGTAATACATCTATGTATTATTTTTTCAATAGTACTAACAATAATCATCTCTTGAAATCTAACAAATATTATAATCAAATTACATTATATTCCAAAAACTGACTATTAGAAAGAACAATTGTATACTGACAACACATTATTCATTATTAGTAAAGGTATTTTTTTTTTTTTATCATACTTGCTTAGTGAATGATAATACATACATAAATAAAATATTAAGAAAGCATGTCCAAGTAAAAAAATAAATAAATGAATATATCTTTCCTTCTTTTACTTCTTTTTTGTTACATGTTACTTGATTCACAAAAAATATGATGAAGAAGGGAAATGGTAATGTTGAATGTGAATCTTCGTGAAACTAAATATGAATTTATATAAGCAAAATAGAGGAAATGAAAAATAAAGACTTGAGAATGAAATGAAATATCTCTTACCTTCATGTACTTCTTTTTTGTTACTTGTTAGTTCATTCACAAACCAATATGATGAAGAAGAGAAAGGATAATATTGAATGTGAATCTTCATGAAACTAAATATGAATTTATAGGCAAAATAAAGGAATACCATAAGACATTATAAACATACAAATTTAAGTTTGGAGGTTATGAACATAAAAATTATGGGAGTTATGAATATTATTAAAAGTATAAAGAGGTGTAAGTCATGAGTAATAAATCCTCGTGAATAAATTAAATAATAAGGCTTAAGTCATACACGCCCCCTTAAAATTGTCCGCATAAATCACTTAGATACTTTATCTTGGGCTTGTTCCAATTGAACACCTTGATTAGTCAAAAAATATACCTATTGAACATTTTATGACAATCAACTAAAAATAAAAAGTTTGTGTCATACACTTGCGAATGATGTGGCATAGTAACAAATAAAAAAAGACATGTGGCATTTCGTCCATAATAATAAGTAAAAAGTAAATTAAAAAAGAATAATAACAGAAAAACTATGTTTTTAATAAAAAGAAAAATAAAGAAAAAGAGAAACTCTTCTTTCCCTCATTTCTTCTTTGCCAGAACACCCCACTCACCCTGCGTCCATCCTTCCGCTTTCCTCACCGGAACACACACAGAGTCGCCACGACTAAAATCAATGATAATCTTCGTTTCCAACTTTTTCTCTCTCAGCGGTTTCTTTTTTCCACTCATACACATGCCTCTCTCATTTATTCCGATATCCATCAACATTGTAGTTGTCATTTCTCTCAATCTCACTTTTTTTTCAATCATCAATTCAGATTCTCATATTATTATTTTTTTCTTCTATGTTGTGAGTTCTTTAGGTTTTGAATTTTTTAACAACTTCAAAGAAAATAATTCCAGATTCGTATTAGTCTTGCTGGAAAAAATGAAGTTTCGCCGGAATTATATTTGACACATGATTTTAGTTTTTGATAATATTGGTAATGGTGGAATGCCGCTAGTAAAAATAATAATTAAGGAGTGTATGGGAAAGGGGTGTGGCGGGGGTCATGGCAAAGAAATTCGGCCGATAAATTTTTTAGATAATATGACATTGAAAAGTTTAATGGGGGAAGACAGCCAATAATTTAACTAGAAAATTAAGTTTAGCCAATTGAGTTTTTCGTTTTAACAAAAAAAAAAGAAAAAAAAAAAAGTAGAATCAAAATGAAGCGCAAGAGATTTTTGAGATGGAGTGGAGAAGATGACAGGTAAAGGTGTGTGGGGTGGGGTCGTTTCTTTTTCTTGATTAAGAGCTTATTTTTGATTTTTTTTTTTTTTTATAGTTATTTAGTTAATGCATGCAGGTGTGAAAAAAATAACAAATTATCTAAAAAAAATTAAAAAATGAAATAGAAACCTATTCACGCGCCAAACAGCAGTGAGGTACACTTATTTTGCCACATAAGCACTTTGTGTTTAATATGTATATATTTTGAACAATTCAAGTGTTCAATAGGTACAAATCCCAATTGAGATGTGTAAATAAATTATGCGGACAACTTTAAGGGACGATATATGACTTAAGCCAAATAATAAAGAGAAAATACTTAAAATATAAAGTAATATTTTCATTTTATGGTTACAAGTGAGGCAAACAAATAAAAAAAGAATGTGAAGAGTTTTTGTTGTAAATGTTCCCCTTTAATAAAATATTTATTTGTAATAAATTAAGTAATTTACTTTTACGATACAATAATTAATTTAAATAAGAAAAAAGGCCAAACAAAGGAGAAAAAAGATAAATGCAAATTGAGACCATAGAGAGGTGTCATATCACCTTCTCTATGCTTCTCTTTAATTATATATATATATATATATATATAGATCTAAAGTCTATAATTTTTAATGGTTACTACGGTGCCAATTCTTTGCTAATATTTTCTTTTTCCTTTTGATTTTTTCATTCTGCCATTACTCATTTTATTTATTTTTTAATATTGATTTTGAATAGCATCTTGATTTTTCATGGGTTACATAGTGTTTAAAACAAGGTCTAATGGATAATTGACGCGATAGCAAACAAGGGAAAGAAAGAACACAAACAACAACAAGAAAGAACATAACGAATAAAGTGGATGCGAAATATTATTCTTACAAAATTTTTTATTCGAGATGTGATTTTAAATATGCAAAATCCAGTCACAATTTCAACATCCCTAAAATGACTTTCTTATCTTTTAAGTAGGTGTTTCGACATAGATCAAAAAATAAATAATGTTATTTGATTTTTAGGAAGATTGAGATGTGTTTTGTTATACTTATTGCAAAAAATATTTGGAATAATATTCATGATTTAATGCTTTAACTTACAACTTCAAAAATGACAAGTAGGATGGAAAAACAATTTTAAATTTGAAATACAACTTCCAATTGGATAGCTGTATTTGGAATTTTCATTAACATATATATTGATTTTCAAATAAAATAAAAAAATATTCCAAACCATACTAAATTTGGAGAGAACTTTTTACAAAACTTGTTTCTGATACTTGTTAATGCAATATAATCGTGACCTTTAAAAATTAAATAACACACATGTTTCTCATATAAATACGTAGTTAACAAAATAGAGACAAAGTGTAATGAAGGGGACCCAAATTTACGAAAGTCATCACAAACTCAATTATTTGACATGACCCATTCAAAAAAAAAAAAAAAAAAAGCCTAATTTGTCAATGACAACCATGTTTAGAAAGCAAAAAAATGCAAGTAGCTCCATGTTTGAAATAGTCAACTTTGTAGTTTTGTCAACAAACTGTTCCATTTTTTTAAAATAGAAAAGAAGAAACCAAAAGAAAAGACACAGGATATTTCTATGCAAGTAGATTTTTGCTCAATCAACTAGCTAGAGACCAAAAGGTATGTTTACACTGATTCTCTTGATTCTACTTCATATCTTTGTACTCGAACAAATTGCTAAAGTTTTCATGATCTATTTCATGCTCACAAGAACATTGTTAATTAGTGTTAAGACTGCCACTAAATGAAAGATACTGTGTTTTTCATGTTGTTAAAACTCCTTTAAAAAATTTCAACAATTCCTATCCAGATTTCAATAGATTTATATTTAACAACAAAAGGAAGACGCGGAAAAGTGGAGGAAAGGAAAAAAACCTTGCAACCCATGATATCTGAAAGCTATTCCATATTTGAAACTTGGGTAACATGATAGATAGTGCTCTTAAGCATGTTCATATGCAACCCTGAAATAAGGGGAAATCAAACTCTCACCAATAAGGTGGGGATTCAGATTATCAACCAACTGAGCTACTAAGATTCCCCTTGCATCTGTGATTTGTCGTCCCCTAACAAAAACATTTTGTATTCCCGACACCAATTTCCCAATCACTGTTTTGGGTCTTTCTGTCAATAGATTTGATGCAATTTTGTAGACACTACTAATAAGGCTAATTGGTATGTAATCCTTGAGTTCAATTGCCCCTTTCCTCTTAGAAATCAAGGAAATAAAGAAATCATTGATAGATTTTACCATGAAATACATCAAGCATGTTGAAAAAATGTCATAGTAAAGTCGTCCGATCCTGGTGCCGTATCTGGGACACAATGTTTAATGACTAAGAAGATTTTATCCTCTTCAAACTCCCTTTCCAGCCAAATTCTTTCTGCTTCAGAGATTCTAGTTCTATCTATATAATAAGTGGTAAATATATAAAATTATTATTTGCAACATGACAAAAAGTTAGGGTTCAGAATAGTAATACAAACCTACTTACTGTCATACTTTCTAATTTCCAGGTGTAGAAAGATTGTTTATATACTCAAAACTTTCATTTGACACCTACTTCAGGTGGGAGACTAGAGAGTCTAGAGACAATCCAGCCATGGATGACATTAGGTGCTTCATTGGTGGCAAAAACTGTTGACTATACGGTGGCCCCTCTCGGCAATCAACTAAGATATCTTTATCAGTATAACAAAAATGCCGACAATCTGAGAAAGCAAGCTGAAAGGTTGCAAGAGAAGACACAAGATATCCAAGCATTGGTGAACTATGCCAAAAGAAATGACAGAGAAATCAAAAGCACAGTTAAAAATTGGTTACAAGAGGTAGATGCAGTCACTGCTCAGATCAAATCATGGGATGAAAAAACTCAAAACTTGAGCAAAATGTGCCTCCCTCATCTGGTCTCACGGTATAAGCAGAGCAAGTTGGCAACTAAAAAAAATCATGACCATCCAAGAACTTCTTGGTAGAACTCTCACAGAAGATGTATCCATGCCGCAGGCCCCTCCTTTGAATATACCATTCATTTCTGACCAAGAAAAACCCGAAAAGGACCAAGTTATTGAGATGGTGGCAAGTAGTTCATCTGATGTATCCATACCGCAGGCCCTTCCTTTGAATATGCCATTCATTTCTGACCAAGAAAAACCCGAAGAGGACCAAGTTATTGAGATGGTGGCAAGTAGTTCATCCGTTGTTAGTCAAAACGTCAGTAGAACAAATGGTGCTTTGCTAAGTGCGGATGATGTTTCTATCAAGCAAAGACTAACCATGGATCCAATTATTGCTTATCAGCTAAGAAAAAATGTGGCAAACATTATTCACCAGCAAAGAGAAGCAGTGAATCAGATCATTGAGGAACTACAGGATGACCACTATAAGGTGATAGGGATCTATGGCATGGGGGGCATCAGTAAGACCACTCTTGCCGTAGAAATAGGGAAATTGGCTAGAGACTGTGGAATTGTTAAGGAAGTTATAATGGTGGTTGTTTCCCAAACACCAGATATAAGAAAGATCCAGGGTCTAATTGCGGATATGTTAAGTCACAGATTTGAGGAGGAAAGCACATTAGGAAGAGCAGGTAGAGTTTATACGCGACTGTCCATGGAGAGCGTACTTCTCATACTGGACAATGTTTGGTCATACATTGACTTGGAAGAGATAGGGATCCCTCATGGTGATGAGCACAAGGCCTGTAGGATTTTGTTAACCACACGACAAAAAGATCTATGTACTGCTATGGGGACCAAAGGAATACCATTGAGACTTTTATCAGAAGAAGAATCGTCGCATTTACTGAGGAAAAATGCTTGCACGAGCACTTCTGACCTTTGTCTGGAGTTGGATGGCATGGTCATGAATTTTGTCAAAGAATGTCAAGGCTTGCCATTGGCAGTTATGACTGTTGGACGTGCATTACGAGGAAAAGAACACGTGGAATGGAAAGCAGTACTACAGCTCCTTAAGAAATCCCAACCCTTTTGCCCCACTTATGCAAGCAAGACCATTTTCTCCTGCCTGGAGTTGAGCTACAATATTTTGGAAAATGAGGAAATCAGGTTGTGCTTTCTGATGTGTTGTTTGTACCCAGAAGATCGTGAAATAAGTATTGAAGACTTGACTAGAGACTGGACAGGAAAAGGGTTGTTCTCAGATGTGGACACTATTGAAGAAGCTAGAGCCAGAGTGTGCTTAAAGAGTTGGCCAACTTAAATCATCTTGCCTGTTGCTTGATGTTGGGAAGGAGGGTTTCGTTAAAATGCATGATGTTGTTCGTGACTTTGCTATATATATAGCATCTGAAGAGAAGCATGGATTCATGGTAAGAGCTGGTCACAATCTGAATAAGTGACCACCAAGGGAGTCATTCAGCCAAAAAACAGCTATTTCCTTCATGAACAATAATATCCAAGTGCTTCCAACTGATGTATATTGCCCCAATCTTCAAATTTTACATCTTGGAGAAAATGAAGGTCTTGAACAGATACCAGTGGACTTTTTTATACAGATGAAAATGCTCCAGGTTTTGGATTTAAGTGAAAGGGTTGGTGTCCATTCACTAAATCCTCTCTATCAGTTGGTCCCAAATGCCACAAGAAAAAATACATTTCCCCTCAGTTTTCCATCATCCGTTGAAGTTCTCACAAACCTGCGAACTTTACGTTTAGACCACTGCAAGTTAGCTGATGTATCTTTTCTTGGAAAATTAAAGGGCCTGGAAATTTTAAGTTTATATGGGTCCTCTATCACACAACTTCCAAATGAATTTGGGGACTTGGTTAATTTGAGGCCATTAGATTTGTCATTCTGTGGGTACCTTCAGAAAATCCCAGAGAACTTGATATCGCGTCTTGTTCAATTAGAAGAACTTTATACGGGTTGGAGTTTTCGATTGTGGCAGCTAGCTGATGGATCCGCTGAAGGGAGTGGCCAAGCAAGCTTGTCTGAGCTAATGTCACTGCCCCAATTAAACATTTTGTGTGTGGAAGTCTCCACTCTTCTAGCTTTCCCTGAGAACTTTGATCTTCCTAGCATACACAAGTTTGAGATAACAGTAGGTTACCACTCAGCTATATGTTATCCAAACTCTAGGAGGTTCTATCTTAGATAAATAAAGACTGGTATACCAAATGGGATGAAGCATATGCTTCAATTCTCAAAGGAATTGACAATGTTCTGTGCATCCAAGGTAATACTGAAAAGTATCTTTGATGTCGAAGGGGGCTTAAATCACTTGAAAACTCTTGAAATAACTGCCAATGATGAAATTACCTATTTCATTGATGAGGTTCTTCATAGCGATGCACCTTTAGTTTTAGGATCTTTGGAGAAATTACATCTTCGGACGTTCAAGAAGCTATTTTCCCTTTCTGTCCGCCCAATCAAACCAGGTTCCTTCCAGAATTTGTGGATTCTAAGGGTTTGAAAATTGTCATAATTTATTTTTTCTAATTCAAACTTCCTTGCTCCAGAGGCTATCAAGTATTGAAGAAGTTCATGTGTATTCATGTAACAAGTTACTCGATATATTTCAACTTAACGAGGCAGCTTTTGCTGAAGAACAGAAACTCCTCTCAACGCTCAAAAAGATCTAGTTAGCTAGATTGCCTACGCTGTTAGAAATCTGGAGAGTACCTAAGCAGTTGCTCCTGAATGCAACCCTTCAAAATAAACAATGCTTCAATAACCTAGCTGATGTGTTGATTAGGTATTGTGATAACTGGGAATATGTATTCCCATCTGTAGCTGCTCAAAATCTATGTCAACTGGATAATCTCCAAATTGTGGAGTGTCACAGATTGACAAGAATCATAGGAGAAGAACCAGAAGGTATCTCAGCAAATGTTCAAAATGGACATGTTTTATTTCCCAACCTCAGAGCTGTTCATATAGGAAGCTGCAGAAACCTGAAAAATCTATTTTCGGTTACGACAGCTCGAAGTCTTGGCAAACTAGAAGAGTTAAAGGTAAATGACATGCCAAATCTGGTAGAATTCATAAGCAATGAAGAAAGTGAAAGGGAAGAGGAAAACAATAAAATAATCGTGCTGCCAGAGTTGAAAGTCCTGAGAATTACAAAATCTGGAAACGTGGAACGGCTTTGTACAGAGGCTTTCTGTATGGATCTACCATCGTTAGAAGAATTTGTTCTTGTGGAGTGTCCTAAAATGGCTGACACAGTTAAACGTGGACTGGGTAGCGCATCAAATCTTCTTAAAGCAGAGATTGAGGAGCAACATTCTTTGGCACAATGGCACGAGAGGTTTTCAGTAGTAAGGTTCGGTAGTTGGTACAGGTACACACAACTGGTGCACATACAAACATGGAAGTCATTGGCACTTATTGAAGGGGTGTACATTTGTGGAAGGTTATTCATTTGTTTTATCTTTTCACATAGTGCCATAAGTTTCTACAATTGACATCAAACACAGCACATTCCCATGGATAATAAAGATTGGTTTCCTATATTAACCTTTGCATATAATGTTGAATGCCTCCCTATCCTTGTGTTGGTTTGCTATAAGTGAAAGTAAGTTCCTTTGTTTTAATTCTATATCTCTAACTTATGTCTCTAATTTGTTATTTGTTTTGTAGCTTCCAAAGAACTGTGTGATGATAATTTTTAACCCTAGCCAATTATACTTTCTAAACAATCTAGCACATGAAAACTGTTTGCAGAATAGGAAAATGAATTATCAAATTGGATCCAATCCCAAAACTCACATACAAATTATCAATTGAACAGGAAAATTAGAAAACCTGACAAGTAGAAGTTGCGCGACGTCATACGGCGGTGCTCTTCAAGTTCTTTCTCTTTCTCTGCTAGTCTCTCCACTTCAGCTTCACTGCTATGCTAATCTAATTACATCTCTCCTCCTTCAATTTCATTCTTCTTCTTTTTTTTCCTTTGTTATCATTTCAGAACCTAAGGGGAGTAGCAGTTGGACCTCATGGTTGGTGCAAACATAAAGTTTAAAAACAGCATCATAAATTAAAGTTTTATTACATTAATTTTATATTTTTATATTTAGTCACACAAATTAATATTGAATGACATGTTTTAACTAACGCGTATCCTAAATTTACCTTTGCAGGGAATATATATATATATATATATATATATATATATATATATATATAGAGTTGGGTGAATGGAATAGAAAAATAAAAAAAAAGTTTAAGGTCTCTTAAGGGTAGATTTGGCTGTTTCCCTATAACTACGCATATTAATTTTCAAGAAAATGAATTACCGTAGACGAAAAGACTTTTCACATTTAATTGATTCCCTTTCTTTGCTTAACAAACCAGCAAAACATTTCTTCTTCAAATCCATTTCAACTCATCCCTTCCTTCAATATTTTCCATAAAAAAAATATAGATATATACAATGAAAATATTTTTTAAAAAACTTATATAAATGTTAAATTGAATATATAATTTTAAAAATTCGGTGTTACAATATGTAGAATCAGAACAAGTAATTGCTGAGATTCGCGTAGGAATATCCACTTTGAATTTTAAAGAGAGGGGTTTTGTTTGGTTGCTAATTAGAGTTATGTACATAGTGATAATGTAAAAATTAATTGTACAAAAATTAATTAGTTATTATACTTTCTATTATATATAAAAAAATACATAAATTTCTTCGTGACTTATAAATGTATTTGCAAGACGAAAAGAAAATATGAATCAAAGATTGTATTAGCTATGCTGTTTTTTATGTGGAAAAAGAGAAGAAAAACAATGTACAACTTATGGTAGATTTTTCCTCATATTTGTAACCTAAAAATGTACAAAGTAATTTTGTTAGTTTTAATACATGAATAACTCCTCACTAACCAACAAGCAAATAGTCCCAAAGTTAACTTTAAATCTCCAATTTGTGTCTGCCTAACTATAGACTCATTTTGACATGCAATATGAAATCATGATTTGAAATTGAAGTATTGTTTGAACATGCAATTTGAATTTATTAGGTTGTATTTTTTCTTATAAACATGAAAATGCACAAGTTATGTAACTATCAAAATTTCTTGAGTTTTATACAATCTTACCAAATGAGCAAATCATAATTCACAAACAATATATCAAAATATATCCTAGTGTTTCACATCAATAGTCACATATCTTTATGTTCTTTTATAAATAAATATTTGTAATTACAAACTTCGAAATTAAACACATAATTTTATAAAGATTCACTTGTCAGTAATAGTAGTAACTAGTTATTATTTAATATAATCATTTCACATGGTATAAACAATTTCTTCACGCAGAACATGAGTTATATTTTGCAATGCGGAATCGTTGTAGGTCTGTTGGTTGGCTACCCGAACTCCCACCTTGTTGGTGAGGGTTCGATTCCCCACATTGTAATCTCCTCCTGATTTCCCCTTCCTTACTCCCAATTCTTTTTTTTTTTTTTTTTTTTTTGCAGAATTTAAAATGATTGTTTTGAAATTTCAAATCATGTTTTTTTTGAAGTATTTGAAATCTCAAATCACATGTCCAAACCTAATTTAAAATCATATTTTAAAATTATGACTTCTTTACGCATATCGAGAAACAACCTCCGTCTTACACTAGGAGATATCTTGCCACTCTTCCCACAAGGGCCACAACATTTTCATGTTCACCTGCCATCCAACTAATTCTTCCTCTTTGCCGTCACGCACATTACTATACAGTAAAGTATATTCAAAATTGAATCAATGTGTGTGGAATAAATAGTTTAAGAATATACTTAAATTATATACTCTTAACGTCTCAACTTATGTGGTACACTTTCTTTTTTTAGTCTATTCCAAAAGAATATCACATACAAGTTTATAATTAGAAACAACTTAACCATAAAATTCTTCTTTTACTTTTAATGAAATTGTTTATAGGGAAAAGACTCGAAATATGCTATCAAACTTTCAATCATTCATGCCATTTTCATTTGAAAAAAAAACTCATTTATGTCATTATTTGTTAACTGAAATGATATAGATCAGCCAAACTTTTAATAAATGGCATAAATGAGTTTTTTCTCAAAGTTCGATTGCACATTTGAGTCTTCCCTTTAAAAAACTGATTTAATTAATGATGTGGCGGTATCATAATTGATCACGTGTAAATAATGGTTTTGCAAAATCAGACTTGTTTTCAATTAACAAATAATGACATGGATGAGCCTTTTCTCAAACAAAAATGACATAAATGAGTTAAACTTTTAATGAATGATACAAATGAGTTTTTTCTCAAAGTTCAATAGTATATTTGAGCATTTTCCCTTATTTATATATAGCTACAACAAATATCTAAGTTTTGTTTTAGATCACAAATTTTAACGATGGAGTAATATATGGAGTGAAATGAAAGAATAGGAATATGTGCAAAACCCCGAAGGTAAACATACATCTAATCTAGCCTTGGCGTATAGGCAAGACACCTTTTCCTATTTTTAAACGCCTCTATAAGCAATATCCAACTTGCTCTTTTCTAATTCCCAATTTCCTCTCTTGTGAGGTTGGAAATCAGTTGAAATTTCATTATTATTATTATTATTTCAATTTATTGGCAGCTAAACATAGTCGCACAATTAATCTTGTTTGGTTGTTGTTCAATATTGCGCGACTAAAATTACCTGTCCTGGCGTTAAAAAAGATCACTTCGCGAGTCAAAACAATTGTCACGACACCTTTCAAGAAACGTTCGAAACACTATAAATTGCCTCCTCCTCAGCTAGAGCCACCACCTTTTCAAATTAGTCCACCAAAATCCCCTGAAATGTCTACACCACAACAACAAATTAGGCCATTGTTACACCCTTTTCTGTTTCCAAAAGCAAAATCTACTGTCCTTCCTGATCCGTCTCAATTTTTCGCGCATAATCTCTTGTCAACTCCTTTGCCTACAAATTCTTTCTTTCAAAACTTTGTCTTGAAAAATGGTGATCAGCCTGAATACATTCATCCATATCTTATAAAATCGTCGAATTCATCTCTTAGTATTTGTTACCCACCTCAGTTCCGTAATCCTTCATTCGTTTACCAGATATTCAATGCTGATCTCACTATTTCTATGTTGAATAATCCTAATCCAAATGTACCTCATGTTATTTCATCATTTAGTGATCTCAGTGTTACGTTGGACCTTCTATCGAGTAATCTTAGGTTTTTTCTTGTAAGGGGATGTCCCTTTGTTACTTGTAATGTCATTGTTGATGTTGCACTTAAGATTTCTACGATTCATGCTATTCTTGAATGCTCTTGGAATGCTACTCTCACCAAATATACTATTAAGCTTAACAATGGACAAACATGGATTTTGTACGCATCTTCACCAATCAATTTGAGCAATGATATGAATAATATCACTTCTAGTGAGTTTTCGGGTACAATAAGGATTGTTCTCTTGCCAAATTCTGACTATGAAGCAGTTCTTGATCGGTTTAGTTCTTGTTATCCTAAATCTGGTAATGCTGTTTTCAATCAGCCATTTTGTGTCGAGTACAAGTGGGAAAAGGCTGGATGGGGGGACTTGTTGATGCTTGCTCATCCCCTGCATGTCCAACTGCTCTCGGATCGTTCAGGTGTTATCTTGGATGATTTCAAGTATAATAGTATTGACGGTGAGCTTGTTGGCGTTGTTGGAGACTCGTGGCTATTGAAGAGTGATCCGATTTCTGTAACATGGCATTCGATTAAAGGTGTAAAGGAGGAGTCTTGTTCTGAAATAATTGATGCTTTGACTAAGGATGTCGCGGACTTGAACTCAACGTTAATCTCAACATTGTCATCATCATCTTACTTTTATGGGAAGTTGATTGCAAGAGCTGCAAGGCTAGCATTGATAGCCGAAGAGGTTTGTTACGTTGATGTTATCCCAGCAATCCGCAAATTCTTGAAGGATACAATTGAACCTTGGTTAGATGGAACTTTCGAAGCAAATGGTTTCTTTTATGATACAAAATGGGGTGGAATTGTAACTAAACAAGGTTCAATGGATTCCGGTGCTGATTTTGGATTCGGAGTATATAATGATCACCATTACCACATTGGTTATTTCCTTTATGCTATTGCAGTGCTTGTCAAGATAGATCCAATGTGGGGAAGAAAGTATAGGCCACAAACTTATTCTCTTATGGCGGATTTCATGAACTTAAGCAGGCGAGAAACTTCACACTATGCGCGGTTGAGGTGCTTTGATTTGTGGAAATTGCATTCTTGGGCAGGGGGTTTAACTGAGTTTGCAGATGGAAGGAACCAGGAGAGCACAAGTGAAGCGGTGAACGCGTACTATTCAGCAGCTTTAATGGGATTGGCATATGGTGACACTCATCTTGTTTCCATTGGATCAACTCTTTCAGCAATGGAGATTCATTCAGCACAAACTTGGTGGCATGTTAAAGAGGAAAGCAACTTGTATGTAGAGGAATACACGAAAAATAACCGTGTGGTTGGAGTTTTATGGTCTAATAAAAGGGACAGTGGCCTTTGGTTTGCTCCACCTGATTGGAAAGAATGTAGACTTGGTATTCAGGTTTTACCTTTATTGCCTATTACTGAAGTTGTATTTTCTGACGCTCGGTTCGTGAGAGAGTTGGTTCAATGGACAACGCCAGCTCTTGCAAGACGAGGCGTTGGAGAAGGGTGGAAGGGGTTTGTGTATGCTTTAGAAGGGATGTATGATAAAACAAGTGCTTTGGAGAAAACAAGAAGATTAACTAGTTATGACAATGGAAACTCGCGTACAAATCTTCTGTGGTGGATTCATACTAGAGGTGATGAAGCAGAGGAATGTGACAGAGGAAACAATTTCTGCTGGTTTCGACATTACTCTCTCTGAATTTATGGCTTATAATGTAACATTCAGTGACCTTAATGTATAATGTATGTACTTGTTTAATATGGTTTGTAATACTTACACAATTGTTTCTAAATAAATGATCAAGCTTGGAATTTATCTACAATGTCGCTTTAAGAATGAAACTAGTCCTCTATATGAATGGCACCACTGTTTACCTTATATAGGTCGGTACAATTGAATTAATAATAATGTTTAAAGGATAAGAAATAAAGTCTTGACGCTAGGCATATAAAATGATTAATAGCTAAAAAGCAAGCAAAGTAATGAATTGAATATGATAAGTAGATAAAGGATTAATATAGCATGTGTTGATCCGATGAGCTTATGAGACGAGTATTGAAATTGCTAGGAAAAAAATGGTAGTTCAGTAGAGTAATGATTTGATTTATGTGTCTCTACAAGGTGGTGATCTCCCATAGCTTATATAGGGATCACTTTCCATAACTCGTGATAAATAGCCTAATTAATGACATTTATGAGTAAAGGGTAACCTTCGTCTCGGCTGCTAGGATGGTTTTCATAACGGCTAGTTGTTATGAATAAGTCCAAGTCCAGCGTCAATACCTATAGGGATGTCACACATGCAACTGTTGGGCCAAGAAATAGAAGCAAAAGACCTTCAGAAAGGTTGATTTGGGATCCAGGCCCAATTATCAACTAGTTTTTAGGAACCCTCGGTTAGAAAGAATAGTTTATGTGTATTATGATCATGCTTAGGCAAAGTCTGCATCTCTCATTCTGCTATCTCTACGTCTAGTTTCTCGTCTCCTTCTTCATTCGATCCTAGTTCTTACTCTCAATATTTCTGTATTTCCTTTTGGGCTTATGCCTTTTGAGTTGTTGCATTTACTTTGTGAAATTGTAATTGAACTTTAACCTTATTAACATAGTTGAGAAACTAGTTAGAGTCATCATTGGATTTGAGTTCATTGCACTAGTGTTTGCCGTTATTTATATATTTTTGAAATGATTTTTTTTTGTTTGTCTCATGAGCTGGCCCAGCTTAGCCTCGCTCAAGCCTCACATGTAGGGGTGTTCATGGTTCAATATTGGATATTGGTTAAAACCAAAACCAAACCAAATGAAAAAAATAACCGTCGGTTTGGTTTGGATTTTTTTGTTTTTTTTTTTTGGGTTTGAAAGTAATAAATTAAATTTGTTGAGAGTATACGCATCTCGATAGACACAGACACCTAATACATAAGAATCCACAAGAAAGTTATTATGTATTCAATTAAGCAATACTAGAGTTATTATTACACGAATAAAGTGATTCAATTAAGAGAAAGTATGACTATCTAATGTGACGTAGGGTAGGTACAAATTAAAGTAATAGATTTTGATGGACTTGGTCTTAGGGTTTTAATAGTCGGGCTAAAATTTAAGTGTTGGGCTTGAGAAAATGGTAAGTTAAGGCTTAAGTTAATTACAATTTAACAAAATATTTATATTTTATTTATGAATAATATATAAATAATTATAAAATTTATATATATAATTTTTCGGTTCGGTTTGGTTGATTTTGTGGGTTTTTTTAGTAAAACAAAACCAAATAGTATCGATTTTCAAAAATTAAAACCAAACCTAACCAAACCACACCAACTATCGGTTTGATTCGGATTATGGTTTGATTTCATTTTTTAACCATAACCATGAATAACATTACTCACACCTATGGGCTTACTTAAGGTGAACTAAAAAAATCTCATTCTTAAATGGACTCTAGTAGTTTTAGTCCAATTCTATCAAATCGTGAACTAGGCTGATCCAGCTTAGCGGGTCAAGCTCATATTGACGGGCTCTAATATATATATTTAGAGGAACTTACATGTAACACCTCGGTATTTGAAAGAGCTAAAAATAGAAAGAACTAAATTGGAAATAGCAAAATATGAAATTTGCAAGTTAAACTTAAGATGTGAGTTTTGGGTCAACTTCAAACGGCCATAACTTTCCGTACAGGATGAGTTAGGTGGCCCGTACAGGAGTAGCTATAATTGTATAATTACTATTCATAGACATAGTTTGAGAGAGGAGAGATGCTATACATATATATATATATATAGACTGTATTCGATATATTAAGGCTATTAGAGAGAGAAGAGAAGCAATCAAGATTGGGAGAGAGAGGAGAGAGGTGAGCGAGTTTTAGAATAGAAAGAAGAGATATGCTAGATATATGTTGTATTTGACGACTACATGTGTCAATATGAAGGTTATAACTCAAATATATATGTATTAATACATATATTGTAACAACCTATTCCATTGTTACTGAAAATATCTGCGGTAAAGGTACACGAGTCTCATTCGTCACAGGGTTAGGATCAATTCCTTGGTTGCGAGTGCATTAGTTATGAATTATGGTAGTACAATTCCCCTATCACAAAGTTCAGTTGAAAGTGCCTTTACGATTTAGTTTCGGGCTTAAGTTTAAACTAAGGTCAACTTCAAACAACCATATGTCTCAGACTATAATGAATTAAGTGACCCATAACCTTTCAAATTAAAGGTCTATTAGTCTTCTTTCCAACCCCACCACGTTTGCATAATTTAGAGTTCGTAATAAAAAGTTATGACCATTTTACCAAAGACTGTCCGTGCTGAAAAGATGAGACCTCTATAGCGGGACTGCTACAGCGGGATACGCGCAATTAAATGCAATTTTTAGACCTAAAATGTTATTTTACTCCTAAACCTCATTCAAGGTCGGGCTAGAGCTACGAAATGGTGATTTCTTAATTTTCCATTGATTTCCTCCTTCAAGGTAAGTCCTTTCATCGATCTTACACTCATTTGATTCTTTAATCCTTGAATAACATTAGATTGATCATGGTGGGGGTAGAAAGTTAACCTAGGTAGATTTTCTGATGTAAAGGAAATTTATAGGTTGAAAATCTCTTGAATTTGAGTTAGCATTGATAGATTGTCCTTGAGACTAGAAATTGATCTAACCCTTTCAAAATATAGAGTTTTTGAGTAGATTGGAGGGTAGAACTAGTGGGTCTGAAATCCAAAGTATTTGTTGGAAGAGTATTTTATTAATTACTCTTACAGTTGTTATTATTAGATTATTTGTCCTTCATAAATGTGAATAAGAAGGAAGATCAGCAGCCGCACAACTTACTTGTCGCAGCAGCTTGACGTCTAGGTAGGTTAGGTTTTTTTAACTGAGTAGTTTAGACATGTTTCTAATTACATGATATTTTATAGATTGACGGGAGATTTCATGCCTAGGCCTTAGGGCACAAAGTCTAAATGGTTAAAGGTTGTTGTTTATTGCTGTCAAGGTGGGGAAAGATAATGACTAGGGGGTGGTTCTCTAGTTCTTGATTGTTAACTTTGAGTTTTTTTGTTGGGCGATTTTGTGATAATTGTAAGGTTAAGTGTTATGAAATTGCTGGGTTATAGTCATTTCTGGTACTTGTGCTAATCAACGGGAACCCATGTGTACTCAAAATGTGGTTCAGTGTTGGGCAATTAATATATTGGTATGGTTGTGTTGTCCAATATATGTATGTATGCATGTTTACTGCTCATTAGTATCACTTGTGTAATGTATGTTGGGGAAGACATATGAAAACATATGAAATGATATCATGTTGATAATTTCATGCAGTGAACATGTTTATGTGACTTGAGGTTTCAAGTATTATTGTTCATTATGTTTGTGATTATGCATGATTTTTTGTGATTGTTGGTTGGCTCGGGTACTATGCCTAGTACAGGATATCCCCATGGGTTGCTCAAATACCACGTCTGGTATATACTAACGGTTGGCTCGGATTCCACGCTTGATATGGGGATATACACATATGGTTGGCTCGATTACCACACCGGTACACTAACAATGATGGCTCGAATACCACACTTGATATTAATATTAACCCTGATTGGCTCGGAACCACGTCGATACACTAACAGTTTGGGCATGAGCTCCATAAGAGAATCGAATTTACATGTTGGTTCCATGAGTGAACTGATTTACTTCTTCATAATGTGATTGTGCATGTGGGTCCACGAGTGACTGAGATTTGTGTTTAAATGATGGAATGGTTTTTGTGTAGACCAGGTTTGCATGTTAAACACTGTGAATGATGTTTTAAGGATCCTTAGAAGGTCTGGGTTACTTGACATGTGTGATGAGTCATGTATGTCTTCTTGTGCTGATGTTGATATTGTTCATGATAATTGTCCATATCAACTCAGGGTGAAGACCAAGAGTCCGAGCTTTGTTATACTTGTGCTTATAATTGTATGTTAATCTATTTTGCTAAGTTATGGTTACTAGGTCAGGCTGATAACTGAGGTCTGGTGCATAGTTTAAGTGTTGAGATTGACTACAGTTGTTTATTGTTTAGAACATATTTGGTAATGGGGATTTGAATCAAGATGCCTGAGTTGGTCTAAGGCACCAGTTTTGGATACTGATCTGAAAAGGCTGAGGTGTAGTCATGAGAACTTGAGTGAGAGTAGTAGGTGGGTTAACATAGTTGGTAGCGGTCTTGTATTTGGGAAATCCCTATGTGATAGAAGGGTTAGGTTATGACATGATATGAGGGTGACATAAAAGGTAGGCTTGGGAATCCTTAGAGTGGCAAGGGGATTGAATGTTTAAATACTAGAGTTGACAGCGGAATGAGGTAGGAGATTGAGTCCAAAGTGTGCTAGTTTAAGGATATTATGCCCGGAATGGTGAAAGCACGTGGATAGATATTTGGGGTGGTGTAACATTCATATTGCATGTTCCCTTCTGAATGTATACTTTATATTATGTGGTAGGTTCGGATCGACCGATGATGTCCACCGATATATGTTGTTTGTATTGATACTACTCTTGCTATGTCACTTAGTATAGTCTGGTTGTAGGAATTCATTAATGTTTCATAGTTGGAGATGTTGTTGATCTCTGACAGATTCTTCTCCTCTTTCCTTTATGGTGGGAGCTGTGTCTTATTTCTTTTATAGAAT
Organism: Solanum pinnatisectum; assembly: GCA_035578085.1. Taxonomy (NCBI): domain Eukaryota; kingdom Viridiplantae; phylum Streptophyta; class Magnoliopsida; order Solanales; family Solanaceae; genus Solanum; species Solanum pinnatisectum. Next base: position 8,352,702 of record CM069078.1, on the reverse strand, counting down.
GTACTTTTAGAAACTCTTGTACCTATTTAGACAAGTTCCCTAAGAGTGTTGGTATATTGCCTTGTAAAATAACTTTGGAGGTTTAAATCAATTTATGGGGATTTCATAACCATTTAGGGTGCTAGCTTATGATTTATTTATTTTTTCGCATGTTACAACCTGTTTGGGAGTTGAGGGTTCTCTTATCTAGGTGGTAGAGTAGGTGCCCGCTTGGTCCGGTGGGTTGGATTGTGACATATATGTCACGAGGGAGAGATGTATAAGATACAATCCTACCAAATCGTTACCTATAATATCAAATTGTGTTAATATATATAGGCCACTTTGAATCATGAAAGAGAGATATATCAAATTGTATCATATGAAATCACGAGGAATGGAGTGGTGGGAGATGTATCAGAGACAATCTCAACAAATTGTTACCAGTATCAGATTATTTCAATGGTTTTTTCAAGCTTTTATCTTTGTGTATCAATGATGAAACCAATACAAAATGTATGAAATGTTATTAACTTAATTCATATTGATATGTACCGTATCAATTCCCCACTATTGTATACAAACTTGAAGGATAAATAGAATAATATAACCTAGCTATGAAAAGGGAGAAAGAGGTAGGACATGGAGAGGGAAATGAGAGAAAGGAGCAAGAGAGGAGAGGGAGAGAGAGGCGGGACAGAGATAGGGAGAGGAATGAGAAAGGGAGCGAGAGGTCTGAAATGAGAGATTTCCTACAAAATCTTAAGTATAGTGATGTTAGATAATATTTTTAAATTATACCGATGTATTATAAATATAGTAGTTATATTTATTTAAATAAGATAAATTTTCCTACTATAATATATAGGGTGAAAATCATTTTAATTCTTCAACTTTGCTTTAAAAATCAGCTCCCCCAACCCCCACCCCCTTCAATTTTGAACAATAATCAAACTTTCCTCTTTATTTTGCATTGTCTATTTTACCCTTGTTATATCACATATATGTAATATTTATTTATATTATATATGATTTATTTTTTAACCTAGATATTTATTAATTTTTCTTTAAGTTAATTAATTAGAATAATATTTTTATGAATTTGTCACAAAAAAGTATAATTATTTTTATGACCGTTATTCCAAATATAATATGCATCAAGCATGTGTACATGTATGTATGTATATATTTTTGTCTTTCTCCACTCTCTTACTCCGTGCGTTTAATGTTACATGACCCTTCTTGATATGACACCCCTTAAAAATATTTATTTAGAGGTGTATTTTACTAAACTAACATTATTGATAATGCTTTGAAACTTTAAATTTGACTACTACTATTTTATGCAGTTATTTGATACTAAAGGTAGAAATGAAAAAAAAAAATTAAAAATTCCTTAGATTTCATAAATTGGACAAGTAAATTAAAATACTTATTTTTAGAATGACGGTCAAGCAATATAAATGGTAGGGGTATTCTCTATTGTCTATATAAATAAACAAGTTTTGATTGACATTGATGGAATATATATTACATAAATTAATTATAGTTTAAAATAATTTAAAATAATTTAAAATCTAAATAAATACAATCTTGAAAAACTTGACCTTAATTACATTAAGTATTTTGTATTTCCTACATGAAAATATATTAGTATAATCATTATTCTATGCTATATTCACTTGTATAACTAAATATTATAATTTTTATTATTATTACTAAAACTAATTTTATCATAATGCTAATTTACTTCATTATAGAATATCATTAGCTTATAATTTGAACTAGTTCTTTGACACGTGCGTTGCACGTGATTACTAATTCTGAAAATATATGTCATAGTAATTAGTATTGCTTATTTAAGAGAAAATTTGAATAATAAGCTTAACACAAAATAATTATATAGATTCTTTTGTGAATGTTCAATGTGGATTGTCATATATATCTCTTATTCACGTGAACCTATGAAGATGGTCAATGAAAAAATTTATTAGTTAAATGCAATAATGTATATATTCTTTTCAATTTGACGAGGTTCAATCATGTAATTAGTCGTATCTAACTAATATTACCTTAAAGACGATATTTGTTTTGTATTTTTCTTGTCATCTAACCAGATGTGCTTTGCACGTGTATTTCACGTTAAATTGTTTAGATTTCATATGAACATGTGAAGAGAACAACTACATTTTATCTTTTAGAACTATTTTTTGTATATTAATTTTTATTTTATAAGTTATAACATAATAGATGACGTTCTTGTTGTGGGCTCTCATATTTGACTTCTCGATTGACTGTGTACATAAATCAAAGATAGTTATTTGATTGTCCATAGTTAATTGAGAAAGATTTCTTTTTGTTTTACTAGAAAAATGATAAATTAAAATTAAATAATATATTCTATCTGTGAAATCATATATAATCATCTGTTTATCTTAAACTCAACAAAGATATAGTTCATATACTTGGAAACGATTTTCAATTTATTCAACCAAGCATGATTCGTCAAAGGAAAAATAACAATACCGTATTATCACATATATAGGGGCGGTATAATAATATGAAAAATTATTGGTCAAAAGTTAATATAAGGAAAGTTGAAAGACAGAAATAATTAATGTAATAATTATGAAATTTATAATATTATAACTAAGAATGTAAAAGAGTGTGAAGAACGTTTGCAATAATTAGTAATGACTAAGAGAATTTATAATGTTATAACAAAAAAATTAATGTGCAATTGTAACATCCCACAAAATTTTTGAACTAAGACTCGAACCATCCTTCATTGTGAGTAGAATTTTACTGAGGAGTTTAAAATTTCGTAAGTGTTAAGGTCACTTGATGTAGCACCTTGAGTTCCAAGAAGAACTAAAGAGAGTTCATTCAAGTCATTCCTAGGTTCCTTTAAGTTTTGGGTCAACTTCAAATGACCATAACTCTCAATACATGATTAGTTAGGTGTGACATGAGATGGAAAATGAAAGGTCTTTGAATTATCTTTCCAACGCCACCGAGTTTGCTAAGTTTCGAGGTCAGATGAGAGAGATATGCCCTTTTGAAGGCAGACTGTCTAGTTAAGGAAAATTATTTGAATATAGTAAGAGGTATTTTGGTCTTTTCCTTACCCAATCAGATTTAATTCATTTTTAGTAAGTTTTTAAGGGTTTAATCTAATTAGGTTCAATTTTATAATCCTAATATACGCCTAGGGTATTAGTTGAGAGTTCAAGAAGAGAAAAGAAGAGAAAAGAAGAGAAAAGAGGAGAAAAGAGGAGAGAATCAAGGCGTTCGTTGAGGTTCTTGAATTTTGTTGCGGATTTTCGCCTGGGTTTGATCCCTAAGAGGTATGTAAGTTTCCATAGTGTTGGGTTCTTTCACCCACACGCCAATCATGTTATTTTCAGTGTAATTTCATTCTCAAAAGTTGAAGGAATTGAGTTATTGATAAGTGTTTTTGAAGTTCCTTCTAAATCTTGTTTGATTGGGGTTTTGATGATTTCTTGAGATGAAAGTGAGTGTTTTGAGTATATTGGTGTGTACTTAGGTTGCGTAATTGAATCTAAGGAAAACTTGAGAAAAGAAATTGACTAAAAGCGATTTAAGATCAGAAAACAAGAAGAAAAATTCGTCAAACCACCCGGGGAAAGGGTGGCGCGGTGCACCACTGATGCACCAGTTGGCTGGCGTGGCGCGGCAGCAGTGCGCCAAAAAGTAGTCCCAGAACTTTGGGGCTGGCTCCCTGCGCCAGCAATGCGTCTGGGACATCTGCCCCCACCCGTTTTTCGTCGTTTAGCCCGTTTGAGTCCTTCTAAAGTGTACTAACACTTCCTATCAATTATAACTACTCTAAATGACTTATAAACATCTATAAATGATCCATAACATGAATCATAACCTTGAATTCATAAACCAAATTCAAGGGGGAGTTAAGAGTTAAGTTTTAAGAGTTCTTCCGAACATTTTAAGAAAGTCCCTTTTGAGTCTTTTTGAGGAGTCTTCTACAATTTCTAATAACTTGTTTCAAGACTCAAGTAAGTGAGCATGAGAGTGAGGAGAATGTATTCATGAGTCTACTTTATCATAACGAGATCCTTCATATCATAAACCATAACTCTTGAGTTCATAATTCACATTCAAGAGAGAGTTGAGAGTAGAGTTCAATAAAAGCCTTTGAGTTCATTTGTGAATCCTTTGAGATCAACTATTGATTCGAGCTAAGTTTTGAGGAAGTAAGTATGAGAATGAGAAGAGTCGTATACATGAGTTATTTATTGATATGTAGACCCTTAAGTCGAGTCGTTCATGCCCATTAATTCCGCATGGACTCCATAAATTGAGTATCATTGAGAGTAGTAGTATCTTCAAGTTCTAAATCTTGAGTATCGAGTTCCTAACCTTTTCGAGATTATATTCCTAATCATGGGACTATTACCTGTTACCCATGAAGTACTTGAGTTGAGTAGTTCATGCCCATAATTTCGCATGAACCCTATAAGTCGAGTACTCTTGAGATGAGAAGTATCTTTGAGTCCTTGAGTTGAGTAGTCCATATCCATATTTCCACATGAACCCTCTGAGTCAAGCATTCTTGAAGCGAGTATTATTATTGAAGTTCTTGAGTTCTGAGTTGTTGAGTCTCGAATATTGAGTTCTAGTTACGGTTATTGAAAATCTTGAATTGAGTCGTTCACGTCCATAATTCGGCATGAACTTTATTTCAAGAAATCTTTTACCATATTTTTAAACTTGTTTTAAGACTTGAGCATTGAGTTGAGTAAGATTAAGAGTGAACTTCATTTCTTCAAAAGATTATATGGGAACTAAGTATTCCAAGAGTAAAATGTTTTCACATTTAAACAAGAGAGGAAACACCAATTTCCAAAAGAGCTTTTAAGATAGTTTTTGAGTAATAATCTCAAACCACAGAAAGAGTTATGTTTTTAAACATATGAGCTGAGTATATTTTTGCGAGTAGTATTGAGCACCGATATGGGGACGAGTTCAGATAATCCAAGTCTCCATAAACCTTGTAGCCAACGTGGGTAGAAAGGGTCATACTTTTTAGACGATTCCTTAATGCTTTTTAGCATAGACTAGTGGATCCACTTAGTTGAGGCGTTCTAAATCCCGACAAGTTATAGGACAGTTCTGGCAGCGTGGGTGAGATGTTGTATCATCACATAACTCATAGTGATGGTTGTCAGTTAGAGAAACTCCCACCGAATTATATTACCTTATTATATAAAAAAATTGAGTTGTTATTGTATTCTTCAATACATTGAGTTGCTATCTACTGTTTTAAAAGTTTTCCATATATTGCATCTTTTATTGTTGCTTTATTCTTGAGTATCTTGAGCTGAACTGTGCTTCATTGAGTCGAGTACCTTATTGTTGAGTTGAGCCCCATTTCACTGAGTTGAGAACTTTATTTCTAAGTTGAGTATCTTACCCTTGAGTACTTCTGAGTTGAGTAAGTTTGAGTAGTTTTGAGTATCCTTGAGTATTCCTTGAGTTGAGTTGAACTATGTTTCTTTGAGTTGAGTTGAGTTGAGAAGAGGTAAGTATGTTTCCTTTTTATTAAGTTCAAGCTTATGTGATGCTTTAGAATTCCCCTTACATGCTCGTACATTCCATGTATTGAGCCATTTGGCCTGCATCGTTTCATGATGCAGAAACAGGTATTCAGGGTCATCAACAAGAGCTTCGTTGATATCACATGGAGTTCGAGTTAGCTATGGTGAGCCTCCTTGCTTCTGGAGAATTTCATTTACTTTTCAGTTTTGTCAGGATGTCGTGGATCTTGTCCCGACTTCCATCTTTGTCATTTAGAGACTTCATAGATAGACAATAGAGTTTGAGAAATCTATTTTATTTATCTTATTAAATGTATTAAAAACTTGAGTTGCCTATTGTTGGCTAGTTGAATATTCTATATTTATTCAGAGTTATTCATTTGAGTTAAAGATTTGTAATTGAGTTCAAATTCAGTTTCTAAGTTTTGTATGCTTGAGTTAGTCTTTCGCTTGTAGTCAGCTAGGATTAGGTTCGCTTGGGGACCAACAATGGTTCTTCAGTGCTGGCCATGTCTAGGGTGTAGACTCGAACAATAACTGAATTTCTAATAAATTTTATGCTTACATATATTCACATATTTTCACATTTGTTGTGAGTTTTTTTTTTTTCTAAAAAAGAACTGAAAAGATTTTAAAATAATATATTTTGAAGTTAGAAGATCTTGTTAACTTGATAATACATTTGTGATATATATAATACTTTAATTTAAATACAAATACCTACCCAAATATAAATATATATTTGCATTAATGAAAATATTTATCTCACAAAAATTAGCTATTAAATAAAAATAAAAATTAAACTAATACAAACTTCAACTAGTGTTATTACAAGTCATATGAACTTTTCTTTGTCTAAAATACTGAAATATTAAAAAATAGTAAATAAGTAAAACAAAAGGGCAATGTTTAAATAGTAATAACTATTTTGAAGCAAACTTCCTGACAATAGCATTGATAAATAAAGTCATTCTTTTGTCTTAATCATAAAAAAAAAACAAATCGTGACAATTCTCTAAATGTTGGAAAAACATATTTAGAAGCATATATCTACATCACAAGAGAAATTGTCAACAAAAACAAATGAATTTAGACTATATCATGTTAAATTCATATATTGGAACTGTAACACCTCGTATGCTAGAAAGAACAGATTGCAGAAAAATCAGAAGTTGCAGGTGCCACCAACGGTGCCATAACAGACCCAAGGGTGACCCACGAACCATTGGTGGGGTCTGTGGTTGACCACTTGCATCTCCCTTCCCAGAACCCCAGATTTTTTCTGCCAAGTCTTGACCCATGCCAGGACTTACGGATCGTAGGAGGAACCACAGTCCATAGACCAAGTCCGTGGTTTAGGTTCCCAGAACCCTAAGAAAATTCAGCTAAGTCCAAAACCACGCCAGGACCTACGGACCATAGGTGGGACCACGGTCCGTGGTTCAGACTCCCCAGATACTAGCCTCTGAAGCCAGTTGACGACTGACCAGGACGGACCGTAGGTGGAACCACGGTCCATGGACCAGGTCCGTCAGTTGGTCCCATCGGCTTTTAAGTCAGGGTCGTTTTGGTCTTTTCCCTATGCATTGGACCTTTAAACTACGTCATTTAACTCCTAAACTACATCATACTAGTCAGTTTTAGCCTAGTAACTTAATTAGAACTTACCCTAATCAACTCATTCTCCAAAAATTCATCAAGATGAATGAAAAGAAGGAGAAAGAGTCGACCAACCCTCTCCAAGAATGCATCAAGGTTTCCTCCAATTCCAGCCCCGAAATCAAAATATTTCTCCGTGGAATTCATCACCAGGTATGTGGGATTTCACTAGTGGGTTACTTTTATCCACTAGGTCCCTAGAATTCAGTCAAATTCTTGATTCCCTTATCATGTTTAGACCTAGGGTTTCTAGAACTTCAGATATTGTTTTGATTCAGTTGTTAGACTAATCCAAATCAGATTATCATGTTTTTGTGAAATTGTTGCTTAGTTCTTGCATGAAACTCAGAACTCTATTTTTGTAGATTCGTTTAGTTCATGAATTACATTTGCTAGGTCAGTTTATTCAGATATACATGCCCCAGTTAAGAATGTTTCATTATCAGTATATTAATGTTGCATTTTCGGTCAGTATGTCAGTATTTAGAGCTATTTAGTATTATAGAAATTCAGTTATAATGTGTTACTTATATAATCAATTTGGAGTAGGCTTAATACTGAGTTGGACTAGGGTCAGTCACCCTCATAGTCCCAGAACTACGTGCCCCCGTAGGTAAGTCCCTTATGTGGGTATTATACTTAGTGATCTCGCCAGTCATGCCTTTATACCCTTAGCAAGGTATATTGGGTCCTCTCGATGGGACGTACAATTCGGACTCCACATTTAGCTCATGTGGTTTTATTTCGGTTATTAGTAGCTACCACAGACAAATTCTAGTGTATTAACCAGGTTATCAGTTATAGTTTAGTATTCAGTTTCAATTTTAGTATGTTATAGACTTGGTCACTACATTCAGTTGGTTCATATTCAGCATGTTTAGCATATTCTTCATGTTCATCTTATATCATTGATCAGTATGCTCTATTTCAGTTATGTATATATTGTTCAGCTTTATCCTATCTTGCATGCTCACTGCCTTTCAAGTACTGACGCATACTCTGCGCTACATCTTCTCGTGATGTAGGTTCAAGTACTCAGCATTCAGATCACACATAAATCAATTTTTGATCTCTAGTTCAGCAGTATTAGTGGTGAGTCTTCATTCTTCGAGGACGATTGACATGTTATCTTTCTATTTCCAATCTTTCAGTTTTAGTTTTGTTATAGTTAGCTGGGGGAATGTCCCAGCAACTCTAGTCAGTAGAGGCTTATTTCGGACATACTACTAGATTCAGCTTCAGTTTGAGTTTGATACTCCAGTTGTTATTAAACTCATAGTCTTTTATATATTTAGATCAGTATTGGGTATTCCCCACTTTTTATTATCACTGTTTAAGCTTTTGCATAGTATATTTATTCAATAATCTTTTAGTATGCTTGTGATATGCCAGCTCAGGGTTAACTTGGGGTCACTCGTGATCCTAGGTCCCGTGTTTATGCCCAGGGGGTAGCCTCGGGGTGTGATAGGAACATTAAATACAAATGTATATATTAAGCAAAAAAATATTTATTATATCATCAAAATTATTTTCTTCAAGTACTCAAGGTTATGGAACATAGGGCTGGGCATAAACGCCGAGAAAGCGAAATACCCAACCGAACCAAATTATTTCGGTATTTCAGTTTTTGGTTTGGTATATATTTTCATATTTTTGGTATTTCGGTTCGGTTTTTGGTATGTAATTTTGTATTATTCGGTATTTTGGTTTACTGAAATATATTATATTATATTTATAATATTATTAATAAATTATATTTAATTATTAATATTAAATAATAAATAGGCAAAATTAGATCAAACTTTTCACTTTTCATCTTTTACTTTTCAAACTTTTCACTTTTCAGATTTTAATTTTCAAACTTTTCATAGCAGTTAGCACTTAGCCGCACATCAGTCACTATATCTTCCAACTTTCCAGTTCCACTTCCCACGTCTTCTGGTGACCGGCTGATCAACAACAAGCCAACAAAAGGCCGACCAGCACGCAACAGCCGACCAGCATCACGCAGCAACCGACCGGCGACCACCAGCGACCAACCATTAGGTAAAAATCCCACGAAGCAAGCCCATAACAAAAAACCGAACTAACAAAAACCAAACCGAAATAATATAAACCAAACTGAATCAAATTATTTTGGTTCAGTGTTCGGTACACGTGGTACAAGAACCAAAAACTGAAAAAAAAAATTGAAGTCGAACCGAATTACCTAATGCCCAACCCTAATGGAACATACCCTCTTAGGATAGAACGACTTACTTCATCAGAATAGTGGTACCTCATATTCCGCTAAACTTCGAACTCACTCAATGATAATAAATCACAAAAAAATTTAAAACACAAGAAGAAGAGAGTACAAGATTAAAAAAAATTGTATTTGAAAAATGAGAGGAAACCTCTTTATTTATAGTCAACAAAGGGTAGTATGAACAAAAAAAAATTTGTGTCTTATCTGAAAAGTCATGACATTTCTGAGAAGTCACAACCCTTTGGAAAAGTCACAACTTATTGAAATAGTCACAACTCTTTGGAAAATCCACAACTCGTCGAAAAATCACAACCCTTTGAAAAGAGTCACAACTTATCAGAAAAATCAGAACTTATCGAAAAAATCAAAACTTATCGGAAAAGTCACAACTCATTGAAAAAGTCACAACCTAAGTTAGGGATATTATAGTAATTTAATATTTAAGTGAGGAGTTCATGCTTTTAAGGAAATATAGATATAGATATAGATAGATATGATGATGATTAATTACACTTTTGTCAAAGAAGTAGGTCCTAAATGAAAACTAAATTCTAAAAGGACTATGCAATGTTTTTAAAATAGACATAGTAATATATCATGTAAATGAAGACCCACATTTTACTTTTGTTACATAATCAAATCTCTTTAAATTGAGATCATACCGAATTTATTTTTTTATTATAGTAAAATATTATTATAGAAATATATAGTAATATAACATGACATAAATGATTTATTTCAAATAAATCTTAATCATTGTAATAAAATATTATTCTAAAAATAATTGTTATAAAGTATTGAAATTCAAACCTTCATCACTAACCGAGCTACATGAGCCGCTATAATCTATTGAGTTCAACTCACCAGAGTTAACCTTATTTAGAGAAGTAAATTATTTTACTATATAAAGAAAATAATATTAAATTCATCTTATTAAAAATGAAGAACATTTAGTGAAGGGATGAGTGATTTCTTAAGAAGTGTGCTTAAATTAAAATAATGTCATCATTATCAACAAATATGAAATTTGGATTTTTAATATTATAAATTGAGATTTACAATTCTATCACATTTCATTCGACTATTAAGTTTAAATTGTAATGATCATGAAGGACATTTTCAGAATTTTCTGAAAAATTATCATTTTACCTATCCTGGTTGTCACACCTCGAGGCTTACCCCCCAGGCATACACACGGGACCTAGGATCACGAGTGACCCCAAGCTAACCTTGAGCTGGCATATCATAAGCAAACTGAGCATATCTATGAAAAATGAACTAATGCGGAAGCTAAATCATGAGATAACTGAATGATGGGGAATACCCAATACTGATCTGAATATATAAAATATACTAAGAGTTTAGTGATACTGAACAATCACTCAAAAACTAACGTAAATCTAATACTATGTCTGAAAGAGCCTCTAACTAGCTAGAGTTGTTGGGACATGTCCCCAGCGAACCCTAGCAAAACTGAAACTGAAATGAAAGACCAAATCTGAATACATGTCTATTCTCCTCAAAGTATGAGGACTCACCACTGAAGTTGCTGAATATAGATCGGGAACCGATCTACATGTGATCTGAATGCTGAGGACATGAATCTACATTATGAGAAGAAGTAGCGTAGAGTATGCATCAGTATTTGGAAGGTACTGAGCATGCAGGATAGGATAACAGCTGAACAAACATATACATTGAACAAAGCATAACTGAACAATGATATAATCTGAACATGACAAAAATACTAAAATATACTGAAAAGGAATGAACTGGATGCAATGACCAAGTACTGAACATCCTGAGACTAAATACTGAAGTAAAACTGAAAACCTGGTCAAATGCACTAGAGTCTGATTGTGGGAGCCACTATTAACCGACATAAAACCATGTGAGCTAAACGTGGAGTCCGATGTATACGGCCCATCGAGAGGACCAAATATACCTTGCCAGGGGTATAAAGGCATGATTGTTTGATGTATACGCCCCATCGAGAGGACCCAATAAACATTGCCAGGGGAATAAAGGCATGAATTTTTGATGTATACGCCCCATTTAGAGGACCCAATATACCTTGCCAGGGGTATAAAGGCATGAATAGCGTGTTCACTAAATCTGATGCCTAACAGAGGGGACTTATAAACCTACGGGGGCACGTAGTTCTGGGACAATGAGGGTACGCTAAACCCTAGTCCAACTGGGTGTTAAGTCTAAATAAGTGTGTGACACATTATGACTGAAATACTGAATAGCTCAAAATATTGATATGCAAATATGAGAATGTAACAATTATATACTAATAATGTGACATTCAAAAACTGAAGCATGTATATCTGTTTAACTGACCTAGCATGTGTAATTTATGAACTAAGAGAATCTAAACAACTAGGGTTCTGAATTTCATGCAAAGAACTAAGCAACAATTCCACAAAAACATGGTAATCGGATTAGGAATAATCTTAACAGCTAAATCATAACTACTATCTAAGGTTTTAGAAACCCTAGGTTAAGCAAGATATAGGAATCAAGAATCTGACTGAATTCGAGGGACCTAGTGGACAAAAGGAATCCACCAGTGAAATCCCACATACCTAGTGACAAATTTCATGGAGAAATCTTTTGATTTTGGGGCTGGAATTGAAGAAAACTTGTTGCGTTCTTGGAGGGGTTTGAGTCATCTCTTTCTTCTCTTTTCCTCTTCTTGAACTCCTCTAAAAACCCTAAGCATATTTTAGGAATAAATAAAACTAATTCTAATCAATTTAGACTCCTAAAACCTTACTAAAATGTTTAAATCTGATTGGGTAAGGAAATGACCAAAATACCCCTCATATTTTCGGGTAACTTTCCTTATTTAGACCACCCGACTTCAAACAGGTATATCTCCCTCATATAATCTCTAAAATTAGCACACTTGGCGGCGTTGGAAAAAGGATTCCAAGTCCTTTAATTTGATATCTTATGGGTCTCCTAACTCATCATGTGCTAAAAGTTGTGGTTGTTTGAAGTTGACCCAAAACTTTAAAAGAACTTAAGAATGACCTGAATGAACTCTCTTCTATAACCCTATGCGTATTTGGATTTATGAAAACTGACCCAAATTAGATTTGTCCACAAAATATTACTAAAATTTGTTTTAAGCTGATTGGGTAAGGAAAAGACCAAAATACCCTTCATCTTTTTGGGTAACTTTCCTTAACTGGACAACCTGACTTCAAATAGGCATATCTCCCTCATACGAACTTGAAAATTAGCAAACTCGGTGGCATTGGAAAGAGGATTCCAAGACCTTTCATTTGATATCGTATGAGACACCTAAATCATCATGTACTAAAAGTTATGGTCCTTTGAAGTTGATCCAAAACTCATACTTAGCATAACTTGCCAAAATTTCTAAATTTACTCTTTCCAAAAATAGTTTCTCTCTAATTCTAGTTCTTTCTAAGGCGGGATGTTACAGGGATACATTTAGTGACCTTAACATTTAAGACACTTTTAAATTCCTCAGCAAAATCGTACTCACAACAAGGATGGTTCGAGGCTTAACTCAAAAAAAAATTGGGGTGTTACAATATCTCTCCCTTGGGAACATTCGTCCTCGAATGAAGTCTAAACAAGCTGAGTATGGAGGAAAGGAGCTGCAATCCCTTCCACTACGTACTAGAAATTGATATCTGACTGAACTGAGTTCTAAGAACAAATATGTTGAAAATGCAAGAACAACTGAAGAAAGAAGGTACTAAGACTGAATTTACGAACGAGTAAACTGAAAGACTGGAGAGAAAACTATTATCTCAAGCTGAAATGAAATCCAAAGGAAAGAGGTGAGGATACTTGGCCTTCATGGCTGCTTCTTCTTCCCAACTAGCTCCCTCGACGGAATGACTCTTCCAAGTTTGACAAATCTCATCACCCCTTTCATAGGTCATACTTTCAGGAAAACCCAATCATCTATCTCAAACTCTAAGTTCCTTCTCCTTACATCTGCATAGGACTTCTGTCTTAAGTCTATTTATGATGGGCTAAACATTTTCCATAGCTTCATGAACCGAATCTGGCCCACTCAAGGCTGCTTCACCTACTATCCACCTTAGGAAAACATAAGCGACCCTCTCCTCCTTGGGATAAAACCTCTACTTTCTATTGATGAACTACACCTTCCAACTGAAGCAGTATAGGATCACTATTCTTTATCCTTCGCTACCAATGAAGATTCTGATCTATTCTGGATTATCACACCACCATCTGATGTGTTCGTAAGACTAACTCCTAAGCAAGCAAGCCGATGAACATCTTTTACTAATTCCTTCTTTTCTTCCTCAACATGTGTTACACTACTCTTTAGAGATCATATTTATGGCCTTAAGGTATGAGATAAATGGACCTATGGGCATTGAGCTACTACTCTTCTATTCTAAGACAGGCTCGTCGGAAACTAAAAATGAACTACCCTAGTTCTACAATTCGATTGATGCATAACAGGAATGTAACCAATCCATGCCTAGAATGATATTGAAACCTACCATTACTATTAGTAGGAACTGGAACCTGCTTATTGTTCTAGTTAGTCATACTCTCAGCCAAAAGCTAAATCGCATTTCGAAACTCCGCATTCAAAACCTCATGGTCTGAGACTGGAGGAACTGCGTTAGCATTGCGTGCATTAGCATTCCTTGGGTAAGCTCTACGATGAGGCATGATCTTAAGCCATAACAACAGATTAGAACGAGAAAATTGGATCATTCCTCACGCAAGATAAGAGTAACAAAGAGAGTGAAGAATTCTTAAAACACTTCGTAGCCTCCCTCTCATTAGATGTGGTGCACTTCACACCCATGAAAGAGAGTCTAATTAGTGTGGCTTTCAGACATCCTAGGACTCTTAAACCTAATGCACTGATACCAAGTTTGTCAATCTCCGAGGCTACCCCCTGGAGTAAACATGGGACCTAGGATCATGAGTGACCCCAAGCTAACCCTGAGCTGGCATATCATAAGTAAACTGAACATATCTATGAAAAAATGAACTAATGCGGAAGCTAAATCATGATATAACTGAATGCTGGGGAATACTCAATACTGGTCTGAATATATAAAATATACTAAAAGTTTAGTGATACTGAAAAATCACTCAAAAACTAACGTTGAATCTAATACTATGTCTGAAAAAGCCTCTAACTGGCTAGTACCAGGACATGTCCCCATCAAACCTTAGCAAAACTAAAACTAAAATAAAAGACTAAATCTAAATACATGTCTATTGTCCTCGAAGTATGAGGACTCACCATTGAAGCTTCTGAATGTGGATCAGGAATCGATCTACGCGTGATCTAAATGCTGAGGACCTGAACCTAAATCATGAAAAGATGTAGCGCAGAGTATGCGTCAATATTTGAAAGGTACTGAGCATACAGGATAAGATAAAAGCTGAACAAACATATACGTTGAACAAAGCATAACTGGGTAATAATATAATTTGAACATAATGGAAATACTAAAATATACTGAAAAGGACTAAACTAAATGCAATGACCAAGTACTGAACATGCTGAGACTGAACACTGAAGTATAACTGAAAACCTGGTCAAATGCACTAAAGTCTGAATGTGGGAGCTACTATTAACCGACATAAAACCACGTGAGCTAAACGTAGAGTCCGATGTATACTCCTCATTGAGAGGACCCAACATACCTTGCAAGGGGTATAAAGGCATGACTTTTTTATGTATACACCTCATCGAGAGGACCCAATATACCTTGCCAGGGGAATAAAGGCATGAATGTTCGATGTATACGCCCCATCTAGAGGACCTAATATACCTTGCTAGGGGGTATAAAGGCATGAATGACGTGATCACTAAATCTGATGCCCAATAGAGGGAACCTATAAACCTAAGGGGTACGTAGTTCTGTGACTATAAGGGTACGATGAACCCTAGTCCAACTAGGTGTTAAGCCTACTCCCAACTAAATAAGCGTGTGACACATTATGACTGAAATACTAAATAGCTCAAAATATTGATATGCAAATCTGAGAATGTAACAATTATATACTGATAATGTGACATTCGAAAACTGAAGCATGTACATCTGTTTAACTGACCTAACATGTGTAATTCATGAACTAAGAGAATCTACACAACTAGGTTTCTTAATTTCATGCAAAGAACTAAGCAACGATTCCACGAAAAATGGTAATCTGATTAGGAATACTCTAACAGCTAAATCACATCTACTATCTAAGGTTTTAAAAACCCTAGGTCTAAGCAAGATATATGAATCAAGAATTTGACTAAATTCTAGGGGCCTAGTGGACGAAAGGAATCCACCAGTGAAATCCCACATACCTGGTGACGAATTCCACGGAGAAATCTTTTGATTTTGGGGCTGGAACTAAAGAAATATTGTTGCCTTCTTGGAGGGGTTTGAGTCGCCTCTTTCTCCTCTTTTCCTCTTCTTGAACTCCTCTAAAAACCCTAAGCATATTTTACGAATAACTAAAACTAATTCTATTCAGTTTAGACTCCTAAAACCATACTAAAAATGTTTAAATCTGATTGGGTAAGGAAATGACCAAAATACCCCTCATATTTTTGGGTAACTTTCCTTATTTGGATAGGCCAACTTCAAACAGGAATATCTCCCTCATACAGGCTTGAAAATTAGCAAACTAGGCGGTGTTGGAAAGAGGATTCCAAGACCTTTCATTTGATATCTTATGGGTCTCCTAACTCATCATGTATTAAAAGTTATGGTCATTTGAAGTTGATCCAAAACTTTAAAAGAACTTAAGAATGACTTGAATGAACTCTCTTCTAAAACCCTAAGCGTATTTTGATTTATGAAAATTGACCCAAATCAGATTTTTCCACCAAATATTACTAAACTTCGTTTTAAGTTGATTAGGTAAAGAAAAGACCAAAATACCCTTCATATTTTCGGGTAACTTTCCTTAACTGGACAACCTAACTTCAAACGGGCATATCTCCCTCATATGAGCACGAAAATTAGCAAACTCGATAGAGTTGGAAAGACGATTCCAAGACCTTTCATTTGATATCTTATGAGCCACATAAATCATCATGTACTGAAAGTTATGGTCGTTTGAAGTTGACCCAAAACTCATACTTAGCATAACTTGCCAAAATTTCCAAATTTACTCTTTCCAAAAATAGTTTCTCTCTAATTCTAGTTCTTTCTAAGGTGGGATGTTACAGGGATACATCTAGTGACCTTAACACTTAAGAAATTTTTAAATTCCTCGGCAAAATCCTACTCACAACGAAGGATGGTTCGAGTCTTCGCTCAAAATATTTCTGGGGTGTTACACTGATAGTTCCCTCGAGTCATGTTGATCAACTTTTGAGGTTAGATTGGAAACCAGATCGATAAGTTGAGATTTTTTTGAAGTATTTGAAGCTTTTAAGTTGAAATGGTTTACTTTAGTGAACATTTGGAGTTGAGTCTTAGAATGGAATTTCGTTAGTTGCATCAATTCCAGAACATGATTTTTGGTCTAGATGTACTGTTGGTTTGGCTCTCAAGGCTTTTGGTTTAAATTTGAGCCATTAGATAGATGCGAGAAAAGTTAAGGCTAAAATTTGACTTAAGTCGACGTTTGAGGTTAGAAAGGTCATTTTCGAGTTTTGATGATTCCTCTAAGTCTGATTGGTGATATTTGGTCTAATTAAAGGTTTAGTTTAGTTCCTAAAGCTTTTGGATGAATTTCATGTCCTTATTTAGAAATTTGGAGATTCTTAAGTTAAAGTTCACTTTAGTCAACATTGGGTTAAGGTGACCTTGTTTGGGAGTTTTGTTGATTCCATCATTTTCAAGCTAGTAGCATATTTGGTTTGTGTTCTGGAGGTTTCAGATGAGTTTTGGGTGAGTTTCTAAGCTTTCTAGGTCCTATGGCGTTGTTTTAGCAATTTGTGTCAACTAAAAGGTTCGTTATTAGTTTTAAAGATCAAAATCATTCTGAAAATTCTGAAAGTTTGATTATAAATTATAGGATTAATCTTCAAATGTTGGTGCATTTTTGCTAAAACGATATTGGACTTTTATCGCGATATATGAAATAATTATTTACTGAGCAGAAATAATATAATTTGGCTACAAATTGAGTTTCGGTTGAACATACAAGTTCATATCATTATTTAAGACATTTATGGAAAATAATTGGGTCATTTCACTATCATATGAGGAAGTTATGACTCTTTTAGTGAAAAATTTAAGTTACTGGTTTCAGGTGTAAATATTGTTGTTCATGTATTTAAAATTTCAAACTCTGTTCATTTGGTATTTTGAGCATATTGGGAGTTCTAGAGCTCATAATGGAATGATTCTTGCGGCATTCTTCTAGGTTTAATATAGGGGTTAGTATCCAATCCTCATTTAGTCAGTCTCATTGATTTTCTTTCCTTGTCTGTTAAGTTCTTGGGAAAACTGAGGTTTTGTCGATTTGAATTTAGTTTTCTATGAAAAATGTATATTTATGATCCTTATGTTATGGATAAACTAATTTTTGGCATTAATATAGCTTGTTGATTCATCAATTATTTTCTTCATATTAACTGTGTATAAGCATGAGAATTTGAGCTTTTCCCGTTAAACTTAAAGTTTAATAAATTGAGTATTTCAAGGTTTTACTCCATTTTGGAATAAAATTTCATATTTGAACTTTCCTAAGCATTGATAAGATATTTTCAAGAAATATTTTAAATTTGAGTCGGGATTTCGAACCCGATTATTGGGGGTTTTTCTCATGAACTTGTGTTTTAAGTAAATTAGAGTTTTGACCATGATTTCAACTCGTCTTTCTTTACGATTTCACTTGTGGGTTTCAAAACCTTTGGGTATTATGATTTTCTATAAAAAAAAAAATCCAGATTTATCCTTGGCGCTCAAAATTGACTTTTTGGATTGTTTCGAACCTGATGTTTAAAATCAGCATTATGGGTGTCACCGTTTATATTTTCTTATGGGTATTCTATATTTGATTATTTGGTGTAGATTATGTGGATTGACGTGAAGGAAATGCTCAAGTTTCGATTTGATTTCTCCCCATTAAGGCTAGTGGACCTCTTGAACCTTCTTTAAGTGTATTAAACCTTGTATTCCTTGTTGTGTAAATGGGAGTAATGAAAATTGATGAAAGGATTAGTAATATTCTTGTCACGCCCCGAGGCTACCCCCTGGACGTAAACCCGGGACCTAAGATCATGAGTGACCCCAAGTTAACCCTGAGATGGCATATCATAATCATACTAAAAGATTACTGAATAAATATACTATGCAGAAGCTTAAACAGTGATAACTAAAAGTGGGGAATACCCAATAATGATCTGAATATATAAAAGACTATGATTAGTTTAATAACAACTAGAGGATCAAACTCAAAACTAAAACTGAATCTAGTACTATTTCTGAAAAAGCCTCTAACTGACTAATGTTGCTGGGACGTGCCCCCAACTAACTCTAACAAAACTGAAAACTAAATAAAAATTCTAAAGTGTAAAGCATGTCTATTGTCATCGAAGTATGAGGACTCACCACTGAAGCTGTTGAACTGGAGATCGGGAACAGAACTATGCGTGATCTGGATGTTGAGAACCTGAACCTACATCATGAAAAGATGTAGCGTAGAGTATGTGTCAATACTTGAAAGGTGTTGAGCATGCATGATAGGATAAAGCTGAACAATATATACATAACTAAACAAGCAATAAGAGCAATGACATAATCCGAACATAAGGTAAATACTGAAATATACTAAATACTGAACTAACTGAATGCAATGACCAAATTCATGGCATATAGAGACTAAATACTGAACTGTAACTGATAACCTAGTCAATGCACTAGAATCTGATTGTGGGAGCTACTGTTAACCGACATAAAACCACAAGTGCTATCCGTGGAGTCTGATGTATCTCCCCATCGAGAGGACCCAATATACCTTGCCAGGGGTATAAAGGCATGATTGGCGTGATTACTAAATATGTTGCCCACAGATGGAACTTATCTTATGGGGGCACGTAGTTCTGGGACTATGAGGGTGACTGACATTTAGTCCACTCGGTATTAAGCCTATTCCCAACTGATTATGTAAGTAACACATTATAACTGAATTTCGGTAATATTGAATAGCTCAAAATACTGACATGCTAACCGAAAATGCAACATTAATATACTGATAATGAAACATTCTTAACTAGGCATATATATCTGAATAAACTGACCTAGCAAGTGTAATTCATGAACTAAATAAATCTCCACAGCTAGGGTTCTAAGTTTCATGCATGAACTAAGCAATAATTCCATGAAAACATGATAATCTGATTTGGATTAGTCTAACAGCTGAATCACAACAATATTCTGCAGTTTTAGAAACCCTATGTCTAAACATGATATAGAGAATCAAGAATCTGACTGAATTCTAGGGACATAATGGGTGAAAGGAACCCACTAGTGAAATCCCACATACCTGGTGACCAATTTCACGGAGAAATCTTTTGGTTTCGAGGACGGAACTGGAGGAAACCTTGTTGCGTTCTTGGAGAGGGTTGGTAGAATCTTTCTCCTTTTTCTCGTTCAACTTGATAAATTTTTTTGGAGAATGAGTTGACTAGGGTAAGTTCTAATTAAGTTACAGGCCGTCGATGGACCTACGGTCCGTCCTGGTCAACTGTAGTTTGTCTTCAGAGTCTGGTTCCCAGGGTTGTGAACCACGGACCTGGACCACGGACCATGGTCCCACCTACGGTCCGTAGGTCCTGGCATAGGTCAACCCTTGGCAAAGATTTTTTGGGTTTCTGGGGAGGGGCTGCAGGTGGCCAACCACGGACCCCACCTACGGTCCGAGGATCACCCTACGATCCGTAGGTGGTGCCCATTGGTGGCACCTACAACTTCTGATTTTCTGCAATATGGTCTTTCTAGCATATGGGGTGTTACATTATCTCCTCGTCGGGAACATTCGTCCTCGAATGAAGGCTAAACTAGATGAATATGCAGGGAAAGAGTTGTAAACCCTACCAATAAGTACTGGAAACTGAAATCTGACTAAACTAAGTTCCAAAAACATGCAAATACACTGAAAATACAAGAATAGCTAAAGGAACGTGATACTAAGACTGAAATTACGCATTAGTAACTGAAAGAGATGAGGATACTTGGCCTCATGACTGCTTCTGCTTCCCAAGTAGCTCCCTTCACGGACTAACTCCTCCACAAAACTTTAACAGAAGCGACTTCTTTGTTTCTTAACCTTCGAACCTAACGATCAAGAATCTCAATTGGCACATCCTCATAAGTGAGACTATCCTTCACAGCCACACTTTCCAATGGTACTATAGATGTTGGATCCCCCACACACTTCTTCAACAACAAAATGTGAAAGACCGGATGGACTGCTGCTAGTTCTGCGGGTAACTCTAACTCAAAGGCCATTTTACCAACTCTTTTCAAAATCCTATAAGATCCTACATATCTAGGACTGAGCTTCCCTTTCTTACCAAATCTCATCACCCCATTCATAGATGACACTTTCAAGAAAACCTAATCATCAATTTGGAACTCCAAGTTCATTCTCCTTACATCTGCATAGGACTTCTGGTGACTCTGGGCTGTCTTAAATCTATCTCTGATGAGCTGAACTTTTTCCATAGCATCATGAACCGAATTTGGCCCTATCAAGGTTACTTCACCTTCTTCAAACCAACCAATTGGAGATCTACATCTATGCCCATACAATGCCTCATAAGGGGCCATCTGAATACTAGAATGGTACATATTATTGTAGGCAAACTCTATAAGAGGAAGGTGATCATTCCAACTACCCTTGAAGTCGATCACGTAAGCTCTTAACATGTCCTCTAAGGTCTGAATGGTACGCTCTTCCTGATCATCCATCTGTGGATGAAATGATATGCTGAGGTTAACCTGAGTACCAAGACCTTTCTGAAATGACTTCCAAAAATAAGAGGTAAACTAAGGACCTCTATCCGAGGTGATAGACAAAGGAATCCCGTGCAACCTGACTATCTCATTAATATAAAGCTTGGCGTAGTACTCTGTCGAATCTGTAGTCTTAATAGCCAAGAAATAAGCAGACTTAGTAACTCTGTCTACTATCACCCAATGGAGTCAGGTTGTCTATGAGTACGAGGTAAACCTATAATGAAGTCCATGTTTATCACTTCCCACTTTCATGTAGGAATGTTAATCTCTTGAGTCATACCTCCTGGTTTCTGATTTTCTACCTTCACCTTCTGACAATTAGGGCACCTAGCTACAAAATCTACTATATCCCTTTTCATGTCATTCCACCAAAAGACTTCTCGCAGATCATGGTACATCTTAGTTGTGCCTAGTTGAATAGAATACCTGGAGTTATGGGCTTCTGCAAGAATCTTTTGTCTGAACTCACTCACCTTAGGAACACATAAACGACCTTAATATCGAAGCACACCATCTCTCTCTTTGGGAGAAAACCTCAACTCTCTGCTGATGAAATGCACCCTTTAGTTAAAGTAATATAGGATCACTGTCTTGTCTTTCCTTAACCTCCGCTACCAATGAAGATTATGACCCATTCTGAACTATCACACCACCATCAGATATGCTTATAAGGAAAACTCCTAAGCGAGCGAGCCGATGAACATCTTTCGCTAGTTCATTCCTTTCTTCCTCAACATGTGCAACACTACCCATAGTTAGTCTGCTAAGAGCATTTGCTACTACATTGGCCTTACTAGGATGGTAAATCGCATTTATATCATAGTCCTTGAAGAATTCAAGCCACCTCCTCTGGAAAAGATTCAACTCTTTCTGGGTGAACACATACTGAAGGCTCTTATGATCTGTGAACACATCTACGTGAACACCATACAAGTAATGTTTCCAAATCTTAAGGGTAAATACTACGGCTGCAAGCTCAAGGTCATGAGTCGGATAAATCTTCTCATGCACCTTAAGATGTCTAGAAGCATATCATATAACATTACCTCACTACATCAACACACAACCTAGGCCGACTCTAGATGCATCACAATAGATCACATAACCATCTGAACCCTTTGGTAGAGTCAAAACAGGAGTTGTAGTCAACCTAGTTTTCAGTTCTGAGAAGCTCTTCTCACAATCTTCTGACCACTGGAACTTAACATTTTTATGAGTCAACTTAGTCAATGGAGAAGCTATCGATGAAAATCCTTCCACAAACCTTCTGTATTAACCAGCCAAACCTAAGAAACTTCTGATATCTGTAGGAGAGGAAGGTCTGGACCATTGTTTCACTGCTTCTATTTTCTGAGAATTCACTCAAATCTCTTCGCTAGACACAATATGCCCAAGGAAAGCAACTAATTGTAACCAAAACTCACATTTGCTAAACTTAGCGAATAACTGACGATCTTTGAGAGTTCACAGGAAAACCCTCAAATGAGTCACATGTTCTTCCTCATTCCTAGAGTAAATGAGGATATCATCAATAAAGATAATAATGAACAAGTCCAAATACTGCTTGAACACCCTATTCATCAAATCCATAAAAGCTACATGAGCATTAGTTAGTCCAAATGACATAACTACAAATTCATATTGGCCATACCGAGTTCTAAAGGTTGTTTTCAGAATGTCACTATTTCTGACTCTGAGCTGAGGATAACCGGATCTGAGGACTATCTTTAAAAACTGACTAGCACCCTGAAGTTGGTCAAACAAGTCATCAATCCTAGGGATAGGGAACTTATTCTTGATTGTGACTTTGTTCAACTGCCGATAGTCAATGCACATCCTAAGAGAACCATCTTTCTTTTTCACGAACAACACTGGGCACCCCATGGGGAAATACTAGGTCTAATGAAACCCTTATCTAGAAGGTCTTTCAACTGATCTTTCAATTCCTTAAGCTCAACTGGAGCCATTCTGTAAGGAGGAATAAAAATAGGCTAGGTATCTGGAAGGAGATCAATTCCAAAGTCGATTTCCCTTTTGGGAGAAACTCCAGGAAGATCTTCTGGAAACACTTCTGAAAACTCATTTACCACTGGAACTAACTCAAGAGTTGGGGTTTCGGAGCTTGAATCTTTAACCCAAACTAGATGATAGAGATAACCATTAGAGATCATCTTTCTAGCCTTAAGGTAAGAAATGAATCGACCCATAGGCACTGAGCTACTACCCTTCCATTCTAAGATTGGCTCGTCTGGAAACTGAAAACGAACAATCCTAGCACTATAATTGACTGAGGCATAACATGAATATAACCAATCTATACCTAGAATGATATGGAAATCTACCAGTTCTAACTCTACAAGATTGAATGAGGTGACTTTTTGAGAGACTGTGATAGGGCAATTTCTGTATACTCGTCTAGCTATAACTTGTCACCAAATAGAGTATAGACTGAGAAGGGTTCTAAAAGAGTTTCTAAACTGATGATGAGTCCGAGATTTGGACTTATTTAGGGCTTTGTTTGCATAGATTTAAGGCCCTTAAATGCTCCATTTATGTTAATAACTTATGTAAACCCTTGATTTTCATATATATGGGTTGAGGAATCTAGGACAGAAATGGTCAACAAGGACAACGCAAGCTGAAAAAGAGAAGAGGAAAAACAAGCCTAATGGTCGCTGAAATCACTCGGCGATTCTCCAAGTTACTCCTCTATTGCCTAAATTTATAGAACTCTGAGATTGGATTAGGAGTAACTTCGGTGAGAAGTGGTTGGCTCTACTCGGCGTGTCGCCGATCGCATTGGCAAAAGATGACCTCATCGCCAAAAGTACTGATGGAGATCCAGATAAGTGATGATGGGCGAGTTAAAAGGGCAAAAAGACGCATCACGGAATGAAACAGCGATCCTGATCTAGCTCACCTAAAATTACAGTGGTTAGACTAAGAAGATGTGAAGAATGAAGGTGAGACAAAGGTCGATCGGCGAGTCATCGAACAGTCGGCGAAGCCCGACTATCCTCGCCGATTGGTCCAAAAAGACCACACATCAGACTTGTATAAATTAATTTTTGCAAGAGAGAGAAAGTATTCAGAAATTGTGAGGAACAAAAGATAGAGAGCAAAAACATTACTATCGTTGATTTCAAGTGATTTTAGAAAGTTTTTTCAATTGGGTTTTGTATTAGAGAAGATATTATTCAATTTTGACTTTCAAATTTCATCTACCCAGCTATGGAAAATGTGATAAGTATTGAATTTCACCTTTTTGCTATGATTGGCTAAAACCCTAAACTTGGGGGTTTGACAATGTGACAAATTGTTGCATTTGATTAAATGGGTGACATCAATTAGCAAATTTTGGTGTTAATTTGAAGTGGGTCTAAATTATTACTGTGGTTTAACTTCATTATTGCATGTTTAGTGCAATATAGTTTAGAGTTTTGTGCTTGCTCGAGAGAGAAGTATAGAGCCAACGTAGTAATTTGGCATCCGTAGTAGTGGGTCATTACGGTTTCAGCTTGAGAAAGTAAAACTTGAGATTCAGCCTTTGTATCTAACTCGAAAGAGTAGATTTGATGAGAAACTGGACTGGGCGTCTTATGGATAGTGTTGAAGTTCAAGAGAATTCAGCGGAAATAAGGTAATTGTTTGAGAGAAAATTGCTTTACTTATAGTCCATTCTACCCATAACAAATTAATATTGTTGGTAATGATGTACACCCGTTATGTTAAATTCGACAATTGGTTAGTCAACTCCCCAAGTGTTATCTCGTTATTTGATTGTTCCTTGTTGATTGTTGAAGTGGGTTGGTAACGACATATTGAAGTTTGACTTATAAAATTGTTAAGTGTGGTGACTGTTCTGCTGCAAAGGTCTCGGTCATATTTTCATATTTGAATTCAAAGAAAGCTACTCTCTGTGGGATCAACCCCAACTCATTCAGTTGGGTTTATACTGATTTACGATCTTCGACACTTAGAACCGGATGAAGTGACTTTGAAACGTTAATCAACTAACACCTAAGCTTACTGCTATATAGGGAGTTACAAAAGACAAAGTAGCTCCTTTTGTCTTTCCACTGAGTGAACCATATGTGAGCCACCTCCTTAAGTTGGTAGGATGCCAATTCAACCCTATCATTACCAGTCACTTGCATCAGTCCAAAGATTTTCTTGACCTCATCAATGAAGTTCTGGGAATCTTCACCAACTTGCGACCCTAGAAACACAGGTGGGTTCATCCTAACAAAATCACGGACCCTAGCTGCCACTGATCCACCACTAGCATTTGTAGGAATTGGAACCTACTGATTGTTCTGGTTAGCTACACTCTAGGCCAAAAGTTGAATGGCATTCCGAAACGCTGCATTTGAAACTTCATGATCTGGGACTGGAGAAATTGCGTCAGCATTGTGTACATTAACATTCCTTAGGTAAGCTCTACGATGAGGCATGATCTGAAGACGCATAACATCGAGTTAGAAAGAAGATCACACTCACGCACGATAAGAATAACAAGAAAGTGAAGTTTTTCCTAAAACACTTCATAGCCTCCCCCCATAGGTGTGGTGCGCTTCATATTCATGAAAAGGGCTCTACTTAGTGTGGCTTTTCATACGTCCTATAAATCTTGAACCTAGTGCTTTGATACCAAGTTTGTCACGCTCCGAGGCTACCCCTGGATGTAAACACGAGAACTAGGATCATGAGTGACCCCAAGTTAACCCTGAGTTGGCATACCATAAGCATACTAAAAGATTACTGAATAAATATACTATGCGGAAGCTTAAACAATGATAACTAAAAGTGGGGAATACCCAATACTAATTTGAATATATAAAAGACTATGATCAGTTTAATAACAAATGGAGGATCAAACTCAAAACTAAAACTGAATCTAGTACTATGTCTAAAAAACCTTTAACCGAATAAAGTTTTTGGGACATGCCCCCAGCTAACTCTAGCAAAACTAAAAACTGAATAAAAAGACTAAAGCGTAAAACATGTCTATTGTCCTTGAAGTATGAGGACTCACCACTAAAGCTGCTAAAATGGAGATCAGGAACCGTTCTATGCGTTATGTAAATGCTGGGAACCTGAACATACATCATGAAAAGATGTAGCGCAGAGTATGCATCAGTACTTGAAAGGTACTGAGCATGCAAGATAGGATAAAGCTGAACAATATATACATAAATGAACAAGCAATAAGAGCAATGACATAATCTGAACATGAGGTAAATACTGAAATATACTGAATACTGAACTAACTGAATGCAATGACCAAGTACATGACATACTGAGACTGAATACTGAACTGTAACTGATAATCTGGTCAATGCACTAGAATCTGACTGTGGGAACTATTGTTAACTGACATAAAACCACAAGAGCTATCTGTAGAGTCCGATGTATCGCCCCATCGAGAGGACCCAATATACCTTGCCAGGGGTATAAAGGCATGACTGGCATGATCACTAAATATGTTGCCCACAAAGGGGACTTATCCTACGGGGGCATGTAGTTCTGGGACTATGAGGGTGATTGACCCTTAGTCCACTCGGTATTAAGCCTACTCCCAACTGATTATGTAAGTAACACATTATAACTGAACTTCGATAATACTAAATAGCTCAAAATACTGACATGCTAACTGAAAATGCAATATTAATATACTGATAATGAAACAATCTTATCTGGGGCATGTATATCTGAATAAACTGACCAGCAAGTGTAATTCATGAACTAAACAAATCTACCCAACTATGCTTCTAAGTTTCATGCAAGAACTAAGAAACGATTCCACGAAAACATGATAATCTAATTTGGATTAGTCTAACAGCTGAATCACAACAATATTCTGAAGTTCTAGAAACCCTAGGTCTAAGCATGATACAGAGAATCAAGAATTTGATTGAATTCTAGGGACCTAATAGGGTGAAAGGAATCCACTAGTGAAATCCCACATACTGGTGACGAATTTCACGGAGAAATATTTTGATTTCGGGGCTGGAACTGAAGGAAACCTTTTGCTTTCTTGGAGAGGGTTGGTTGACTCTTTCTCCTTTTTCTCATTCAACTTGATGAAGTTTTTTGGAGAATGAGTTGACTAGGGTAGTTCTAATTAAGTTACTAGGCTAAAACTGACTAAAACGACGTAGTTTAGGGGTTAAATGACGTAGTTTAGATGTCCAACGCATAGGGAAAAGACCAAACGACCCCTGACTTAAAAGTTGTTGGGGCCAACCGACGGACCCTCAATGGACCTACGGTCCGTCTTGGTCAATCGTTGGTTGGCTTCAAAGGCTGGTTCCCGGGGGTTTGGACCACGAACCATTGTCCCATCTACGGTCCGTAGGTCCTGACATGGGTAGACCCTTGGCTGAGATTTTTTGGGTTTCTTGGGAGGGGCTGCAGGTGGCTAACCACGGACCCTACCTACGGTCCGTGGGTGGTGCTCGTTGGTGGCACGTGCAATTTCTGATTTTCTGCAATTTGGTCTTTCTAGCATACGGGGTGTTACAATTCTTGTTCTTATTAAATATTGAACGAATTCTAGTGTTGATATTGTGCTGTAAAAAGGAAATGATTGTTATACTATTGTATGATGTGCCTTGAATATTTGGATGGTTATGTTAATTTACCTTGATGAAGTGCCTTGATTAATCGTGATTGGTTGTTGGTGTTGGAATTTTATCCTTTTATTGAGTATTTGTACATGCCTATTTGTATTGAAACTGAGGCACTGTTATGATGGGCACTATGTGATGTTGATGAAAAATAAGGAAACCACAAAAGGATGTATCATTTCAATGGACGTGTCACACGTCGTGACAAGTTTTATTAGGGTCGTGTCGCATACTGCGATGTATACTATGATTTCGAGGGATGTGTTGCACGCCGTGACAGATTCCTTAATATCAAGGATTCTTTCGCATGTTGTGATGATTGCATGATAGATATGTCCCTCATGAGTCCAAGACTGAGATTTAGTGGGTGCATATCATTAGAACAGACATGCATCACTTTATATGATGTTTCACTACATTGCATTGCATTTCATCCTTGTATTATAATATTCATAAGTGATGTTGTGGCCTTGTGATTGTTGAATTATGGAAGACTGCAATGGTATATACATGTATATGTGTTGAGGTACAAGTTGTAATGTTCTATATGTATTCTGTTGTTGTTGAGTGAAGACTGTTAGGTTGGGCTGATTGATTTTACGCAGATTTTAGTTTATAGAGGTTCGGATTGTGTATTGTAGTATTTGTGTTTTGTATTACTTAACTTAGAGTCATTTGGGGTTCTTGCTGTTTGGTATTCACTTCCTTGCTTTCTACACTAGTGTAGGTTACAAGCCCAGATCATCTTGACCATTCTCTTATAATCTTCGTCTAAGGCTTGATTCAATAGTTCGTGAGTTAGTTGCTTCTCATCTCGACAGACATCACTACTCTTCCACTATGTCTTATTCTGTTTTAGATACAAAGAAATTCAGACTTATATTTTTCTTTGAATCCAATTTAATACTTAGAGGCTTGTACATGTGACATCAATTTTTGGGGACATTTTGAGTTATGTTATATTTATTTACAATGTTCATATTATGTTAGCCCTGTATTCTATTTTATTTCCATATTTATCCTGTTTATTTGGGTTTAGGTTGACCTGTCTTGGTGGGATAAGACATGTGCCATCACACTCGATTTTCTTATCGTGACATAAATTATCATTTCTACTTATATAATGATTTTTATTCTTAATATATAAGCTTTAAATTAAAATTGAGTTAAAATGAATACGACATTTATTAGATTCAACTTGCACAAATCTCTATGAATTATCCGATTATGTATTTTGCACAAATCTCTTGATAATTTTTGTATCTAACCCCATTTGTCTATCACATACATATTAAGTATTTAACAAAAAGAAAAAAGGAATACGACATTTCAGTGCAAAAAACATTTTGTATTTATATAAGATCCAAAAAGATTCCTGAAAAAATGCGTGACACGGATAATTTACTCTGACACAAACATCATTAATTGATTCTATGGGTCAAACTCATAGCTGATAAGTTGTCGGAGAATAAATTTAAAGTTTCTCTAAGGACCTCGTTCTAAATATTAAACAAAATTATGCTTTAATTTTAGCAAATTGAATCTACTATATAATAACTTGTTTTCGATTGAACAACTAAACACATGACATTCAACTAAAATTTTGAAAAAAGATCTATTTATATTTTTAAGCACTCATTACATAGATACGTTAGCCACTTAAATTAATCATCTCCTTTAATAATTATACACATTAACCTCAATAAGCTATAAAATCTTTTGCATGTTTCAATTGATATAGACGTCTATGATTAAATGAGGTGGTATATCTCATATGATTACACAATGGACGTTTGAGATTATACATAATATATATTAAAAAATTAAGTTTAAAATAAATATATGATATGAATATTAATTCTATCACATATTTAAATGCTCAATTAAAATAAATCATAGTTGGAGTCTAAATTTATGTAGACTCAGGGATTTCACGTAGTTGAGGCGCGTGCGAGATGTTTGGATGTCACGTAAGTCAAAAAATGTACAAAATTACAAAATAAAATGGATTCGGGGATAATAGGACATTAGTTTAGTTAAGATGTGTGTCTTGAATTTCAACCATAATCTTCGTATACTTGTGTCTTATCCCTAAAATAAATATTCACTGGAAATAGGCAACTTTAACATCTTTTGTGAATTCTTGTGGGCCCTTAATTTCACTATTTTTTTACAACTTTATATAATCTGTGGGCACTTTTTAAACTTTCATGTACCAAAAATTCCTCAATTTTCCTTTTAAAGTTTCAGGTACAAATAATTTTTGAAGAGAAATGGAATTCATGAGAACACATAGTGGAACTGAAATTTTCGTGAAAATTGTCATTTTCTTTTAGGCTTTTTCTACTTTATTTTGTATCTTTCTTATTTTCGCTTTTGTATTTTTCTTGCAATTCTGCTTCGAGAACTTTTTTTTCTTGTGACAAGTTACGAGAAAGGTGTGTATACACTTTATCTTCCCACATTTCATTCGTGAGATTATTTTATTCTTCAATTTTAATATTACTATTGTTTTCTTTACTTCAATTATTGCATTATTTATTGTTGTTATTTAAGTCACTGATTATCAGAAACAACATCTCTACCTTCACTAAATAGGAGTTACGACTGCACACATATACACCACATTTTCATACCTCACTTGTAAAATTACATTGAGTATGTTTATGGTTGTTATTCATTATTTCTCTGTTTTTGTCATTTTTTTTTTCCTTATAATATAAGCATTTGAAATCAGTGTACTTCTTTTCTTTCATTTTTGGAATTTTGTAAAACCACAGTAAAATAATTTCTGGAATTTTAGTGGAATATGCTATTCAATTCAATGTACCATTTTTTAGATAAAAAGATAAAAAAAAGTTCCCCTTTTTTAAGAGCTATTTGGCCAAAAGTGAAGGAAGGTTCTTGTGTTTGATGATTTCCAAGAAAACCCAACTAGACCTATAAATATTTGGGAAATTTTGCTAGTTGGTTCTTAGTACTCAAAGAGTAATAGTTATATACATCGTCAGTGAAAATAATTTTTATACTATCAGGTTAGTAGTAGCATTTTTTTGTAAGGTTATCAATTCATGTATGTTATAGTGATTTATATGTTATTATCTTATTAATGACTTGATTGTTATGTTGTTGCATTCGTGTTGAATCCTCAAAAAATTCTATATTTTTTGGAGGATTCGATACACAACCGTGACATTGTATGAAAAATGTTGATTTCTTGAACGATTTTTAAGTGCTATCTATCGTCGGTATAAAAAATATACACACAAGCAAGCTATGTTGCTTAAACTCTTCAAAATTGTTGCCACAATCGCGTTGGATTCTCCAGAAAAGGATTATTTTAGAAGGATTCGACACACACTCAATGGCATTTTGAAGAGTTCGAGCAACATAGCTTGATTGTATAAATATTTTTATACCAACAATACATAGAACTTAATGACTCATTCAAGAAACCAATTTTTTTCATACTCATTCTTGAAATTTTGTGAGAATTAACTCATGATAGTGTTTTCTCTTCTTTATTTTTTTTTAATTTCTTTCCCTCCTATTGGCAACATCATGATTCATGATAGAGTTTTATTTTGTAGTAAAGGAAAATCAATGGCATTTAATGGAGATTTTCAAGAAGATGTATGGAATCAACATGTTGTGAAGAAGAAATTAACCATTACTTCAAAGATGATCTCAAGAGCAAAAATTGCTACAATTAGCAACAATGAGTCTACTCATGTGCCAAAACAATCATCAACTCCTTTTAACATTCCTCGTAGGTCCAAGATTTACAAGAAGAAATCATCAAGTACAATCATGAAGAATGATAGTTACAGTGGAAGTGTTGAAGAAGATGAAGATTGTGATGATATTGGAATGTTGCCACCACATGAATATTTGGCTAAGAGGGTTGCTAGGAGTCAAATTGATCCTCCTTCTATGTGTGAAGGTGTTAGGAGGACACTTAAGGGAAGAGATCTTAGTAGAATGAGGAATGTTATTTTAATCAAGACTAGATTTTTGGAGAAAAATAATTAACTATCAATGTGATTTATAGGTTACAGGTTTGAGTCGTCGAATCAGTTGTTGAGTCTTGCATCAAGGTAGACTGCGTATATCACACCTCATTGGGTTGCATCTTTTCATTGAACTCTGTGCGAAGAGGAGAATTTTTTGTGCACCGCTCTATTCTTTTATAGTTTTCTTATTAGTAAAGCAATAGGCTATCCCTAGTTGAGCTAGTGAATTTCAAATATTGAATAGTTAAGAATCTAATGGTTCCAAATTTAATTTGTATACACCATAGTAGGCATAAAGATTATTGAAGAATGATTATTATGGAAATGTTGATTATATTGTATAAGAAGATGAATATTGTGATGATTATGGTTATGGAATTGCACCACCTCATGAATGTATATTGTTAGAAGGGTTGCTAGGATTCAAAATATTCATTTTTCTACGTGTGAAGGTGTTAGCAAATTGTGGAATGTCATTTTAACAAAGACTAGTTTCTTGGAATAAAATCATTATCATTATAATAAATTAGTTCTCGAACACGTGCGTTGCACGTGTATTCTATGTTAATTGGTATAAATTTCTTTTTTTTTAAAAAAATGAAAAAATTGGGCAGATGCAAGAATTTCAAAAGAAGACCAAGCAAAATAAGTCACATAAGATTGAAGATGCAAGCAATGAACAATAAAGAGTAAAAGAGAATAAAAATTATTAAAAGCAAAAAAGAGGTCTACTCAACTTAAAGGAAAGTTAATTGAAGAAACTAATATAAAAAAAATATACCTTTATCCAGAGAGTGTTGTGCATACACCAAATTTTGAGCATTTTAAAGAACAAAGCATTATAATAAATTGACAATGGGCCAAAGGCTAAAGCTATTGGTTTTATAGAAGGTAAAAGGATATGAAAAGTTTTTTAACATATGAAAGCTAAAAAGAAGTAGAAAACAAAAGAAATTTGTAATGTCATAACTAAAGAATTACAACTCTTGAAATTTAAATTATGTTATTATGTGATTAAAATATTATTATTTAATTAGACATTTAATCATTTTAATTAAGTGGAAGGGCAAAACGATAATCCAACTTTGAGGTTAGGAACTTTTCACTTTTAGTAATATATATATATATATATATATATATGATTTCTCACTTTTTTCGTCTAAAAGGTAATGATTATACTTTCTTTTTTCGTCTAAAAGGTAATGATTATACTTTATGGAAAATTTATTACATGAATTTCAAAAAAAATGAAAATATAGTATGATTTTTGAAGAAGTAAAAAAAAAGTTGATAATGAAAGAATATAATAAGCATTTTAAAGATTGAATTAGGATAACACACAGACTTTGATTATTATTCAAAGTTGAAGAAAATATTATTTTTAAAAGCTGAAAACAATTTTCAGGCCATGTATATCTCATTGACTTTATTGTCATAATTATTTTGTGGTATAGATCTTTGGGATAAAAATATTAGGGCGTGTGGAGCCTTGTTGTGTAAAATAATTTCTTATTGTATGATAACTCTACGAAATGAGGGATGGATCCCTTTGACTTGCTAATCAATTTCTACAAATAAACTAAAAGGAGACTCTAATACTTATCATTTCATTTCATTTCCTTTCTTCCTGCAGTTTAAGGTCTCTACAACTCCACCAATATCCCTAAGGTACGTTTTCATGGTTATGCACATCTAATGAGTAATATACTAATATCTAGTACCTAAAGTTTTTATGGTATATCATTTTTAAGTTTGCCACGTTTAATAAAATATTGTGAAGGTACAATACTATGTTTTTTCTTTGTTGAGTATTGATTCACTTGTTTAACTCGATTGTGTATTGTTTTTCTTTTTTTTTATACCTTTTGAATTAATTAGATAGAATTTTTCATTGAGATTCATCATTATTTACTATATACATCATTAGTATGAACAACATACATTAAAAAAAATCATGACCTTGTAATATTCCTAGGGTGCTAGATTTTTCGATGAATGGATTTGGGTAAGCCTCCTTTCGGTCCTCTAACTCTGCCTATGGTCTCACTCGGTTCTCGAAAAGTAGGGAAATAATACTTACTTGTATTTGGTATGACAATATATATATATTTTTTCGTATTTCATTATTAGGAAAATAACTTTCTTATAAACAAGAAAAATGTTGTTTTTAGACATAAGAAAATCAATAACAACATTTCGAGTTCATTATTTTTGCAGCTATAAATTGAAACCAAAGTGAGAAAGATGAAAGTAGGTGTGGTGGGAGCAGGGATAAATGGACTAATTTCTGCATATGAATTGGCAAAATGTGGGGTCAAAGTTGTAATTTATGAGAAGGAACATTATATCGGCGGCCATGCTAAGATCGTCACCGTGGACGGCGTCGAACTTGACCTTGATTTTATCCTCTTTAATCGAGTAAGTTATAAATATTTTTTTAGCTTATTTACGCGTTTGATAAAATTGTTCTTATTAAACTAAGTTTATGGCCTCTATTATTTATGCCTTTACAAGTGTTGTGTATAATCGAGTAATTGAGTGAGTGTTAAGTTAAATAGTATTATATCATTATATTGTCATTATAAATATTACTATTTGATTATAATACGTGGGTCAAGTTGGAAAGTTTGTGTCTATGTCAAGAGACTTAAAGGTGGCTCAAATATTTAAATAATATCTAAATAGTTGTATTATAATCCATATTAGATAAAGTCAAATGATTCTACGAAAACTTATATTAAATTATATTTTCTGAATATTAATTATCCGGTAATTTCCTTGGTGGGTGTGGAATATGGATTGGGTTGGTGTTGGGGGAGAAAACAATTAATAAAATTATAATAAATTAAAGACTCAGGGTGTGTTTGGTACGAAGGAAAATGTTTTCATTTTCCATGGAAAATTCTCTAAAAATGTTTTTTTGGAAAACAAGTGGATTTCTAACTTATTTTCTCATGTTTGGTTGGTGAGCAGAAAATATTTTCCAAAAAATATTTTTTAATGTTTGGTTGGTGAATGAAAAATATTTCTAGAAAATATATTTTATTTTTGGCTTGAGACTAGAAAATGCTCTTTAGGAAATTTGACCCGAAAATGAACCCCGATAGTCGATCTAGAACCCGACCCTAACACCCAAACTAGGACAAGACCCCGACGACCGTTTCAAAATCCGACCCTGAGATCTGACCCTGACTTCTGACCCTGAAATATTTTTCAAAAATATTTTTTTTAAAATAAAATTGATAGGGGGGGGGGGTAGGTGGTAGGTGGTAGGTGGTAGGGGTGGCTGGCGTAAATGATGATTTTTTAAAAATTTAAAATATTTTTTTAAAACAAATTCTTTTAAAAGAAAAAAAAAATTGACGGGGTGGCAAGGGCAAGGGGTCAGGGGTAGGGATAGCGTAAAAAAATGAAATTTTAAATATTTTCAAAAAGCAATTTTTCTTTAAGCACGAGTGTTGTTCGAATTTTAAAATTTAGTACAAACTTTATACCAGACATAAATCATTTGGCTTAAACTAATATTGTTGTGTCAATTCCTAATTGGGAAGCAATAATATTAGTTACGCCATCATATTTGGTGTTGTGTCATATATCATTCCTTCAATCTTGAAATTCACATACATTCCTACAACACATTTCGATAAATAGTTAGACAAATACTAATCTACAACAATGTATAACACCATAATAAAATCACTTATTTGCATTCTTTTTAAAAAATATAAATTAATTAGAAATGATTTACAATATGGTGACACTTTGGTGTACAGTTCAATCTAATTTGTGTATTAGAGTGGTATAAGTTATGATACAAAATGGTATTATTAATTTATTGGTTTAAATGATGTGCAGAATTGGTATAAATATTGATATAAATTATAGTATAGAATGGTATAAACCTATTATTTTTCTTATTATAATTAAATTAAGTAATTAAGATGGTGTATTTATGGTTACAATTTTGTATACACTTCAAACTGATATACAATGTATGATGTACACCATCATTTGCACCACAAAATAAGCAGACAATAGCAGGTAAACAAACTAACCATTGTTAGATAACAAGCAATACCAAATTTTCATGCTTAATTAAAATAATTTATAAAATCCATTTTATATTTGTTGTTAATTTTATTTTCGTTATATGAATAATACCATCATATAAACACGATAAATAACATAAAAATTCAACAAAAATACACCATTTTATTTGGATAGATTGGTGTATATAAAATATCTAAAAATATTAACTACACCAACTCATACACCACAAACTAAAGAACCTATGTATCTAAAATATATCAACTACACCAATACATACACCACTAACGAATCAATAATTTAACTATAGGCGAGTACCTATGTATGGTACAAATTAATTGAGAACGTTATGATTTATGTTGTATAGATCACGATAAAAAAACATCAATCACCAAAGCTATATCAATATATGTTTATAAAAAAAATTAAATCAATAAAAGCACCAAAATACATTAAAACTATCATAATCAAAGCAATTATTATGGTGAATCCTTGTTGCCTTCCATCTTCCATCGTGATAAATTAAAATTGAGAAAATGTTCATATTTGTCATTGAACGTCCTTTCAAAATAGAGGGATAGAGAGTTTGATTTTGATTACAATACCTTCTTTTTGAGTTATAAGAGAGAAACATTAACTATATTTGAGATATTTGTGGAAGGTAAATAAGAAATGGGGAGGAAATCAAGAAATTAAAATATTTTCCAATAATGAATAGTGGATTGTCACGTAGTATTTATTTTTCATTTTTTAAAATTATTTTATTGTGTTTTGTAAAAAAATCTAATGCTATGTTGGTGAAAAATATAAATCTTGTTATATAGTGGTTATTTAGGTGCTAATTTTGTATAGTTAAGTTTTTTACCCTTTTTAATAGACTAGCTAAAAGGAAAAGTACCACAAACAAATTGAAGTATTATTCAATTTTCTCATCGAAGTTTCACAGAATAATGTGTGTTTATGAGAGTGAGCGAGAAGCACTTCTATTCCAATGACAATACTTAAGCTTCCAAATCTTGTCCTCAATAAGCTGAAGTTGATACTATTCAAGAGAAGGACTAATATCAAGATTCAAGGGGGGATCTACAAACCTGTTAACAAGTTGGGCAAAATTTACTAATAACTTTAGCTCTATATTTGTGTTTAAAACTTCATTTAATATGAATAAATAATTTATTAAAAATATAATAAGACATCCTTTTTATAATTCATAATTCAGAACTTATAAACTCAATTCCCCCCCCCCCCCCCCCCACATAGTTGTGGAAGGGGAGAATTGTTGGGTTTAGGTTATTTTTCCCTTCCTATGTGGATAAATAAAAAATTTATTTGGATCAATCCACTTTTGCCCATAAACCCAATATTATGTGGTATATATAAGGCTTGTTTAGGTCTTATTTTCAGACACACAAGAGAGAAAAATCAAGAGAGAGCCGTTTTAGAGATTGAGAGAAAGAAATTTCGTTTTGCATCAGGAAATTTCTGCATAGGTAGTCCGCTTTAAATAGAGTTTGTCCCCTCATTAACCTTTGGATCATGCTCAAATTTGAACTAGGACTTCACATAATCTGGTTCTTGCATTTCAACAGTAGAGATTAGATTTGGTTGCCTGTAGCTTCTAATTTTGGGGTATGAACAATAACTCATTTTGGGTGAATTATTTCCTTTAATTCTCTAGTTTTGGTGTAATCTTTTTTCGTTGTTGATCATTATTTGACACATATTTTGTGGCCAATTTTGGGGAATAGTTTTGTAAATTTTGATGATTATAGTGGATATTTTGGTCCGGTAGTTTTTTACTCTTCACATTGAAGGGTTTATTACGTAAATCTATGTCTTGTGTGATTGATTTATTTTTGTTTGGTTGATACACTTGATGTCCATTCTACGTAGTGCTTGATTTAGTTTCTCTTCTCTTGGTTTAAATTGAAAGGGGAAATTTAGACTTAGGTATTATTCTGTTGCTATCCTGTCGAGCATTCTTTGTTAGTGCCTTACCTTTCTCAACAAAGTGGTATCATAGCATTGATTATTGTTGATTATCAATTTGAATGATGAAGGACAAAATGAGCAAGATGATTTGTTTGAATGGTAGTAACTATTATACATGAAAAGAAGAGATGAAAGATCTTCTATTTGTCAAGAAGATACATTTACACGTGTTTGCTTCTAATAAACCTCAATCCATGAAGAATGAGGAATGAGAATTTGAGCACTTGCGGGTTTGTGGTTATATCAGACAATAGGTTGAAGATAATGTTAGAAATCCCATTGTGAATGAAAGACATGCTAGAAGTTTGTGGGACAAGCTCGAGACACTTTATGTTTCAAAAACTGGCAACAATAAGTTGTTTTCATTTAAACAATTGATTAACATCAGGTATAAAGAGGGCACTCCTATTTCTGATTATGTTAATAATTTTTCAAGGTGCTCTTCACCAGCTGTCTGAAATGAATGTAAAGTTTGATGAAGAGATACATAGACTTTGGCTTTTTATTAAACTTTTCGAGTTTCTTTGACTAATTTTGCTCCTAGTGGTGTTATAACTATGAAATATGCTAAAAGCGGTTTCTTGAATGAAGAGATGAGAAGAAGATCTCATGTCTCATCTTCTTCAACTTCACACTCTGATGTTTTGGTTACTAAAGATTGGGAGAAACAAGTTTGGAGATCAGAATGATAGAGGTAAAATTAGAAGCAAGTCGAAGTTCAAATACAAGAATACTACATGTGACTATTGTCACAAGAATGGGAATATCATAAAATATTGTTACAAGCACTAGAGAGACATGAGACAACAAAAGAAAGAAGGCGATAATGAAAATTGTGTTGTTGTTGTTGCTAATGATAATATTTTTATTACTTGTGATGAAAATGTTGTTAATTCTGTTCGTGATGAGTCTAGCTTGTTTGCGGATTCTGGTGCTACTTCGCATGTCACGCCAAAGAAGGAATTATTTTCTTCTTATACTCTAGGTAATTTTTGGGATGCTAAATATGGGTAATAATCATAAGGTTGCAGTTCTTGGCATTGGGACAGTTTGTTTGGAAAGTAACAATGGTTCAAAACTAGTTCTCAATAATTTCAAAGCATGCTCCAGATGTTTGCTTGAATTTAATTTATGTGGGATACCTTGATGATGAGGGTTATGTTAATATTCTTGGTGTTGGCTAGTAGAAGCTTACAAGAGGTTCGATAATTGTGGCTAGTGGTGACAAGTTGTCCAACTTGTATGTATTTTAGGGCTCCATCTTTAGAAACTCAATAAACTTTCTGGATTTGATAGTTTGACTAAGAAAAATTTGCCTTTTGGAATGAAACAAGGAAAGTTGAAGAAGTGTGTTCATTGCTTAGCCGGTAAACACTTTTTCAACTTTGCTTGTTTCACTCCAAAACGCAAAATTTTCTTAGCCAAACTATCAATCCCCTTCTCACTCATATAACTCAGCCTTCTGTGTCATAACTCTGATGAAGTATCATTCTACATCAAGTTTATTGAGTCTCTAGAAATGGAGCCCTGAATTACATACCAGTTAGACAACTTGTCACCACGAGCCATAACCATCAAACCTCTAGTAAGCTTCCACTGGCCAGCACCGAGGGTATTAACATAACCCTCATCATCAAGGTACCCCAAATAAATCAAATTCAAGCAACCATATGGAATATGCTTGACATTATTGAGAAAAAACTTGGAACCATTTTTACTTTCCAAACAAACTGACCTAGTGTCAAGAACTGCAACCTCATGATTATTGCCCATTTTTCAACATCCTAAAATTACCTAGAGTATAAGAAGAAAATAATTCCTTCTTGGGCATGACATGAGAAGTAGCACTAGAATCCACAATCCAGCTAGACTCATCAAGAACTAGATTAACGACATTTTCATTACAAGAAACAAGAAGATCATCATTAGAAACAACAACAACACAATTTTCACTATCGTTTTCTTTCTTTTGTTATCTCATGTCTCTCTTTTTCTTGTAACAATATTTCATGATATGTCCATTCTTGTGGCAATAGTCACATATAATATTCTTATATTTGGACTTCGACTTGCTTCTACTTTTACCTCTATCATTATGATCTCTGAACTTGTTTCTCCCCTATCTTCCGTAACCAAAACATCAGAGTGTGAAGTTAAAGAAGATGAGGCTTGAGATATTCTTCTCATCTCTTCATTCAAGACACCACTCTTAGCATATACCATAGTTGCAACACCACTAGGAGAAGAATTAGTCAAAAAAACTCAAAGAGTTCCCCAAGAGTCTGATAGAGTATTAAGAAGCCAAAGTCTCTATATCTCTTCATCAAACTTTACATTCATTTCGGATAGCTGGTTAAGAACACCCTAAAAATAATTAATATGATAAAAAATATGAGTGACCTCTTTATACCTAATGTTCATCAATTGATTCAATAGAAACAACTTATTTTGCTAGTCTTCGAAGCATAAAGTGTCTCAAGCTTGTCCCACAAACTTATGTTATGTGTCTCATTCACAATGTGATTTATAACATGATCTTCAACCCATTGTTTCATATAGCCACAAACCTACAAGTGCTCAAATTTTCATTCTTTAGTCATCATGGACTGAGGTTTATTAGAAGCAAATACTGGTAAATGTATCTTCTTGACAAATAGAAGATCTTTCATCTTGTCTTACCAAGTATGATAGTTACTACCATTCAGACAAACTATCTTGATCATATTTTCCTTCATCATTTAAATCGATAATCAACAATAACCAATGCTCTGATACCACTTATTGGAAAAGGCTAGACACTAACAAAGAATGTCTAACACGATAGCAACGGAATAATATCTAAATCTAAACTTTTTCTTTCAATTTGAACCAAGAGAAGAGAAACTAAATCACACACTACAAAGAATGGACATCAAGTGTATCAACCAAACAAAAACAACAAGACAAAAATAAACCAATCACATAAGACACAAAGATTTACGTGGAAAAAAACCTTACTATGTGAAGAGTAAAAACCATGAGACCAAAAGCTCTACTATAATCACCAAGAGTTACAATATTGTTCTCCAAAATTGGCCACAAAACAAGTGCCAATCAACGAGCAACAACGAAACAAGATTGCACCAAAACTAGAGAATTAAAGGAGAGAATTCACCCAAAAATGAGCTACTGCTCACTCCCCAAAATCAGAAGCTACAACAGACAACCAAATCCAATCTTCACCATTGAAATGCAAGAATCAGGATCTGAGAACTTCCAGTTCAAATTTGAGCACGATCTTATGGTTAACGAAGTGACAAACTTTGTTTAAAGCGGACTGTCTGAGCAGAAATTTCTTGAACCAAACAAAGTTTTTTTCTAATTCTCTCAATCTCTAAAACGGCTCTCTCTTGATTTTTCTCTCTTGTGTGTCTGAGAATAAGACCTAAACAAGCCTTATATATGCCACATAATATTGAGCTTATGGGCAAAAGTGGGTTGGTCCAAGTATGACTTTTATTTATTCACATAGGAAAGGAAAAAGACCCGAAACCAACAATAAACTCAATTTTCTAAGTCAACTTTCTTCTTAAAGCCCCGACTGATTAACTAACAAAAGAAAAACGAAATGCATCTCATCTTAGTAAGACCAATTGCCATAGGCCAAGACAGAGAGGACTAAAGAAAGACATAGGAGTCTCCATATGACTTCTTGAGATAATAACTAATAGCTGAGTGACCATTTGAGAAATCAACTCATTACATTGGAAATGTTTGTAGCTAGAGCTGTTTTAACCCCATCTTTTGGATGTTGTATTTGACAGGTAACTTGTCCATACATGATGGAATTTTTTGAGTTCCTTGGAGTTGATATGGAGACCTATCATATGTCATTCTCAGTGAGCTTAGACCAAGGCCATGGTTGCGAATGGGGTACTCGAAAGGGATTCTCAAGTTTGTTTGCACAGAAGAAGAATCTCTTGAATCCATATTTTTTGCAAATGATTAGGGAAATCATCAGATTCAAGCAGGATGTCATAAGGTACTGATAACTTATCTTTATATATGTCACTTCTTATTAGTAATCAATTCCATGAATGAGTTCATTACTCAAATAATCACTCAACTATTTCAAACCATCTAGTAAATTCATGTTTCTTTTGTTTGTAATAGAAAAATCACTTAATTATGTCTGTAGCACGCACTCAGAAGGTCACTCAATTATTTCACCTTTTTTATAGAAAATGTAACAAACACCATTACAAGTTCATGTTGTAGAATAGTCTAGGTGTTTTGAGCTAATGAAGTTTATTTCATCACGAATATGTTTCTAACTACATTGCAGTTACCTTGAAGAAGTTGACAATAATCCTGACATTGATCGCAATGAAATGTTAGGGCAATTTATTAAGTCACATGGCTATTCAGAGTTATTTCAGAAGGCTTATCTTGTAACACTGCTGTTTTTCGTATTTATTTATTTGATGTCCATACTTGTATTGGCCTTTTTGTTCTTTCAACAAACTGTTCTTGCTATAGGAAATTCAGTCATGTTTGACAGATTCCAATATGTGCTTCAATCTGGTCCTGTCCCTTAGCAGGAGTATTGAGCTTTTCTGCTTACTACATTCTTTTATTCTTCCGCGACCACCATCTTCTGCAGGTTTTTCCCTCTTATCCACTGTTCAATTACCGTACTTCGTGTGTTGCATACAAGAGACTGAATTTGAATGCTTACATATATCACTGTATTGTCCTTGTGCCTAAGGATGCTTTTGTTTCTTTCTTTGCAGATCTTTGATCTCGCTCATTTTCCCACTGTAAGATGGCGATCACAGACATATGTAAATAAGGTGATTTTTCATTTATAGATACCACAATGTTTTTATTGTTTCCCTGAGGGAAACCTCAGGCAATTTACCAATTTTCACTTTCTTGTATGATTTGTTAAGCATGTATCACTTTTTAGAGTACTGATTTGATGCAGGTTAAGGAAGAGCTGGAGAAGAGAGGCTGCCAAATAAGAACTGGTTGTGAAGTAAATTCTGTATCGACAAATGAAGAAGGTGTAACTTGGTTTATATGTGGCTTCTTGCAAGAGATTTTTGTCGTGTTTCTTCACATAATACATAAACATGCACTCAAACTTGGCCTCAGCTGACAAGTAATCACTCCAACTTTGAGAATGCACATCTAGACAACTCAACTTGGTCTCAACTGACAACTAAACCTTCCACCTCGTCTCCACTGTGTCTCGTGGACACCCAACACTGATGTGACACATAAATTTTAGAGGTGTCAAGATGATCATTTTGTAAGTTGAAGTATTCAACTAACACAGTAGAGACAGGTTGAAGTGTCTAGATGTGCATACTCAAAGTTGGAGTGCTTACTTGTCAGCTTAGGCCAATTTTGAGTGTCTGTTGGTGCATCATGCCTCGTACCTTTTATCATAATAGTAGAAAGGGATATATTGTTGTAATAAAAAGACAATAATTGATTTGACTGGAGATCAAACCGTTAGGTTGACTAGGTTATCTTTGCATCTAGCCTATTAATTTGTATAAGAACAAGTGCTTCTTAGTTTATACTTCATTTTATGATATCTTTTCAAGTGACAGTGGTCTAGGTAGAGTTAATTTGGTGCTTGGTTCCGAAAGAAAAGGCTTCAATCAATATTGTGTTACCATCACATAGCTACGAGCTACTCGTGATTCGAAAGTGTAAAAGAAAAACCCCTTGCAGGTTGTACCATAGCTTGCACTGATGGTACCACAGAAGTATATGACGGATGCATAATCACTGCAAATGCTCCAGATACTCTGAAAATGTTAGGCAAAGAGGCAACAGATGATGAAACAAGAATACTGGGTGCTTTCCAGTATATCTATAGGTACTTCCCTCTCCTTTATTTGATCACCTTGGCTTGATTTTCTCTTTCATTTTACTTCTCCTGCTGCCTGGTTTGAAAGAAGTGGGCTGGTGGACTGAACCGTAGTCATATTGCGAAATTCATTTCTCTTCCTCTATGACAGTGATATTTTTCTTCATCGTGATAAAACATTCCTGCCTCTCAATCCGGAAGCATGGAGTGCTTGTAACTTTCTTGGAACCATGAATGATAGATCATGTGTCACATATTCGCTCAATATAATGCAGGTGTGTTACTCAATTCAATTATTTAGGAGCCTAGCAGAAGAAGATGTTCTTTAGTGGGCAGTCTTTCCTCTTGTAACTGCTCTCTTAATTTATTAGCTGTCTAAACTTACAGAATCTTGGTGACTCAAACCTGCCTTATCTCGTAACCCTCGATCCTCCTCACGAACCAGAACATATGTTGCTTAAATGGACAACAGGCCACCTAGTCCCCTCAGTTGCTGCATCAAAAGCTTCAAATGAGCTACATCAAATACAAGGGAAGAGAGGAATATGGTTTTGTGGAACATATCAAGGTATGAATCTCTTTTTACGGAGAGTTGCTTCAAGATAGATTTTCCTTTGTAACCTGCATAGTTTGCCTTTTTATGTTTTCCTTCCATTTCTGCTCGATGCCAGTGAATGAGCACAACAAC
Source organism: Solanum pinnatisectum (assembly GCA_035578085.1). Classification (NCBI taxonomy): domain Eukaryota; kingdom Viridiplantae; phylum Streptophyta; class Magnoliopsida; order Solanales; family Solanaceae; genus Solanum; species Solanum pinnatisectum. Next base: position 8,308,048 of record CM069078.1, on the reverse strand, counting down.
CTAGAGTCTAGGTTTATTCATGCCATTTTTTCCACATAAGGTTAACAGAAAGTTACTGGTAACACTTGTAGCTTGAGTTCTTCTGACTTTAGTCTTTGCTTCACACAGACTTTATTTTCTTCTTTGTGTTCACTGTTTTATTGACATATGTTTATTGCAATACTTTCAGGCTACGGTTTCCATGAGGATGGACTAAAGGTAGTACTGCTTCTAATAAAAGCTCAACAGATTTTAACTTGGAAGTATGATCTTACTCTGAAAACATTTTGTTGTCCCTTTAGTCTCATTTAGATGATTTGGTCCTCCGCAGGCGGGTATGGTTGCTGCAGATGGCATGCTTAGAAGGAATTATCTTATTCTGGAAAATCCCAAGCACATGGTGCCAACCTGGACTGAAACAGGAGCACGCCTCCTCGTTACTAGATTCCTCAACAGTTTCATTGAAACTGGCTGCATAATGTGAGTGATGATAGTTTCACATTGTATTGATTTAATCCAAATAGTGGCAGATACAAACCAACAAGTTGTTCATTTACTACATTTGTGATCTTTGCTATTTGACTGGTAGAAAATAGCAAGTCGAAAACCATGTCGCAGAACAAATCAAGAGTGAATCGCAATTTATTATGCTTTTAGTTTTATATTATTCCTTCAATTATACATAGCTTCAGAATGGTCTTAATTATTCACGCGATTATTACTCGGAGATTTCTAAGTTTTTTCTTTCTAATAGTTGATATCTGTATAATAACTTTATATATTTCGATATACAGCTTGTTGGAAGAAGGAGGTACAATTTTCACTTTCCAAGGAACAGATAGGAAATGCTCTCTCAAAGTTTTGCTTAGAATTCATAGTACACAGTTTTATTGGAAGGTAAATTTAAATTTTCTTATGCCGCCCCCTACAAGTTATCAATCGATAAAACTTAAAAAGTTTCTCAATCTAGACAAATTCTGTGACATAGATATATAATCTCTTACAGGTTGCAACTCAAGCTGACCTAGGCCTTGCTGATGCCTTTATTCATGGGGATTTCTCTTTTGTTGATAAGAATGAAGGTCTTCTCAATCTTCTCATGGTGAGGAAATGACTCGATATCTTTGTAAATAGCTTTCGGTACTTATCTTTCTGAATTCCTTTACAGATATTTGTTGCCAACAGAGATATGAAAGCATCTGTTAAAAGGTCTAGCAAGAAAAGGTAATAGTTTACTGACCTGAAATAATAAATATAAACTTTTGTTATTCTCATGTTAAAAGTTATTCTCATTTTGCATGGCTCTAGAGGTTGGTGGACACCATTGCTTTTTACAGCAGCACTGTCATCTGCAAAATATTTCATTCAACACGTTTCAAATAATAACACTTTGACTCAGGCACGTCGGAATATTTCTCGCCATTATGACCTGGTAATTAACTTGCATATTATATCATGACCCAAAGTATGTAGGGGATGTCAAGCCCTGGGGCTTTGGTCTAGTGGAAAGAGCACAACCCATGATGTGTGGGTTAGGCCTACTGCAGACCTGATATTTAAGTGGAGAAGGGTAGATGGGGGGCCCCCTTATCTATCAAGTTTTGAATCGTGTGTCATTGATCCTAGGGGATTTCTCGATTATAAAAAAAGACATAGTACATAGATAGACACCTTAACTTGACCAAACTGGCAATAAGCACTCAAACTTTGAGAAATGCACATATAGACACCTTAACTCATCCCCACTGTGTTGCGTGGACACCTGACACCGATGTGGCAGATAAATTTTGGAGGTGTCTAGATGATCATTTTGTAAGTTGGAGTGTTTAACTGATACAGTCAGAGGCGAATCCAGGATTTCAAGAAAACGGGTGCACCATTGCTTTAAAGATAAGCCATCTTGAGAACGGGTTCAATAAATTTTAATTTAATATATTCTTTAATAATTATAGAAGTAATATATCGAGTTTAGTCGGATGAGTACGGGTTCGAGTGACCCAAAATTAGTACATAGAATCGCCCCTGGATACAGTGGAGACGACTTGAGGTGTCTAGATGTACATTCTCAAAGTAGTAGTGTTAAGTTGTCAGTTGAGGCCAAATTAAGGTGTCTATTCATGAACTATGCACATGTAGGGGATGTCAAAGATCACTAGTGAAATGAAATTCTCAAACCTGCGCATATTTGTTTTCAGAGTAATGAACTCTTCTCACTCTTTCTGGATGAGACAATGACATATTCATGTGCAATATTCAAGGTTAGCTTTCAAATTTAGATATTTGCTACACTTCCTTTTCTCTAATCTCATTCCGTGGTGATCTAGTTTCTTATATTTTCTAGAGTGAGGATGAAGACCTGAAAGATGCGCAGCTGAGAAAGATTCATCGTCTCATTAGTAAGGTAAGTTATCAACTAAGTAAGAATCCCTCCCATTTCTTCACAAATTTCAGGCATAATTTGATTTTGCTTCTATTCTGTTTAGGCAAAGATTAGCGCAGAACATCACATTTTAGAGATTGGATTTGGTTGGGGAAGTTTGGCTATGGAAGTTGTCAAGCAAACAGGATGTAAATATACTGGAATAACTCCCTCGGAGCAGCAACTAGAGTATGCACAGTTGAGAGTTGAGCAAGCAGGCCTTCAGGTATAGTACACACATTGTCTCCTTTATCTGAGCTTGGGACCGGCATTATGAGCAAAGCTCACACAGTTGGAGTTAGTACTTAGTACTTACAATGTCTATAGAAGCTCAAAATTTTTCGAGTTTGGAATTTCATTCTAGTTTGTCTAGATGACTAACATTTCATTCTTGTTGCTGCCTATTTTGAGAACATTTGATGAGGATTTTCATCTATGTACAACACAAGTCACAACCAAGAAGGAACTAACACACTTCATGAACTAAACTTCTTTTTCATTTTCTTTCTTGCCAAACTTCAATAGCTCCATAAAATGCTTCATTGCAAATCATAGCCAGACCACAAGTGGCTTTGATTTGTACTTGTAAGATTAACGGGAGAACACTATATAACACGTGAAGCCAAATTTTGGGAATTTCAAAGCTAGCTTTATCTATTAAAATTTTAATTCAATGAAACTTTTCCGCAGGATCAAATAACATTTCTCCTATGTGACTATCGACAAATCCCAAATAAGGACAAATATGACAGGATTATATCATCGTGAGCTTTTATCCATCTATGTCTAAATATATCGTATTACCTATAACATATCGAGCCAATATAACAATCGTACTAATTATCATTTTCAGCGGGATGTTAGAACATGTTGGTCATGATTTCATAGGGGAATTCTTTACTTGCTGTGACTCTGCATTGGCAGAAGATGGACTTCTAGTCCTGCAGGTAATTAATGAATTGAAGTGACCCCTCAACACATTCAACATTTTGTCCTTCAATTTTTATCACTTTTCACAAGTTGTGTTGGCTTCCCTTAGTTCATTTCAATACCAGACGAGAGGTATGAAGAATACAAGCAGAGCTCAGACTTCATAAAAGAGTATATATTTCCAGGTGGATGCTTGCCCGCACTAAGTCGAGTGACATCAGCCATGGCTGCTGCATCCAGACTATGGTAACAAAGAGTTTATTTTGTGATTTTGCACTAGCTAGCGCGCTTGTCACAATTTCAATATCATTTCTTTTTTAAAATCATTTATCGAATGATATGAATGCAGTGTCGAGCACCTGGAGGAGATAGGAATTCATTACTACCAGACACTGAGATGTTGGCGAGAAAACTTCCTGAAAAACAAAAGGTAACTATACCTATATGAATCCACGAGTTAAAACGTTTCTTTCATGAATCATTTCTAGCTTTGATCAAATACTTGAACATTGTTAACTGTACTGTCACTAGTCAAATTCGTTCTTTGGGATTCGATGACAAGTTCATCAGGACATGGGAGTACTACTTTGACTATTGTGCTGCTGGATTCAAAACGTGCACGATAGGAGATTATCAGGTATATACATATGGTGATAAATCTTTGAAAATATTTAATTGTTTGTTTGGACAATAATGTTGATTACCTAATTTTCCCAATGTTCAAAAGATAAATATCGATAACATATAACCTCCTCTCGATCTGCTCTGATATCACGTTGAATTATGTGAACTACTTCATTTAAAAGAATGTTGTTTTTATGTTTGTAGATTGTATTTTCAAGGCCAGGCAATGTTGCAGTTTTTGGTGATCCTTACAATTACTCTCCTTCAGCTTATTATAGAATTTAATTTCTATTTGTTTTAGAATAATTTGGAACTTTGTCTTATAAATTAATTCCTCAAAACAGCAATAAAAATCAAATTGTGATTCTCTCTTATTGTATTCTGAGGACTTTTCCCATTCTTGCGTTAGGTTTTATTATATTTTTTCTAATTTACGCTAAAACCACATGAAGACTTTCAGGAGATTTGGTTTGTAATTCTTTATAAATTTATTTTAGTTTTATGTTCGTTTTACAAGAGATTTTCATTTTTACATGCGCGTTAGAGATATGAAAAAAGTTGTTTTCATTTATCAATTTGTGAGTAGTCATAAGAGATTATTCCCGTGACACTTTCCAGCTGTAAAGGGGTGCTTTTAAAGCTATCAATAATTCGGGGACGAAACTAATAATATTGCGCCAAGTTCAAAGGTGTTTTTAACACTTGTCTCTTTGTCCATTATTAAACTTATATAAAGGATAGCATTCTTCCTTGGTCTTTATATAAAGTATGTGTACACTCCACACTCTCCAAACCTCATTTGTGTATGTTGTTGTTGTTGGTCCAAGCATGTAACCTAGGATACTACAACTTCATTTCACAAGACATAACAAATGGGTCGTGACATTAAGGTTCACTTAAAGCACTTTTAAGCCCCAAAGTTCGATGAAGCCCAGCTTGTGTGCTTCGCCTCGCTTAATTGGAGCTTAAGTGTAGGTGTTAAGGTGTGTGCACCTTTACTAATGGGTTCTGCCTTAAAAGGCAACACATCATATTTATAACTTAATTATAGTTTTTCCATTCTATTTTTTATTCAATTTCCCATTTTGTCTTTGCAGTAAAATAAAAGCTATGGAGTTGAAAAAGACTTGCCTTTTTTCTTGTTATGGAACTAAAAAACAAATTAAAATCTACACATTTACTACATAACCTGTTTTTCAACACAAGCTGTTGTTTCAACAAAGGCGAAAAGGGATTTTGTAATTTTTTTTAAATGATGGAAAATTTCAGAGATTATGATATCTTAAGTTGTGTATTTATATCATTTTTTTCAAAAAATATTAATTTCATGTGGATAATAACATGTGGATAAAAAATAATTAAAAGAAACTTCTGTTTTCTAAAAAACTAACTAGTATACGTACCAGTGTGTGCGCAGATAATATTAAAATATTACTTCTGAGCATTTAAGATTGAAATGTCTTGTTTGGACATGTTAAATGATATTACTTTGGAAAAAAAAAGTTCAACTATTTGTTTTCAATATGCCGTGTGAAAGGCTAGGATTGTCGTGGAAGGCGAAAATTTTCAGCAGACTCCCTTTTTTTACTTTTATATTGTTCCTCAATGAAATATACTTCCTCTCTTCCCACCCATGCTCACCTCACCCCACCCTCAATCCCTCATAATCAAATCTATATGAATAGAGCTAATAAATCATGTTTTAAATTGTTAATATTGATTTTTATTAGCTTATCACTTGACTTAATATATAATTGTCAAATGTTCTTCTTGTTAATATAAAACAAATCTATTTTGTTGTTCACATCTCTTCAATTTAAAACTTATGGACAATAATATGTGTATTATCTAATCACTTCATTATATTTTTAAAATATTATCTCTCCCCCCCTCCCCCCTCCCACCTCCCCTGACTCTTCATACATATCTTTCTACAACATTTTATACGTTTGCTAGTTTGACTTTGAATATTTTTATATGGGTGTGTTGCTCGTAATAAGCAATTGAGTTTTTTTTTTATCTTTATTTTAGGCATAATACATAAACATGACCCTTAATTTGGCTACAGCAGATAATTATGCCCTCCAACTTTGATTGTGCATAAATAGACACTTAAAATTGTATAAAATTGAACGAGTAGACACATGTGTTCTACATGGCATAATACACGTAGGATGCCACGTAAGACACAAAATTGCAATGTAGGGTGCCATGTAGGATGAATGTGTCTATTTGTTCAATTTTATACAAGTTTAAGTGTCTACTTGTGCACACCCAAAGTTAAAGGTCATAGTTGCCAACTGGCGCCAAGTTAAGAGTCATGTTTATGTATTATGTCTTTATTTTAATATATAAAAGGCATAATACATAAACATGACCCTTAACTTAGCTTCAACGGACAACTATGCTCTCCAACTTTGAGTATGCACAAGTAGGCACTTAAACTTGTATAAAATTGAATAAGTAGACACACGTGTCCTACATGACATAATATATGTAGGGCCACGTAGGACACAAAATTTTCATGTAGGGTGCCGTGTAGAACGGATGTGTCTATTTGTTCAATTTTATACAAGTTTAAGTGTTTACTTGTGCACATCCAAAGTTAAAGGTCATCGACTGATGCCAAGTTAAGGGTCATGTTTATATATTATGTTTATATAAAATGTTGAGTTTAAATTTAAGTTATTTAAATTTTTATATTTTAATGTTCATTGAATTCTTTATTTATTGAGATTTTAGTTATGTTTTATATATAATTTAAGACTTTGTTCGTTATAATTAAAAAAACACTTTCCCATCCAAAAGAAAGGTGTGCCCTTTAAAAAAAAAATTATTATTATAATTTATAACTTCTTTACTAATTTTTATTATTATCAGTAATTATAACATTTCTTTATCATACAACTTTTTAATAGCTTGTCACTTTACCTAATATCACTATTTATTATTTATTTTTAATTTAGTATAAATAAAAATGAATTATTCTTATTTCTGGAATTTAATTTATTTCTAAACTTTTATTCTTTTGTTCATAATTTTTCCTTGATTAGATTTATCTACAATATTTTATTTAAAATAATAACTTTGTATTACTACAAAATATAAATAGAGACATTGGATGACTATTTATTTTAAATTATAATTTATATTATTATAAAATATAAATAGAAACATTGATTGACTGTTTATCTACTTACATTTTTATAAAAGATTTTTTTTATGAAGTAAAATTAGAATTGATAAATTTTGTTACACAAAAAATAAAATGAAATAAATTATATAAGAAAACTCCAATATAATTTAACCTTTTAAAAGTAGATAGGATTAATTAAGAAAAAAAAATATTCTTCTAAAAGGTTGAAGATAACTTCACTATTTTATTTTTTTTTGAAAACATGAGAAGGCTAAATTTTTTCTTCTTCATTTTTTTAGAAGAGTAAAACAATTTAATATCGATTGTAAATATAAAATTCAAATATAAATTAAAACTAGTGCTAAGTTATAAAATGATTTCTCTATTTGATACGGTTATCAACATTCAAAGAGTTTAAATCTAAAAATAGATTTATTATATAATTTTAAATTATGCACTATTTAATATAGGAAAAATTACAAAAATCCCACCTTTTAGTTTACTTATTACCATTATCCCCTATAAGTTTTACAAATCTCCAAAATTCCTCATTTTCGCGCATCAGATTAGTGTATCTCGCGCATCAGATTAGTGTGTCATGTATAAAATGTACATCAGATTAGTATATCATGTATAAACTATAATGTATCTTACTTAACAATTAATGTATCTTGCGCATCAGATTAATGTATCAGCGCTTATATTATTGTATCCGTTTGAGGGATTTCTGTAATTATAAACTTTTAAGGAATATATTGTAATTTTGCCTTAAAAGTATGTGATTTCTGTAATTTGTCATTTAATATATCATGAAGGTAACACCTTAAATAAGATGTGATTTATAATATTCCACTAGAACCAACAAAGTAATTAGAAAATCAATTGTGTAAATGATTATGAAGGTAGCACCTTAAATAGGTCAATAGATAATAAAGAAGAACCCATTTATCCCCTTTACTCCTTTACTAGGTGATTTACCCGCGCTTTGCGCGGGCATAAATAATCTTTCTAAAGTTTTGAACAACTTTTTCAACAATCGACTTTTATAAGAAAATAAATAAATTTTAATAGGTTTTAAAAACATTTCAACATAAATTAAATGATTTGACATTATCACATATCTAAAAATTGTAAATATATATTGAAGGATTAAAATATCTTGAGATCTAATCATTTTTATCTTTTACATAATTTATCATAATATATATTTGATGATATAATTGTGTTGTTAAAACTGAGTGATATTTTTATGTAGCGATAAAACATAATTTTTTTTATTTTTTTGTACATAAAAAATATAGAATCTGATAATTTTATGGTTAGAATAACTCCTTGTGAAAAAAAAAATTATGTAAAAGTTTTCGATAATCAATATTAGTTATAAATAAGTTAAGATCGTTAAAAATGTACACCACAACAACATAAAATAATTTTTTTTAGAGATAATCTACTTGTCTGAGGTCGAACGTTCACTACTTTTCGTTATTATTACTTTGTTACTCTAACAAAATTTATAGAAGGAGAAAAATTAATTTGAAACAACAACAAAATAATATTGTTGACCCTTTTAGAATTCATTATTTATTAAACTGTTGCTTTGAAGGCCCTTCTAGATGCTTCATCAATGCAACTTTACAATTTTTTCAGAAATATGTATGTATAATTGTTTCATTATGAAATTACAAGTAGATCAAAATATTGGATTCTAGACTCATGTTAAAGAAATATTCTCGAACATTAAAATTTTTAAAATGAGTCTAACCTAGATAACTCAAATGCTCAACAATAGCTTGAGACATAAAGGACAACAAATCTATGTTAATAGACATATCTTTTGTAGCTTAAGATATTACTTTTATATAGAGTAGATTTGTTTCATATTCTTCAAATTAAGCTTGCCGAAAATAGTCATAACTCACACAAAAAATATTTAGAAGAGTTGAATGAGAAGGAAAAAAAGAAAAACTTTAAAAGGACGAAAGTTTTGTCCAAGTGAGATCTTGTCACTAAAACATTCTTTTAGTGGTGACTGTTATAAGTATTAGCAGCTGTTAATCTTGTCACTAAAACAAACTATTAGTGGCGACTATTATAGGTATTAGCAGCGACTAATGTTGCCACTTTAGTGGCGACTATTATATGTATTAGCATTCAGCCACTAATGTTGCCACTAAAACTTTTTTTTATTGGCGACTATTAATGTTTTAGCAGCGACCAATGTTGCCACTACAACATACTTTTAGTGGCGACTATTACAGACTAATGTTGCTACTAAAACATAGTTTTAGTGGCGACTATTATAGGTAAATTAGCAGCGACTATTGTTGCTACTAAAACATACTTTTTGTGGCAACTATTATAACATTAGCGGCGACTAAAACATACTTTTAGTGGCGACTAATATAGGCATTAGCAGCAACAAATGTTGATACTAAAACATTCTTTCAGTGGCGACTATTATAATTATTAGCAGCATTTAATGTTGCCACTAAACATCTTTTAGTGGCGACTAAAGTTGCCACTAAAATATTCTTTTAGTGGAGGCTATTATAAGTATTAGCAGCGATTAATGTTGCCACTAAAACAATCTTTTAGTGGCGACTATTATAAGCATAGCTGCGACGAATGTTGCCACTAAAACACTCTTTTAGTGGCGACTATTATAAGTTTTGGCAGCGATTAATGTTGCCACTAAAACATACTTTTAATGGCAACTATTATAAGCATTATCAGCGACAAATGTTACCACTAACCATTCTTTTAGTCTCGACTGTTATATGAATTAGCGGCGATTAATCTTGTCACTAAAACAAACTATTAGTGGCGACTATTATAGGTATTACCAACAACTTATGTTGCCACTAAAACATTCTTTTATACATATGTATAGTAAAATTACCCGCGCCGCGCGGAAATTTAATGTTACGGAATTTATAACATAATACTTATAATCTATTAGTTATTTAAAGTTAAACATTACAAAGGAAGTGATAATTATAATATCTTATCATTTATCCTTCAATCAATCATCTTTAATTTGATTTTATAATTTATCATTTTGCTTCCAGGTATTTAATATTCTAATAAATAAATAATCGTTGGTGTAGAGATAAATAAATTGTAAAAAGTTGAAAAAAGTGAACAAATATTCTAATTTTAACGTAGAAAGTTCAACACTACCTTTTGTTTTATATATATGACTTTAAAGTTCCCATTTAAATGTATCATAAGTAATTATTAAAATGAAAATTAAAGGAAAAATGTATCATATTGGACAACAATTCAACTTATTATATTTACTTGAAAGGGAAAAATATTACACAAAACTATTCAGTTTGTTTGGGTGTTTTTTAAAAATCAACATACCAGAATGATGAAGTTCAATTTGAAACTACACTTCTATTCCAACCACAATGTTGAAAACACATCTATTACTTCAAAAAAAGTATTTACAACTTGAAGTAAACTTGAGAAATTTGTCCATACTTCATATTGAATATGAACAATTAATTTATAGTGTAGTTATCTATTTCTTTGGGATTAAAAGATGTTGCAGTCTAGTCATATTCCTTTATAGGTCATCCAGCACAACCTTGAACTTATGTCAAAAGTGTATTAATTTTTGTCTCTTTTCCTGGTTCACTTCGCACATCAAGGTGCGACAAATTTTTTAAGATCTTTATGTGTTTACAATGACATACCAAATTTGAATTTTGTCTTCAAGATATGGTAGTACAGATCTTTAAGGAATTCTTTTACTCTACTTTCAATAATTCTAGTAGAGAAAACTTGCATGAATACTCAATTAACGTGTGTTATTTAATCTGTACTAACAAATACTTATAACAATAACTTTGAAGAAACATAAACAACAAAGTTTAAAAGATATACTCAAAAACAACAATTAATAAAATAAGCATAAATTAATGACTGTAAAAAAAAATACCAGGATCTGTAATAATAGAATGAAACAGAAAGGAAAAAATCGAGCCCACTAAATTGTACCCTTAAGAAAATTATTCCCCTCCAGTACCCGAGGTTTAAAGGAATAGATTCTCTCAGGTTAGGACGATTCTATTCACCAGTGTATTGATACAAAAAACAATGGTGAAGTGAGTCACTCAACAGGAGCAAAGTACACGAATATTTAATTGTGCAAAAGAAGAAGAAGAAGTAGTTCAGAATTTTCGTTGTTTTAAAATGAGAGGAAATCCCTTTATTTATAAACAACAAAGGGTAGTGTGAATAAATATTTATTATGCCTTATCAGAAAGGTCACAACTCTTTCGGAAAGGTCACAACCTTACATAAAAGTCTTTTCATAAAAGTCGCAACTCTTTAAAAAAGTCACAACTCTTCAAAAAAAAAGTCGCAACTTTTCATAAAAGTCACAACTTTTAATAAAAGGGGAAGGCTAGTTTTGGAAATAAATAAATTAAAAGGGAATCCTGATTACTGGTAGCACATTTAAAGGGCTAAGGTTCTCTTTTATATATATATATATATATATATATATATAAATGATTTGTTTCTTTTTTATTATTATTTTCTATTTCTTAAATATTATTTTTACTACCATCATTTATTTATTTTTATTATTATGTTATAAGCATTATTACTATTATTAAAATAATAATAATATTAATAATAATAATAATAGTAATAATAATATCTTTATCTTTTAATTTAATATTAAATCAAATGTATATAAATTTATTTTATAGCATTTGAAAAAGATAAAATTAAAAAATAATAAGAGTTAAATTAGAATTCTTCTGTTTGTGGATTTTGATTCTCAAGCAAACGAAAAAGTTAGAATTCTATCGCAATTCAAATTCAAATTCAAATATCATATTAATTTTTTTAAAGGATCTTTTTATTATTCTTCCTTATTCTTGAATTTTCAATAAAATACATATTTTTTTTATAAATTATATATTTGAATTGAGAGAAATATTAGGAATCAGTGAAATATTTTATTTATTTCCTACGTTTTTTTCCCTCTTTTCCTCATTTATCTTTGTTTCTTTTTTTCTTTCTTTAGATTGTTTTTTTTTTTTTTTATTATTATTATTATTATTATTATTATTATTATTATTATTATATTTTAAATTAATATTAAATCAAATATATTTTATAACATCTGAAAAAGATAATTTCATGAAATAGTAAAAGTTAATTTAGAGTTCTACTATGTGTGAGTTTCTATTTTAAAGACGATTAAAAAATTATTTTAAAAGCTTAATGTATTTTCCAATTCAATTACTTTTAATATTTTTATTATAATATCTATTATCTTTTTCCTAAAATTGGCAAGTAGCTTTTCAATAGCTTGCCACTTGGCTTAACCACATGGCAAACTACTCTCCTTTATATATATATATATATATATATATATATATATATATAACATGTAGGTGTATTAAAAATGTTTTTAATCCGTTCAAAGTAATCTGTGAAATAGGTAAGTAGCACTATTTATACCACCAATGACTCTGTGGCCAATGGATAAGGCGCTGGTCTACGAAACCAAAGATTCTGGGTTCAATCCCCAGCAGAGTTGACTATTATTTTTTTACTACACTAACTAACATTATGAAATTAGTTACACAATTCATCTTTAATCCACCTAAATAGGTCAATATTTTGTTAATTCATTATTAGTCTGTCGCTAAATAATATTAGCCATGGTTTTTTGTTGTTTAATGCACCAAAGTTTTGTCTAGCAGTGAATTGCATTCTAATGGTTAATCCAATTATCCAGGCATCTCTATGAATAATTTGTGTTTGTTAATGAACATTTTGTCTAATTTTTCCAACTATTTAATTAGCTGTAACTTTCTCTATATTCTTTGTCACTATGTTGATTTGACAAAACGACGTGCAAGATAACTTGGCATGGTTGTTGTTGTTACTAGTGCAGATTTGATTTTGAAGATGAAAATACACATAATCAAAAAGATTGTGAAACATTAGAAAAAAAAAAAAGGAAGATTGTCTAAGCCAATGGAATTGGTTAATATGGGACGTAAAAATACTGATACATTTGTCATGTTGTATAACAAGTAGAGTTGAAAATATTTACAAATATCAGAAAGTTACCCATCCAATCTATGACACAGAAAAGAAAAAGAGGAACTAAACATTATCTGGCCAGAATTCCCTAAAGAACGCTCGCTCAAATTCTCTCTCTTGCATGCGCTTCTCAAACTCCACTACTTTCTTCATCTTTTTAGACATCCCCTTTGTTTTCTGTAAATCACAAAGTGTACCATCATCAGCTCTTTAATACGCAAAAAGAAAAGGCACAAATTCAGTGCAAAAACTAATACACAAAGAGGACATCCATCCACATAAACACTCACAATGGAGTCAGACCTAAAACAAAGACATACCAGCACCAATTCGAATATGAATTCTACACCTCCAAAATACTTATATCCATATTTCATCCTTCAAATTATCTAATCGACAATAAAGACAAATTATACTGCTTGGAAATTACTATTTTTTTACAATGCTAACTTGAGTATTAAAGAAAAAGATAATGCCAAAACCATAAATACAGAAAGGATAGCAGATTCAACTATGAAGAAATTAGCTAATTTAAATTTCCATCTTTCAATCTTTTACCCGTTTTGCATGACATAGTTAGCAAATTAATTAATTCACACATCATCAAACTTAACTGAGTAGGTTCAGATCTACTCCCTCTTCAGAGTGGTGAAAGCAATAGAAGAAAAGATGTATTCTTTGGTAAAATATCCGGGTTTTTTTTATAACCGAGAAATCTGTATGTGACCCGCCCTTTGGACCAATCACAGCCTTCTAAACTCGGTGGATAATGGGCCTGCCCCTCTAACCTTCTCCACTTAAATACTGGGCTTCGCTTTGCATGGTGTGGAGCTAAAATATCCATTTTTATTTGACATACTTCTATTCTATTCCATTCAGTGAAACAGCTTTTTAGTTAACCTTAACAACATAAACTTACTAAATTTAAGAGTTTTCTATCCTCAACTTCCTCCCTGATTCCACTTATAGAGAAGTCAAATTCCAAATGGTCCAGTAATCCAGACAAATTAGTTATCAGTGCTCCCTTTTCCTTCAATCCCAATGAAAGCACTCACTTGATCCAAACCCTCAATCTTTGTATGCACAATTCGATGAAGGAGTACTCGTGCAAGCCATCGCTACAAGGAACCCTCCTTGGGGGCCTTTGGACAGCATACTCGGGCAGGCCAACGCTAGAGGAAGAAGTTTTGCTGCTCCAATCATGAGTCGAAGTAAAGAAGCTTTAGTTCTTGACCGTATTGCTTGAGCAATAGGGGTTGTGGCTTCAGCCCCCCGACTAGTTCTATATATACAAACAATTTTTCTTTTAAACTGGTAACCTTTCTATATATACGAACCTTCGATGGGAACTTTTTTCCTGTTCCCAAAAATTTGCTCAAGTCTTGAGAGTTTCAACAACCCTTTAACCCAATGCTCAACCTCATTAACTAAGGTAAGATATAATCGATATTTGTAATTTAAATACAAGCTATAACACAACTATGCTCAAGATGCTTCTTAGGAGCATCGCATGGGCAGTGCCAAGCAAGATTGCTAACACTCTTTTTAGCTGGGAGGAGCTAGGAACAGAGAGAGATGGAGGATCAACCCCTCATGTATATGGTGGACAATTTGGAAAGAAATTAATGATAGATGTTTTGAGGATAGGTGCACCAAAAGATTAAGCTAAATTGTTTTGTTATTTTGCTTTTGGTGTACTAAATTGTACTCTTGTATATGTTTTGAGGATAGGTGCAACAAAAGATTAAGCTAAATTGTTTTGTTATTTTGCTTTTGGTGTACTAAATTGTACTCTTGGTATACAGAATCAATCCTAGATGTGCTACATACCATTTAGGTTTGATCAATTTCTGGCATACTCTGTATCGAATCTCACTCTTGTAAATATGGTTTTTCAGTACTACATGAGTAATGGATTGAATACAAAATGTTACTTGATTCAAAATAAAGTATTAAAATCAAATGAATGTGAAATTCTAGATTTTCAAAAAATTGCAATTATAACAGTTTCAACGTAAAGTATCGAATTTTAAGGGTTGGCAAAAGAGGAAATTCTACCACTACATTTTTATATAATTGTGTTCTAATGAAGTTGTTGAACATAGCTATGGAATAAAATTGAAATTTGAGCTAGCTGTTCGATGAGCTCTAGAAATGGGTCTTGAAAGGGGACTTTTTGTGGGAAGATGATGATTAATGGTGATGGGTTAACACCAATTATATTGGTTTATGTTTGCCAGGATTCTAATGGACTCAATAATCCTAATGTTCAACAAATTGAAGTTGGAATTCAAGGACCAATCCCAAATGAAAATGTGGGATTTTGGCAACTTTAGGCTCAATGTCAAGTACTAAAGACCCAAATAAGTCGAATAGTCTGGAATCTGGATATAAGATGTTGATACATATGAGTTGCAGAAAGTTGTTTAGTATAGTTGGGAAGATAGGTGCAACACTTAATTTTCATAGAGCGTCTTTGAGGTATGTCAAGCTCTAAATTATCTTACGAGTTTTCAGACTACTATATGCCTTCGAACTAATGTATTAAATCAGATTCCATACACCTGCAGGACAAGCTTGCATGGTTCGTTCCATGGTTGACCCAAAATGATGACATCCCCTAAAAGACAATTTTAAGCTTGAGAAAAATGTTTTATTCGTATATAAATCCTTGTGCTAATTGTGTGAGGCACCATATCATTTAAATATCTCTCATGACTTGTAGTTGTTGATTACAAAACTCATGACATCTTTGATATGATAAAATAATGATTCCTTTTCTTGATTATTAAAGAAGAAATGAAATGAGCCTTTGGTGCTATCAAAGAACGGAGTACCCACACATCTATTGGACTTCATTTGCATCTCAATATATTAATTTGATGTTCAGTAAACTTTCAAGGTAAACCCCTTCACTAAAATCTTTGCTCGGTCAATTTGATGTTCCAACTGTGTCATCATCCATCTCTATTGACAATCTTTAAAATCGAACCTTTTCTCCACCGATTTTGGGATTGTGATTTTGATTTCGTCTCTTTGTATTGATATCTCATTCGGACAGTCTCCACCATCTCCTGCAATCTGGATTCGCACCCACTTGAGATGATTCTTTAGATTTGTCTCTTCTTCAGTTGAGACCCAACCACCGCAAATATTTCCAATCTCTTTGAACGTTCCTTGAGACCATAGATGTAGCAGCACACCCACGGCTTGAATCCAAGTGCTGCTAGATTTTTTATCGAATCTCCATTCCCTATGCATAATCTACTCTGCCATATTCCGGTTCGAAAATTTGAAAAGGAGCATACTATTATCCATTTCGTAGATGTTGACCCCAAAAGTTGTAGTCCATGTAATTGCGTATCACCTTTTGATATGTGAGATTGTCAGACTCTCTGTTTCTCCCTCAGGGAAGGATGCAACAATGCATCTCTTGAAAAGGACAGTGTCTTTGGTTCTAGGAGGCACTGTGACATTAATGTCTCCTTTGCTGGATGAAACTAATGAAACACGGAAGATGGCAGAATGCCATTTACTCTCCCCTGCGACGTAGCATTAGAGAGATCCTTCTTATAAGTTTGGGTTGTTCTAACAACAATTCATGGTTGGAGCATTACATGAACCTTCCTATCTAAATGCTATCTCATTCCACCCTGCACTTAAGGCTAGTTCTGGGATAATGATTACTGATTTTCTAGCCCATGAACTGATAGAATGTTTATGTATCTACAGTGTCCATTAACTTTCCTAGAGCAAAAAAATATCTGATAATTTCTCCTTGTTCTTCCATCTCCTTATCGTCATTTTCTCACCTTTAGAAGCTTCTTTGAGTATGTTGCAGATCCATTTCATGACCTTCGTGCTCATTATTGATCTTCTCATCATGTTTCAGCTTCTCTCTACCCATTCGTACCATGTGACCCTACCCACTGTCTGCTAATGTCGAAGGATTTAAATCCAGCGTTGAAATGTCTCAGGCTGTCGAGAAAAGAAAGAGAAGAAGAGAAGGGGCTTGGAGGTAACATAGAATATGGTGGCTCACAGACAAAAGAAGGTTTTTCCGGCTAAGATCACCGAAAAAGGGATGAATCCCTCTTAGGAAGTAGGAAAGAGAGAGTTCTCAGGGAATGCGTCTGAGAGCATTTTAAAGCTTAAGTAAGCAAAGATGAGAGAAGAACATCTTAGGGTTCATGCTTTTTAAAAAAAATGGTAATTGTTTCTATTTCTGTAGAACAGTATACAGGTTGTACTGAAAATCATATTTACATAAGGAACTCTAATAATACGAACCTATCCCTATAATGAGTCTTTTTTTTTTTTTTTGAAACTTGGTAACTTTGTATTATAACACAATAGTACATGGGTAGTACTAAACCTTATATACAGATGGACTCCAAAACTCCACTGTTCAAAATCTAAATTGAGTCTAAAACTTCAACTATAGAGATAGTTTCATTTGAATATAATTGATTGCACCAAAAACATAACAACAAAATGCAGTTGAGTTTAACTCTCTATATGCTCTCAAAACACCTAGAATTTCTCTCTTTCCAGTTTGCCCACCAGATTGAAGCAGGGATAATTCTCCATCTAGTTCTGTCTTTAGCTAGCACTCCTACCTCCTCCCAACTTTTTAGGGCTTCAGTAATTCTCCTAGGCGTAATTCAGGATATGCCTTTGAGACTCAATTTAATATATGAATAACTTTGGTTATTCATGTATTAGTTTTATACCATGTTTGGTTTGTAAATAGAATAAAAGTTATTCATCTATTAATTTTATACAATGTTTGGTTGGTAGGTTTCAAATGTTGTATAAAAGTTATTCATGTATTAATTTTATACAATGTTTGGTTGTGTTTTAGTGATTCCACATGATTAATACTTCATAACTTATGAGGAAATCTATGTATAATTTTATGTAGGGTAGAAGATGGAATAAGTTATGTGGGTATAAGTTATGTGGGTATTAGTTATACATAGATTAAAATAACAAAAATCCATATTTACCCCTTCTTTTTTACCATAAGGATAGCTTGGTTAGGGACAAATTACGTAGGGACCCAGTAATATATAAATTAGTAATAGTTATCTGTAGTTGAATTATGGATATAATATATACAAATTCATAAGCAATTATAATTATAATTTAAAATATTTATTTATATCTTTAAATAATAACAAGTATTCTTACAATAATTCACAAAGTGGCATTTTAGGAAGCAGCAATCACTGCTTCAGTTGTTTTCTCCTTTCTCTTTGACAATACTTAATTCCCTACATTATCAATAATTTCTCTGGTTTATATAAGGTACTGGATTCTTTAATTCACTTTTAATTTTTTTTTTTTTTTAATTTGTGTATTTAACGTGATTCAAGATTAGAAAAAAACAATGTATTTAATCAAATATCAATTCCTATAATTTTATATACTAAACCAGATTATAATTACTTGATGGGTCATGTATAATAAACTTATAACAAATCAAACTTTCAATAAGAAATAATCCATGTATTTTTTATTCCTACACAACTAATGCCTACATAATTAATACCTGCATAACTTATTCCTACTTAACTAATACTTGCATAACTTTTTCCTGCATAACTAATACCTACCTAACTTATTCCTACATAATTAATTCATGCATAACTCTAACCAGTAACCAAACAACCCCTTATGGTTTAAGGGGGGAGTACTTCAAGCCATAAGGGAAAAGAAGTAGCTACAACTCGATCCCTAATTGATGAAGTTGAGGAGGAAGAACAAGATGATAAACAATATGATGTTGATTCATTTGTGTTCTGGTTTGATTTTACTCGTCTTTGATCGGATTTTTTGCTATCAACTTTGTAGTTTTAAAATTGAAAGATTTATCTCTATATATTTATTTTGTCGAGTCCTTTATAATTTAGTTGTTTACTTTTCTGTGCAAGGTTTATTTTGCCATAAACTTCAATGAAGCGAGCACTTCGCTTCACACTCTATACAAATCAAACCCTTGTCACTTAGCGCTTCACACTTTCAAAAGGACTAGGGAATACATGCATTGTATGTAATTAAATATATCCCCGTTACAAAATGTGATACTATTCTGTTCTTTGTTTGGTTACATTTTTTTATTCAGGTAAAAGTTATACTAGTGTAATTTTATATCGGAATCTTGGTATTATTTCATACCACACCTAATGTGGGATAATAATCCAAGAATTAGCTACTTCTTGATAAAACATGTAAAATATCAAACTTGAGCTTTTGTCAAAGCCGTTTCCTTTAACTATCCCGTTAGCGTCTTTGATCGCTCGGTCATATGCTAATTTTACACAAATCAATATTGAGAAGCATGTGCCCATCACTCCGGTGAAAGAGAGGGCACTCGTCAAAGTCAGCCCCATCTTAGGTAGGTTCAAGTTCAACTACCCGCAATGCAAATAGCTTTCTCAAAGGTCAAAATAAAATGAATTATCCAAAAAACTTACATAGTTTAAAATAAAGCATGCGTTAGATTATACATCACACATCCTATTTTCATGCAATGTTCAAAACAAATCATAAGTACTAGATAATCTAAGGATAATAAATCTCCGCATTGAAATCACAACATCAGATTGTTTACAAACCAATTGACCCCTAAGTTTCCACAACATTTGTTTCTTATTTGCTCACATGGACTAGGGCAAAGGAGGCAGTGATATCAAAGGAGAAAAAAAATCAATATTCATATCAACAGTAAAAGAGGATTCCGCTAAAATTATATTCTAGAGGAAAATAAATTCTCTAGCTGAAAGTAACATTAGCTACAAATTTACCTAGGAAATTCAATTTTCCTAGCAATCTTTTACATTTTAAATCTCGGAACAAAATAGCTTGGAATTAGCTTTAGGATATTCCCTAGCTAAAATATAGATGCGAACTCTTCAAGCTAAGTTATGATAAATTTTTGCAGGAATATATTTCACACCAAAAATTTCCCCAAATATTTTTGGAGGGAATACAAATTATAACTCCTTCCCTTTTAGAATTCCCTCTCTTTTCTTTGTTCTTTTTCAATTAGAACTCCCCCTCTTGCTAAACAAACTCCCATCATGTCTCTCTTTTCAGGTAAGCTAATTCATTAACGTATACATATATGCTTTCTATGTATCATGTATGTTTGTATGTATTTATGTACCTAGATGTATTGGCTTTTCTATGTTTGTTTATTTTGCAGTTAGGGTTTGTATATGATTCAGTCAGATCGAAATGGCGCGGAATGAAAATTGAGAGCGACTCAAACCCCAACAGGATGCTAGCTAATGAGTACCGGTAAGTTTTATCTAAAGAAATTTAGTACTCGATTTCCTGAACATTTCCTACTCCTTAATCTTCTTTTCCTCTGTATTCGCAACCCCTTGTCTAGACCTAGTTATGTTTTGTTGTGGATAAACATTTCCTACTCCTTAATCTTCTTTTCCTCTGTATTCGCAACCCCTTGTCTAGACCTAGTTATGTTTTGTTGTGGATAACTAGTTATGAAAACTCTGTATTTGCCTTTTGGATGATCTGCTCACAACAAAAAGTTATGCTTAAAAAATGAGTAAAGATCAAAGTTTTTTTCATTAAACTTGTTGAAGAATGTTTAGTTAACATGTACATTTATTGTGTGTTTATGCACTTGTATAGAAAGATTTGTGACAGATTTGTGTTTGCTGGATGATCTATGAAATTGGTTATGGTGATTTGAATATTAGGTCAAATTTTAGATGCTTGTTCTCTACTCATCTATTTGATCAAAATAATTTGTTTGGGCAAACACTTCTTTTTATTTGATGGATGGAGATGTTCAATGAGAGACTAGTGGTGAGTTTATATGTTTAAACTAATAAAAGGAATCATCAACCAATTCTATATTATGCTACTCTTTTACGAGCTATAATATGAAATGATCTAGTTTTTAAGTTGTATTATGTATTTATTGAATTTCCATAACCTTATGTTAGGCTTGCGAATAGGAATTCTTGAATAATAATGGATCTTGCTATCTACTGAGAAACTTCCCATAGTGACAAGTATCATTTTTATTGATAGTGTGGCTAAAAGACCTTCACCATTGATAAATATAGCAGTGACTTAAAATAAAAGTTTCCCATCCAAAGATAGACTACAAATGGAGCATATGCCTTGATATTTAAGGAGCATTGGAGCCCTTCCTCAACAAATATTTAAAGTTAATTTCTACTGCATTTAAGTGGTTTGTAACTAAAGTACCAAAGTTTAATTAGTGTCGTCGTAATTTTTTTCTCATTCTCAGCATCCGGATACTTTTATAATTGTTCTAAACTTATTTGGGGCAATCTTGTTTCTTTATTTTCCTCTTGTTTGAAAGGTTGTATAGAATTTTTGTAGTAATTATGTTAGTTAAAGATTTATTTGGAAAGCATTTAGTATTTCTAAAAAGGATACAGTAAAGTGAACTTGAGTAAAAATATGATTTGCGAAATAAATGATGTTGGACTTATCTTTTGAATTTTGTGCATCTCAAAATTGAAAAGTTAGTATATGAGGAAATATATACAAAAGTGAGTTGTAGTAGCATGTGCAGTATCACAAACAGTAATGAGATCACAACAGATGTTGTTAAAACTAGAATTGATATGTCAAAATGTGTTTTTATGGTGATTTATCCCCTGCTTATTCTTGAATTTCACAGTTTTAGCACACATTTGTTTGTAACTTGCATTTTTTGGTCAAAATTTCAAATTCTTGAAGTTCAATCTCAAAGGCTAATATTGCAAAGTAAATAATGTCTGCTAAGCTTGTTACAAGCATTATGTGGAGGACTTGGCACTAGTCCTCATTCAACACTACACTATCAATCTTAAATTTCTTTCTTAGTGGGTAACTAATACTAGTTTATATTTTTTTGAAACAATGCAAGCACATACAAAGACTTTACTGACATATAATGCAAGAACAACGTCTACTTCAGCAAGCGATAGCAAGTCTGGGTACCACTCCAAAGGACATCAGCCAAGAAATGGTAATTGCACAAATGAGTGAAAACTTTTCATTTTGTTTTGCTTATGATTTTGAGTTTGTGATTGTATGTCTATTGTCATTTTTAACTTACCCTACTAAAATGTTGATTAAATTAATGTGTTCGAAATGAATGGCTAAATAGTAATTAATCTTGTGTGTATTTTAGTTTACTAAGGACCTATTAAAAGTCAATGAGATGGGGGTATGAATATTGTGGAGAGATCTATCTGTAGCGCTTATTTACATACAATTCTTTCGTTAAAGTTGGATGTTTTGAATACTTGTTAGTTATTTCATTTTGCCCAGAACTCCTGAATCCTTTGATCCAATGACAGTTCTTTCATGGTTCAATTCTTAAACAATTCAGAATTGATTCCAGTATATTGTAATCCTACTGCCATTGTTCAAGTAGTGAGAACAGAACCCAACATTGATTGATTTTTGTTTACTTGGACAAAGTTTCCTTTCCGTTGCTCTTTGCTTCTAAAATGATTTGATATCTCTTTATGGATAATCAATAGGAGCTTGTGATGGTCATGTATATAATTTCTCCTAGAAACTAGTGCGCACAAAGATTGAGCCATGTCTTACTCGATTATTGTTTAACTATAATTTTTTGATTTGATAAATTATGTTATTTGATTAGTATCTAATTACCTTTATTTGTTTGGAGAGTACATTTATTCACAAAGCATAAACGAAGTGGATGTGATTTGTAGTTGTACCCCAAGGAATGAAGTTAGATATGGAATGGAAATGAAAATAGATGTAGACAATGGTTTTGGTTTTTCTGGACCAACCTTAAGATAGTAGAAGTTGATCTTATTGTACTTTTTGAGTTAAGGTGACATTTGACATGATTGTAAAGGTACATAGATACCAATTATTAAAGATTTCTTGGAAGTTGAATGGCATCTATTATTTTCATCATATTTCAAATTATATACAAAAATGCAGTTGTGTTCCTTATCCCTATTAAGCCATATATATTTTATAGGTATATTCCTAACAAATTGTAAGTAAGAATTAACATAAAAAATTTAGCTATGAATTTAGCTTGGACAAAACACTAGAAAAAGAACCTAGCTAAATTAGCTACGGATGAGAAATATCCCTAGCCAATATTTAGCTAAGAGCCTATTAGCTACGGAATTTTGCTAGGATCATTTTCCTAGCTAAAATGACATTAGCTAGGGATTTTACAAGTTAGCTAGGAATTTGGTCTCTAGCTAATTGCTTGTGGGCTACAGAATCTGTGTTCTCATCAATGAGAAGATAAGCTCTGTGAAAATGTACGGGTTCATTACAGCATCTCATGTTAATGAGTCCAGAATAGTAGTTGCTCCATGCTTCTGTTAGGCGAACTTCTTATTTGGTGCTTTACATAACCACACCACGAAGAGCCAATACCAAGAAATCTAGGTGGGGTTTTAAAACTATTTTCTACAACAATCAACTTTATCACAAAGCCAGACATTAGATCATCTCTATTTCAGCCGAATGACCTTTAATAGTTCCCAAGCCGTATTGTAGGCTAATAAACCCTTTCCTACATCACCTTCCCTCCCACAAAAACACAGCTCCTTTAAAGAAGTACAAAATTGTTGCACTAACAAACATCACAAAGCCAGACATTAGATCATCTCTATTTCAGCCAATTGACCTTTACTAGTTCCCAAGCCGTATTGTAGGCTAATAAACCCTTTCCTACATCACCTTCCCTCCCACAAAAACACAGCTCCTTTAAAGAAGTACAAAATTGTTGCACTAACAAACATCAAAGACCTTTTATCACACTTGCCAACGGTGTCTATCCCCATTGCTGAAGAGATTGAGAGGATCATAGGTATAGGTATTTGTGTTTGGAACTTTTAAATACATGTCATACGTCTACTAATGCTTCCAAACATAAAGAGCAAATAGCTTTAATAGCATCAATTTGAAACAAATGCTAAAATATGCATTCAGAGGAATGGAAACTTACACTCTCTTTGTCCCCATCTTTTAAGATCTTCCTGTCACAGAAATGTCCGGGACTTTTTGGGTGCACTGCTGCCTTCTTTGGCTTCTCTGCTCCCAATCCTCTCTTATTTTTCTTGATATAAGCTGGCACAGGTTCCAATCTACCCTGTTGAGGCCACAAACAGATCAAAAACATTCACATTGCAACATTATGCAACTGAAGATTCCAAATACAGATATATCACCTACACCATGTTTTATAGAAAAAACGAATGTAATATAGGCTTGTTTCTAAACTAGCCATTTTCAAAAGGCAGTGCCTGTCAAATTTCTTTTCTTAGGGGAAGATAAATGGGGAAGGAAGATGGTCGGTGCATGGGAATGATGAACCGCTGATGCATTTACCACACTATGCATCAACATAGACCCACTATCAAGTAAAAGAGGAAGGAAATAAAGATTTATTCCCTTTTTTTTTTTTTTTTTGATAACAAGAGTAACTCACAGCTGCTACCCTTTGGATGCACATAGGATAAAAGCTCCGCTCCTATGCAATAGCTCGCAAACCACACCGGAACTGTAACCCGCACAAAGCAAGCCTGGTGCAACGAGCTCGACCCTATTTGAGTTTCCAAGCAGGTATATGGAAGAACAATCTTTCAAGGGGGTTGAGTTAGGAAAGCATACATACAGGTCAACCTAGAGAGTGGTGGAATGCTCTGGTCGGCTGTGCACCAGCACATCAGAAGCAAATCTCGACTTGGATTAGGTAAATAGGGCTACCACTTGGTGTGTGGTCCACTTTTACACTAAAATGGTGGGATTAGCTATCTCATATAGAAGGTGGATAGGTAATCCCATGGGATATCCCACCATTATACCAAAGGACCCCTAAGAGAGTATGAATTTAACAAAGGAAATCAAACCAATCCCCATTTTAAATGCACAAGAAAAAATCATCTTCCACGCTTAACCATCAAATCAGAAGCGGTGTTTTTTCAGTTAATAAAAAGGTAAGGCAGAGAAGGTAATCTCAAGAAACAATGGAATTGCAAAAGCCTTGTATAGACATGGAACTTAAAGAACAGAATAGTAAAGGAAGGCAAGGAAACTAAGTAGTAAAGGAAAAGGGTACCTGTTCAGCAATGCCAAGTCCAGTTCCTTCCCTCCAGCCATGTTTTTTTAACAACTGCAACGAGAAGGTATGTATGAGTAAAACATCCAACAAAAACAAAATACCTAACTTGTTGCGTGTTTCACAGAGAAAGAAGCGAACCTTAAAACCAAGGTTGGAGGAATCAATAGGAATGGAAGTTGAACAACTCATTCCTTCATCAGATCCCATAACTCACTCCGTGCCCCAAACCCTACAACAAAAATCAACAATCACCAAATTTCTTTCTTTATATATACAACTTCTCTCGAATTCAAATTCAGATAGGGCTGGTAATGGCTTGGTGCGGGCGATGCAGATTTTGTCAAACCCACGAAATTCGAGTCCTTTGCTGCCAAGATTATTAACGCAACAATCAGTAATGGAGGGATTAACCGTGAAGGATTTATTTTTGACAAGGGTTTCATTCATTATTTTTCATCTCAGGTTGAATTTGGACTAAAACTCTTTAAAAAAAAAAGGGAAAAAGGACAAATATACCCGAACTATCGTAAATGGTATCTAAATACCCTTTGTTATACTTTTAGGACACTGATGCCCAATTATCTATTTTGATCAAATTACATAATAATTCAAGCATATAATTTAATTTTTTTTTGGGAAAAAGGACTAATATACCAATGTAAATGATCTAAATTCTGCCCGTTATACTTTTAGGACACTGATGCCCCTACCGTTCAAATTTTAGGTTGTATATACCCTTTGAACTAACGGAGAAACACGTGTCACAATCTTAACGGTCTATCCAAAATTTATTTATTTTTTATCCCTAATTAAAAAGCCGTTAAGATTTTGACACGTGTCTCTCCGTTAGTTCAAAGGGTATATACAACCTAAAATTTGAATGGTAGGGGCATCAGTGTCCTAAAAGTATAACGAAGGGTATTTAGATACCATTTACAATAGTTCGGGGGTATATTAGTCCTTTTTCCCAAAAAAAATTAAATTATATGCTTGAATTATTATGTAATTTGATCAAAATAGATAATTGTTGGATAATATTATTTTTTTATCACCTTTTAACTAGCTATGAGAAGAATTATTTTGTTGTCATGGTTGCTATTTTGGGAAAATGATCAAAATAGTCCTTAATGTATGTACTTAGATTGATTTGGTCTCTCATATATGCAGCTTATGGAAAAGGTCCTTTATCTTTGTTAAAAACTTATCAATTTAATCTTTCACCCTAAAACCCTAACGACACAAAAAAATTCTGTCAAATTATACAGAGATATGCAACTCACGTGACATTGAAAAGACGAATGATCTACTTCAGAAATTGAAAAGACGATTGATCGATCAAAGGAGAAGAATCGCCAAAAACAATCGGAAGACTCCATCACCAAAGCTTAGAAAATGGGAAACACCGAGAAATTGAAGAATCAGATCATGGAGCTCAAGTTCACATCGAGAAGCCTCCAACGACAAGCTGAAAATGCGAGAAGGACGAAAAGTCTGAGAAGTTCAAGGTGAAGAAGGCCATCGAGAAAGATAACAGCGCTAGAATTTACGCCGAGAACGCCATCCGCAAGCGCAGCGAACAAATGAACTATCTCTGTCTCTCCTCTCGCCTTGACATCGTTGTGGCTCACCTAGATACTCAGGCGAAGATGACGATGATCAACAAGCCAATGTCCTCGATTGTCAAATCATTGGAGTCTTCACTCAACACAAGGAATCTACTGAAAATGTCGGAGACGATGGATTCATTCGAGCATCAGTTTGTGAATATGGAGGTTCAAGCTGAATTCATGAAGAGTTCTATGGCTGGAAGTACTTCCTTATCGACTCCAGAGGATCAGGTCGGCAGCTTGATGCAACAGGTGGCTGATGACTACGGACTCGAGGTGTCCGTGAGGCTTCCACAAGCAACCAACCATGCTATATCTTCTATGGATGAGGAGAAGGTAAGTGAGGATGATCTATCCAGGCGTCTTGCTGAGCTCAAGGCCCATGGATAATTGAGAAACTAAAGATTCTTATGTTAATATAGAATCTTTGGTATTGGTGTAATGTGATACAGTATGTGGTGTATTGAACAAAAATCTTAAACAAAACTTTTGTCTTCCATTAGATCAGTTCCAAAGGATGAAAACTCCCGTCTTTCCAACAAAACTTCATGCACCAGATGCATTCTGATAAGATGATGAGAATCAAATTTGACATTTCAAAGTTATTGAGTAGAATTGTCGCACTTGAAGAAAATATGGAAACATATGAAGCTGCCGAGAATTAATGAAGCGCAAAAATGATTGACTCGAAGAAACTATGATATGATTTATTTTTATTTGTACTTGTATTGTTGTAGTATTAGTCGATAACATTTAAGGTGGTCATTTGAAGGCCAATATATTGTGGAAAACTGTTGATGATAACCTTAAATTTCATTTAGCGACCTTATAAATAAGGCATATAGTGTCCTTATATATGGGCCTCTCTCTATATGACTATGTCTCGTTTGACCAATTTATATTTTATGCCCTGGTACAGTGTGGAAAGGAAAATCCTACTAGATAAATACAAGGTTGATCCATCGATATGTTGTATATGAAGTTGATGCATTCATCATGTGAAATAGGATTGAAAATCCTATTGATCCAATTTATAGCACCAGATAAACTTTTCCTAGTATGTTCATTTCGGTCCCGTCAAATGTCACAACTTGAACATTGCTTCTTGTCACATATGTCATTCCGATCTCAACACTTTTAAGCGTACCCAATGATAAAGTCGATTGCATAATTGTGTATGATTTCCTGTGGCAGTAATAGAACATTGTCTTCATCAATAATGAGGCACATTATTAGTAGCTAGGATGTGTGCTCTGTACAGCAACAACAACAACGAAAAGGTGTCTCTAGTGCAATCTCATGGTTATTAAACTCCTCCATATCACCTTTCTTTACTTGTGATAATTCATCTATACATCATATTCGTGCAATACCAAGCACAACTCTTAAGTGCATTAAGCCAAAATAACTTTTAAGCACTTTTATAGTGTTTGGATAAAATAAAAAAATATATTTTAAGCACTTATCTTAAGCTCATCCACAAAACATAAAAATTACTAGCTACAAATGACTTGAAAAAAACAACATAATATTATCACCATAAGAACCATTGCTACAGCAACATCATCTATACTTTTCACAAAAAGAAAAAAGCAACTACACCATGTTCAAAAATAAAAAGTAGCAGCAACACTATATTTCCTTCACAAAACAAGCAGTGTTTATGTCCATCACACAAAAAAAAGTTGTGGCACCATGTTTATCCCAGCCAAAATTGAAAGCAACACCACATTAAGTATCAAAACAATCTTGACTTGGTCCAGAATTTGGTCTTCTAACCTGCAAGTGTACAATGCATTAGTTTTGTATTTATAATACAATATAATTGAGAGCCAAATCAAAATTTATGCCAAAAAAATTACTTGTAACTTTTCAGGAATTGATGAAGTAGGAGGCATCCAGAAAGCAAAGTCATATGCACCTACTTCAAATTGCACATAATTTTTAAATTTACAGGTCCTTATATTATGGCCAGGCTTATGACATAAGCTACAATTAACAGATATTTGTTTTTTTTTTCATTCTTGTTCTGCTTGATCTTGCCTTATCTTGCTCTCGTCTCCTCAATTTCTGGTCTCTTTCCCTCTTCTTTGGTCTTACAAGTCTCGGAGGCAAATGAGGAACCTTATTTGATTTAGGCCACAATTGTGATCCATTTATCGGAAAGATGGTCTTTTTGTAAATTCTTTTATATGTATCAATTTTGTAGCAATCATCAACATAATCAAGAACCACATCATTTTTAGCCAAAACAGCCGATATTGCATGTTTGCAAGGAATTCCTGTCCATTTTCTACAACTACACTTTCTGTTTTGTAGGTCCACAGCCCAATTGTCGGTAATCGATGCTCCAAGAATCTCATAATTCCATTGATTTGATATTTTTGGAATAACCACAGCTGCCACAGATTCATTCTTGTGCAAGATGCTCTTGATCCGAGGACAAATATCACCTGAATTCCATCTTTCTGCTTTCTCCCTATTAGTGTGGAATCTAGCCATAAGAAGATATCTTATTTTCTCCAACAAAGTTATGATTGGCTTGTCTCGAGCATCAAGAATCATACTGTTAAAACATTCACACATATTATTCAACAAAACATCACATTTAGCACATGTAGAAAAATGTGATTTAGACCATTCAATAGGTGATTTTTCATTCAACCATTCAACGGCTTCGACATCTAATTCATGTTTCTTCTCCATGCAAATTTTAAAAAACTCAACAGTTGAAGCATTTGCAGCAGCCCAAAGAGCATTCTTGAGGGACAAACCAAAAAAACCATCCTTCTTAAAATTATTATGGAGGTGTCGCACACAAAATCTATGATCAACATATGGCAAAATCTCGTTAAATGCTTCGACAAGACCTTTTTGTTTGTTCGACATAAAGATCCAGCTTTCTTGATCGTCAATCTCTAAGTTACCAGCCAAGTGGTTTAAAAATCATGACCACGTCTCCTTAGTTTCCCTTTCAACAACGGCATATGCTATTGGAAATATGTTATTGTTAGCATCTAGACCCACTGCTGTCAATAATTGATTCCCATACATTGGTCCCTTCAACCAACACCCATCCACACCTATTATTCTGCGACATCCAGCCTTGAAAGCCTCTTTACAAGCAACAAAACATAAGTAGATTCTTTGAAATTTGTATGGCTTATTAGGCATCTCAGTATCAGTAAATTTCATATAAATTGAAGTGCCTGGATTTGTTTTGTAAATTTCATGAACATAGTCCCAAAGAATGGCAAATTGATCTTTTAAATTTCCATCAAGTAATGCAATTGCCTTTTTCATAGCCGTCCTAGCTTGAGTTAAAGTAACATGAGCTTTAAGCTCGACACTAACCGTATCTCTGAATTCAGACATCTACCATCCCCTATTATGTTTAATTCTATCAAGATAGGTCCTTGCAATGAATGAAGAAGTTATGGTCTTGTTATAATGGTGTCAATTTTTACAACTATGTGAGGGACTATAAGTTTTTACCTGAAACATATTTTCCCTGTGCATTTTTTATGCCATTATTTCCCAGCTATAATCATTGTGTATACACTTTGCCTTCATCCTTACTTTATCATTCTTTTTCCACTGAATATACCTTTCTTGGCTTACCTCATGAGTTGTTACATCATTTTGAACTCTTCCTTGATTTTGAAAGTGTATTCCAAAGCCAAAATTGGATTTTTTCCATCAGTCTTTGCATTGTGCTTCGGAAAATCAAAACTTTCATTGTCTGAATCACCATCCAAACTCTTATTGTCTTCAGAGTTAACACAATCAGGATCCCCATCTTCATGTAACATCTTCTTTTGAATTTCATCAGTAATAAGCTCTTTGCCATCCTCAAAACTATGTTTATAGTGTCCTTGTTTATCAACCATCAGCTCGTCATTGGAGAATTCATTTTCAGAATCCTCAAAATCATCTCCCGAATATAAGTTTTCCCTTTCAAACTCTTTGTCAACAGGTCCAACGACATCTTCATTCTCTGGAATGAGACTAGTTCTGCAACCAAACTCAATTGGATCGTCTATTCCAATATAAGAGTCCAAATGCTCAAAATATAACTCTACTACTCTATCTTTAGGGATGAATTTTTTTATGTTATGCGCTTCAACCTCCATGGAGACTAATCTCCATTTGTTACCAAGATTCTCACATTTATGTCAAAATATTATTGAATCATTCAGGTAACCACATAATTCGACCATCTTCTTCAAGTCAGTAAGATTGAGATTCTTCAATTCAACATAATCAAAGTAGTCAATGATACCACCAACATACTGTTTGGATGGTTGATGTTTTATCAATCCTTTATGATAAACTTTGATACTAAAAAATGACTCCTCAAACACAGAATATGCAGTTAAAAGATTACATATTTTAGCCGATTAAACCACATTCTAGGTGTTACAAAACATATATACTTTGTACACCATAACTTCTAAATATTCTTGAATACACAAACCAAAAAAAAACCAATAGTAAAAATAAAAAAAAGTAGATTTTCATATCACCAAAAAGAAAAAACGAATCTTATGTAAAACGATTGGAAAAATAGTACTAACAACCCATCAAATTTTGAATACCAAATAGGCTGGCATTTGGATTGCCTCGACTAAAAGAAAAATAAATTCTTACCATAACAGGGGCTCGATCCCTTGGAATTTCTTTTGATTAACATCGTTCAACAATGGAAAAAACTTGTGTTGATTGATTTTACAAGAAAAGGGTTTTTTTGTTGGAAAAGCGGGAGTTTTCATTCTTTGGAATTGATCCAAGAAAACAGAGGTTTTGTTTAAGATTTTTGTATGTCACGTGAGTTGCACATCTCTATTTAATTTGATAGAAATTTTTTGTGTCGTTAGGGTTTTAGGGTGAAAGACTGAATTGATAAGTTTTTAACATAGATAAAGGACCTTTTCCATAAGCTGCATATATGAGGGACCAAATCAATCTAAGTCCATATATTAAGGACTATTTTGATCATTTTCCCTTGCTATTTTTTTCCCACTTGAATTATTTGAGGATAAATAATTGTCATCTTAATAAATTGATCACTCAAAAAATGTCAATTTTCAATTTAAAATAGATAAATCATCTACTTTTAAAATCGAAAAAAGGGTCAATAATGGTAAAATTGAATAATCATCTACATTTACACATAAAAATTGCAAGTTATAATTTTAATATGTGTGTAATTTTTTAAATTGTTCAAAATACAAATAATTAGAAAACTACACACACACACACATATATATATATACACACACACACACACACTAGACAAGTTAGCACGTGCCAGCACGAGTTTAATATAGAGAAACTTTCACATATAACAAACATAAAAATCATATTTGTATATTATAATTATAGTTTGCATAATTGTGCTCCATAACAAATTTTATGTTTGCTATAGAGCTTTTGGTTTGTATAATTCGCTACAAACATCCAATTTTATACAAATTGTTTAGTTTTGTATAAATTCATTTATACATATGTATAATAAGATCTGTATTTGTATAATTATAAGTGTATATGATGAAAATATATGTATTTGTATTTGTATATACACTTTTCTCTCGCTTTGGTATAAAATGACTAATTGTATACCGAAAATGGCTAATTGTATACCGAATCAGATGGCAAAAAAGGGGATGTTTGCTTTAAATCTATGGCTATAACATTTAATTTGAATTAATAATTTGCTATTTCATACAATTTTCCCTTTAATATACCTTTGTTCGTAATATAGTTTGAGCTGATAATTTATTTTAGAAAAAGAGTTGTAGACAGTAAAGTTTTATTGATAAATCTATACTAAATTTGGATTAAATCTTAAATTCATGATACGTTGACCAAGTCAAATTACTGGTTAATAACGTCGGATTAAAATTACCTAACTACATATACCTTTTTACCCTATTTTCTATTATTTCCTACCATTTTAAAAAATTACAAAAATCCCTCTTTTTTCTCAAATTCTCTCCTTTCTAGATACAAAACTTTCAATCTTTCAACTCAACTATTTTCTCCCTTTTTTCATGCCTATAATCACCGGTTACCTTCATCACTCCTTTATTTTGAATTTTAAATATTCTCTCTCCAGTTAGTGATTTAAAGTTAATCAAGAGGTAGTTCTTCATTTATTTTTTTCTTTCCAATTCTTTTTTTTTTATAGGAAAACATGAACAATAGACTCAATTTATTGACTATGTATCATATGTTTGTTATGTATGTGCAGTACTGTTTTATAACTACATTATTGTTTATCATATTCTTAATTTTTTTTAGGGGGAACCCATCGGTGGCCCCCTAAACTTGGCACCAATTTTCACTTAGACACCTTAACTAAGCTTTGTTCATTTTAGACACCTCATGTCATACTGCATTGTGTCATTTTAGCATTTTTTTAACAATCAGCCAAATATATAAGGTGTGTGTAACACACTCGCTGATGACGTGTCAAAGTGACAAATTAAATAAAAACACGTGGCATATATATTAAAAATAATTTTTAAATAATGATATTCCAAAAACTAAATAACATGTGGAATTTTTTACACAAAAAATTAAAAAAAAAATAACCCAACCCCACCAAGTCATCTTCTCCGCCCCACCCACCCCAACTCCTCCCCACCCACCCAGATCGTCTTCTCCACTATTCCCCTACCCACCCAGCATCTTCTCCACCTCTGCCCACCCTAACCCCAACCCCTTCCCCAATCGTCTTCTCCACCCCTCTCCACCCCACCCATCGTCTTTTTCAAGATTTTTCGTTGCCTTTATTCTTTGCGACAACATGAATTGTAGCCCTTCTAATGTGTTGAAATTTATTTTTTTATGAAATCCCTTCGTATTGAAATTCGTTTTATTTGTCTGTAGCATCATCAAAACTATTTCTCCATGGAAGGAGTTCAAGTTTTGAGAGATGGTGGCTGAAAAATGAGGAAGAAAATGAAAAAAAATAAAATAAAAATATTAAATGAGCCTTTCATGCGCTGGTATTGAGTGTATTACACTCACTATGTCATGTCAGTAAAAAGTGTCAAAATGACACAACAAACCCCTACTTGAGGTGTCTAAAATGAACAAAACTTAGTTAAGGTGTCTAAGTGAAAATTGGTGCCAAGTTTAGGGGGCCACCGATGGGTTCCCCCTTTTTTTTATATGATACATAGCTACGTCAAATTATACAGCATGATACATAAATTCTAATTTATATTACATGTATCGATCTCAAACCAAACAACTTATGGGCAACAATTACATGTTTAATGTATCACGTAACAATACAATACTTATCAATTTAAACAAGATACATAAATAGTAATGTATCATGCACTAATTTTTTAGATATGATACGTAAATTCGAATTTATACTAAATGTATCAATTACATAACAACTATCACACGGTATTGTATCGATCTCAAATATAACATCTTATGGGCAACAATTACTTTTTTAATGTATCTAGTATGAATACAATACTTATCAATTTAAATGAGATACATAAATAGTAATGTATCATGCACTAATTTTTTAGATATGATATGTAAATTCGAATTTATACTAAATGTATCAATTACATAGCAACCACCACACAATAATCTATCGATCTCAGATCTAATATCTTATGGGCAATAATTATTTATTTAATGTATCTAGTATAAATACAATTCTTATCAATTTAAACAAGATACATAAATAGTAAAATGCTAAGTAGCAAAGATATTCATGATGTATCTTCTCAAAATTTTCGACAATTTTGAATCAAAATTAAAAGGATCTTCAATAAACCAGGAGAAGAATTTTGAATCTCGAAATTTTCAACAATTTTGAATCAAAATTGAAAGGATCTTCGATGAACTGGAGAAGAAAGAATCTTGAATCTCAAAATTTTTGATAATATTGAATCAAAATTGAAAGGATATTTGATGAACTTGAAGATTCAAAAGGAAATCATTTGTCCAACAACAATTCTATCACTTTTGTATCCTTCATAATTCACCTCGCTTATCCAAAATTTTGACAAAAGTTTTTGAATCAAATCTGAAAGGTTTCTTCGTTGAACGGGGGAGCAATTTGAAATTTTGAATTTCTCCGTTCTATTAGGATTTGCCTCTGTATGATTGAGAGTAAGAAGAAACGTAAGCGTAATTAATGAGATTTAATTAATTTTCAGATTTTATTCCCTTTTAAGCGCAACATAGAAATTTTTCTTGTATTAGAATTAATGTATCCAAAGTGAATTAATGTATTCAAATGGTGACTTATGTATCCGGAAGGTACAAATTTTAAGGAATTATTATAATTAGAAAAAAAAAATAGGGATAGTATGTAGTTTATTTTTTACCCTATGAAATTTACGTAAGTTATACAAAATATCTTATACACTCTACCAAACAAATGCGCGTATGTATTTGTGTTTTGATGGTATCTTTAGTGAAAAGTCAAAACCCCAATTTTCCTTGAAAACCCTTAGCGTCGTCGTTTTTAACTCGTATCGAGATATATATCTATAGTGGACAGGTTGAGTTGTAGCAGAGAAAGAGGAAGAAAATGGGAGGAGGAGAAGAAGATCAACAGAAATTGAAGAGCACAGCAGCAGCTGCGTATGACTACGAGAATGATCCAAGATGGGCAGATTATTGGTCCAATATACTCATTCCTCCTCACATGGCTTCCCGTTCTGATGTCGTCGACCATTTCAAGCGCAAGTTTTATCAACGATACATAGTCAGTATTCTTCTTATTCTATTTTGGGATTTCGGTCCAACTTGATAATTGTTCATTGCTATATTCGAAATCATTCCACTTCAGCCAACTTTCTTTACTACTACATATGTCTTTTAGTTAATGTGTTAATCTTGATTACTGTTGATTATACTTTCTTGGGACTTGGGACTCCAGTTTTTATATTTTCAAGCCTTAGTTCTAAATTTTTCTTAATTCAATTTAACCGAAGGGTTTTTGGAAAATATTGGGTTTTGGGTAAATTGTTTAGGTATTTAGTGGCTTATAGTTCATTCCAAGTTGAGGGGTTCATTGATTATTTGTTAAAATGGCTACTATGGATGAGTTTAATGGTATTAGCTTGTAACTCTGAGTTGATTGTATACAAATTTCAGGGACTTTTACTCTCTGCACTGAAAATATCTGTAAAATTTTCCAAAAATTGCACCTCTTTTCCAAAAATGTCTACTATGGATGAGTTTTTAGGCCTTTTTTTTGTTTCAAAAAATAGTCCTTTATTTTTGTCAAAAACTCTATTTTTTTTTGGTGTCCCACCCGGTGCCCAAAAAAATAAACAATAAAGTTACTTAACTGTACGTTGTTGCACTACTTCTTTTTCCTAGCACTTCTTGGTGTGGTGGGTCATGAAATTCATGCAGGATCTTTTTCCTTATAGTATACTTTCACTTCGTTGTCACCTCGTTGTCCTTATCTTTTACTATTGACCAAGCTTATTCTCATCTTGTTCCCTACTTTTATTGTATCCATAAGTACATGGAGTTCCAGAGATTTTGGCTTTTTAAAATTTTAGAGGAGAATTTCAATTTGCTTTTTCCCTCCTCTCTAGCTTCTACTTTCTTTTTCTCTTTTTCCCACTTGTGTTATTCATCTTTGCCTTAAACATTTTTGTCACTTACCCTGAGGTATAGTACTGTCTTTTCTTTAGGATAATTTAACGGCTTAGATATTTAGTTGTCTATTGATTGAGATTATTGTTGGATGTATACCTTATTTCACCTGATTAATTACTTCATCCTCCCTTTTCTTGGGGGAACAGATGAAAGTCAGAAGGGAGGCTCCTAATCATGTCATATAATAGTGTGTGAATACTCCTAGGCTCCTAGCAATGTAGACTGATACCAAAAATGAGATTTTTAATACACAATAATGATAAGAGTGGGGAGTCAGTTCAAGTTCTTGAAGTAGCAATCTGCAATTTTGACGGATCCTTGAGCTTTGCTGTACTTAAAATACCATTTCAGATATCTGCAGTGGGACACATCTTTACATTTTTACGTTGATCTTGGGGGATTGCTTTGGTTTGTTTGATTCTATATCCATTATTTTCAGGACCCTGGTCTAGTGGTTGAGCCAATGACTACCAGCAGTTCGTCCCAACCAGCAAGACCATCAGCTGCACAACCATCATCATCATCATCATCGTCCACACCTTCTAATAACCAGCCAAGACAGCGTAACTCTGGTATGGTTTTTTTTTTTTGAATTTCGACTAAATGGAAAGTGCCCTTCCTTCTGGAGAAATTATTCACTTCAGATATATATCTTTGGTTCATTTACATGCAATTTATATAATTTTTCTTGTGTAGGTCAAGCTAGTAGAACTTTGGGCACGTCAACAACCCCAACTTCAAATCCGACATCACTTCAATGGGACCGAAAAACTATACAATTTTCAGTGAATGCTTGGGTACTGTATATTCACACATACACTAGAGATGGGAAACATGTGGACATTTTCTTTAAAACTTAAAACACAATAATATTGTAGAAAATCATGTTTGAGTTAGAATATTGAAGTTTTTGATATACCGTAGAAGATCAAATGGTCAACTTATTATTATTAGTAGTAAAGGAAAGGTGGAGTATATACAACAAGGATAGAATCTTCATGCCTTTAAACTAATATATCTCGTGTATCTACATATGCCAACTTTTTTGTACTTGTGGATGCCTTCTTTATGAGTATGGGTGTGTCTATGGAAAATTTCAGTATAGAATTATTTCTTCCCAAGGCTCTTCTACAGCCTTGTTTTCAATTTATTTGTTATTTGAAATCTGTGGGCAGGGTCATAAAATTGAAAAAGAAAAGCAGAAAGATTGTGAGGAAGAGTTGATTTTAGTATCAATTAGAGACAACTTTGCATCATAGCCTTTTATTTCTTGAGGTCGCCGTGATATCAAGAATAAAGTAATGGCTTAAGTTATTCTAGTGACTAGCCGTCTAGATCTAAGAAAACAAAAACTAGACTCATGTACATGTCTGTGTCAGATTTGTTTACTGTAGCCTCATTCGTTGGTTATTCTAGATGTCATGGTGCATTAATTCTTTCTGCACTCCACCTCCACCCCCTCCAATAAAAGTGTCTTTTGTGGTCGGTTGCATAAGTTGGACACATGTCATAGAAATTCTATGCTAAGACCTCTCGGAAACTTGTGAGTCCAGGTTTATTGAAGCTCCTATCACCATTTTGCTTCTCTAAGGCTAATTTTTCATTATCATTTCTTCTTGTTTGCTGGTATATTCTCTGTGCCTCTGAACTGAAGTTTGGGACACACTGAACAAGATATTGATGATTGGATTTGATACTGTTGCATTGGTATTACTACAAAAATAGTTAGAGAGTTCTTAAATTGCTTATTTTAATGAAGTAGTTCTGAAATTGCTTTCTGGTATCTTCCTGCAGGTTTTTGTTGTTGCAGTTCTCTCAATATTTCCGTTTACACCTGCAAATCTGTCAAACAGAGCATATCGACTGTCCTTCTTGGGAACTGCATGTTCTTCGGTATATTCATTATACTCAGTATATGGGGTAAGTTTTTTTTAAAAAATTATTTTGTTGAACTACATACTAGGGATCAGTTTTATGTCCTTCGGGCTAATGAGGCTATTTCTGATCTGGTAACTTTTTATAGAAACCGAGGGCTTGGAATTTACAAGCAGTGCAAGTTTGGTTGCAGTCCGTTATTGTGACGAAGGATTTCATCTCCTTCATTTACTGTCTCACTTTTGTCACTTCCCATCTGTACCTGAAATGTAAGCTATGCTCCAGTTCGTGTTGTTTCTTTTGATGCTATATTCTTCTTAGTGTATAGCAGCTGTGTAACTTCATTTAATAATTTGTTCATGACCAATGATATGCAGTTTCTTTGATTCCTGTTTTATGCCGATCACTTGACCATATTGGTAAATTTCTTCGACGTAACTTCAGCAGATCTTCTTTGTACAGGTATAAAGCTGTTTTGTTGTGTTACCAAAGAAATTAAAAAGCTGTTTTTCTTGAAATTGATAGTCAGATGAAATAATCATTTGAAATCAACACATATTCCTGATTAGGAGAAAAGCAGTACAACAATCCTATTAAATAATCAAATAACTGTACTACAGGAATCTTTATGTTTCAAACGAATCTGTGATATAGGTTTCTGTAACAGTTCATTCTTACTGCTAATATGGATTAATGAAATGTGTCTGATGTATTATGAATAAAACTAAATTGTTGCTGACCTGCAATCGTGATTGCACAATTTTTTTTTTTGTATATCATCTCTTCTTGAAGTTATCATCTATGTGAACCTTCTAGTTGTATATGATCTTTTCCCTTCCTGTCAAAACATCGAAAACTTTGTATATTTGTGATTATATGTAAATGCCATCTGGTGAATGTTATTATTTGATACCCCCCTTGCCTGCTCATTTCTTATTGATGGTAGGTTGGGTGTTTCAGAGTTATTTCATGCATGTACTTGTTGACCACCTACAGGAAGTACTTGGAAGAGGCTTGCGTATGGGTCGAGTCAAACGTAACTACTCTCAACATACTGTCTTCTCAGGCTGAAATCGGACTGGGATTTCTTCTGGTTGTCTCTCTATTATCGTAAGTGTCAACTTATTCCTGGCCCTTACTGGTGCTTGTTTTCTTGCTTGACGTTCTTATTTTAGTTTTTATATGCATCTAACTGTTCATGTTCATGAAATTTCAGGTGGCAGCGTAATATTATACAAACATTCATGTATTGGCAGGTTTGTCTTTTACTTTCATTTTCATTCTTTTATCATTGGCATCTTTGCCTTTTATATATGATTTATTTCTTTGATTGAAACAAATGATTAAAATTGTGAGAGCATGTTGTTTCTTTCTTCTGTCTCTGTTTTCGTGTTGTTTAATGGAAACATTTGTTGTTGGAATTGAAAATTGGTTCAGCACATAGTTGGATGTATGTAGTTGATCAGGGTTAGGTATGCACCTATTTATTCCAACGACCGCACCCCATTTGCCACCCCACATACTTTTACAGCATCATGATTAAGAATTTTCGGTTGATGAAATAATAGCAGTTATAGTTTCTTAAATCTGGTCCTTTTTCCTTGGTCCGGTACATGTTTTCAATATCCAACTATTCCCATTTGTCAAGATATTTTGTTGTAATGACTAGTATGCAACTCTCTGCAGATATTGAAGCTTATGTATCATGCTCCTGCTACTGCTGGTTACCATCAGAGTGTGTGGGCTAAGATCGGAGGGCTTGTAAATCCAGTTGTTCAATGTTATGTCCCGTTCTTGAATACTCCTATTTCAACTATTCAGAGATGGTGGTTCAGGTAGAAGACTTGCTGAAAGATATACAAGAGTTTTAGGGGAAGGAAATACTTTTTTGGGATTATACTTTGTCCTGAAGGGTGGCTATAAAACTAGAATTGTCTAGTTAATATTCCTAATAATTGCCTGTGGGAGTTACTTCCAAGTTTTCCCCTTTTTGGGATGTGATTTTTCCTCTGTTTAACTGCTTTATTTTGTAAACCAAAATTGTCCAAGAACTGTAGTTGTAGCATCAACTAATCACACTTCTATTCCTCTTGCATGTTTCGATTTTTGACGCCTATTCCTATGTTGTCCCATGAATGGTGATCCTTTGATTCGTCGATAAAGTTATACTGGGATAATAATCCATGTTGTCTAAATGTATATCAAGTGCTATACCTCTGATGTAAATGTAACGTTTTCTATACTCTACCCTCTCATGATCGGATTATACTTCTTTGACGAATATTTGGTCTTTTAAGTTTGGATAGGGTTTTGTTTGCTATTTCACAATTTATCTATAAAGTAAATAGTAATTATAAGGAAAGAGGTAATCAAGGATATAATGATCTTTTAGTTGTGTTATCCAAGTGTTGCTAGTGTTAAATTTTCATAATGTATATATATAGGTCATTGTGCTTTGAGGTGTTTATGGTTTGATTAAAAAAGGACCGAAAGTGAAAAATCTAACCAATCAGATAGTAGTTTGAGTTTGGTTTTGGATTTAAAAATTTGATAATATTTTGTTTGGTTTTATTAAAAGAAAAAATCAAACCAAATTAATAAATTGTATACCCAAATTTTAGAATATTATACAGTTATAATTAATTTTAAATATTTTAATTACTTTTCATAAAATTTTTATTTATAATAGACTAATGAACTTTATACGTTTCAACCTATTTCTTAAAAGAAATTTATGAATTCAAATTTATTTAGTAAAGAAATAACAAGTATAAGATTTATCTAAAAAAAATTATATGCTATTCACTTAATTAAAACTTAAAGATCTTGAGAGATTTCTCCATAATCCAAGAGAACTATAGCTCCTAGCCTCCTATAATAAAAGGGTAATAATGGATAATTGAAAAGCATAAAAAAGATTTTCCTAATCGTACAGAGGGGGGAGGGGACTGAAAGAGAGAAATATATATTAGATATTTTAAAAACTAAACAAAATGGGCAATAACCAAATCAATAAATATGTGTTATATTTGATTTGGTTTGATTCTAATAATTAAAAAAAATTGATTAAATTAATTTAATTTTGATTTTGATTTTAATAAAAAAAATCAACTTAAAACCGACCCATAAGCACTCCTAATTGTAGTACCAAACAATTTTGGTATTGCATATATCTAAAACAAAATTAATTTAAATGTGTGGAATAAAATAATTTTGAATTTTATACCTGATTAATTACAATAATTATTCTGTCGTTGAAATTACAACATGATAGTAAAAGGATATTAACCAAGAACAAAAAATAATTTGTATGTCAATTGATCATGGTTTACTGATGGGTGTGTTTTTACATGAGAAAATACTTTATTTCAAATCTCTATGGTGTAAAAATAAAGATTACTGAGTAAAAATGTAATAAAATTATAAATAATTATGGCCTTGGAGGATTAAGATCTCTTGATCACTATGAAATTAATAAAAAAAAATAATATCATTTTTAG
This sequence comes from Solanum pinnatisectum, assembly GCA_035578085.1. Classification (NCBI taxonomy): domain Eukaryota; kingdom Viridiplantae; phylum Streptophyta; class Magnoliopsida; order Solanales; family Solanaceae; genus Solanum; species Solanum pinnatisectum. Next base: position 8,266,128 of record CM069078.1, on the reverse strand, counting down.
ATCTCTTATTGCCAAAATGTAACCAGACCACCGTCACCCCCATCTTACATTCATAATATTTTGCTAGATTACATATAAATATTTTTTGAGATAATCTTTTATTTATAAACTTACCAAACACTAGAAGTTTCTTTTATAGAAAGAAACTCATTTAATTTATAATTTTTTTTTTAAAAAAAAAACAGTTTCCACGAAAAATATTTGGCTAATACATAAACGTGCTCATATTTACTTGACTTTAACTAGCATCTATTCCCTCCAACTTTGGATGTCCATAATTATGTACTTAAATTTGTATAAAGTAGGACAAATAAACATATGCATATATCCATGTGCATCCGATGTGACATCCAATATGTATTAATGTTTAGTATGATTGATTTCTTAGATGATTATTCCACTGAAGTCATATCTGAGAAAGTTCTTGATTCTACTATGTATAACCAACATTGACCTTGTCTATAATCTATAATAATAAATAAATATAAACAGATAATGTACAAGTCCCATTCTTTTAGCATTAACCATAGCGGTTAATTAACTGCTCTGCACTTGGTTTTTTTCGTACTCTTTTTCAGTTTGTGCGTTTGACAATGATGTCTCTGCATATTCATCTTGCTTCCCTGCTTTTACTATTATCACCATTTCCCCAAATACTTTCAGGTATCACTTTGTAGTCTGTAAGTGAAAATATTTCACACATATTGTTGGATTTTTGAGTAGTATAGGTTAAAATAATAACGTGGAACAAAGGAAAACTAATAGTATTTATTTGTTATGATTTAGATTTAACTTATATACAGTGACATGACATGACAGAGTGAAGATTTACTAATTTGGAAGATGTAAAGCGAGTTTTTCTGCGATTAACATATATTGAAGTGTTCCTATAGCATAAGTTATATTACATCAAGGGTGGAGATAGAAGCCTAGGTATAGGTTCGGCAAAACACAATAACTTGTGCTGTGTAAAGAAATTCATTAAATATGTGTTAACACATAAAAATCATCGTTTTAACATCCACAACTCATAAAGTTGAATACATTGATAGTGTAATCTTTTTGGAGGGCATTTGAAATAGTTTTACATTGTTTTCCTCCTTTTTGTCATTTGATCGTGCTGTTGAATTTTGTCCTCATTGTAATCTTAGATGCATCAAACATAGCTTGCAAAAAAGAAAAATGCTTTAAATACGAGAGATTGAATCGTTCAACGTTCTAAAATCTCGTGAATTCTTACATTTGTTTTCTTTAGGTCAAGAATCTTTCAAGAAAGCTGCATATAAGCTCAGTAAGCCACTGATCAGTGATGATGGGAAGGTTTATTTGTGTTCAGAAAAGAACTTTTTTGCCTTTGAAAGCAATGGTTCTGTCGCGTGGACGTTATCTCTCAGTTACAAATGCAGTCCAAGTATAGCTCCAGTTCAAGGAGAATCACGAAAGGCAAGGCTTCACTTTAAAACTGACTTACACTCTTACGTTGAATTAGTGAATCTGATAACATGGTTTTATGGACTGTCATCTGAGCAATTAGACTTTGACATTCTAATCATGTGAACTGTGAAGTGTTTAATACTTAAAACAAATAAGCTTTAGGAAATGTTACGTATAAGCAAATGATCTGTTAGGCCTGTATAGGTTTTCTATAAAAATGCTATTATACTGTTTGTTTCTCCCTTTCGGGATGAGGCAAAGAGTGGATGTCATGCCTGAAGCTTCAACATACCTCTATTCTGGCAGGGGCGGCTCAACGTATTTGGAGGCCTAAAGTGAAATTTAAATTAAAGGCCTAAAATCTTTTAGCTGAGGCAATTATTATATAAATTGTTAACATTATTCTATAAGTAATAAGCTGACAAAACTGCTTATAAACTTCTTTTTTTATTTAAAAGCACGTAAAATAAGTCAATCTAAACAGACTTGTAATTCACTTTATCCAACACATTATTTTTACTATTGATTCATATTTTTGATAGAGCTCTAACTTACATAGAGTATAAAAGGGGTCTAGAAAATTACGATGCGAGAGTTAGTGAAGAGAGTGTAAGAAGACAAAGCAACACTTTTCTTGATTTCTTCTATTTGATTGAGATTAAGGAGAATAATATATATATATATATATATATATATATGAAAAGTACATTTATCTTAAATAATTAATTTTTTCTATAAAAAAAATTAACATATAATTTATTGTTGGTAAAAATTTGAGGCCCCCTAAAATTGGGGGCCTAAGGCATATGCCTAATTTTTATAAGCATTGAGCCGGCACTGTATTCTGGAGTTGTTAACCTCAGACTTTGGCAATGTCTGTATGAAAATGCATACATAATAAGCCTCTTATTGTTGTTAACTCATTTTCGATCAGACTTTTTTGGTCATTATGTGTCAAACTTTCTCATTCATGTACCCTTGTATGTTCAATTAGTTGGTATTAAGTCTTTTAGTAGTTGTGTTTGGTTTTTAATTATGCAAAGCTACTTTTGGTAGATATATGTGATTGCAGAAGACAGAGTGCTCAAGATTAACCCGTTGAACGTAGGAAGTTCTGAATTAGCTGTAGAATTGTTCTTTGGTTCGGAATATGAAAGACTAGGGGATATTATTGGCCTTGCAGTAAGTATATCCAGTTCCTGTGTACTTATCAATGTCAAAAACCGGGGTCTCTTTGCTTACCGGTTGCAAGGAAAGCTGTACTGGAGTGTTGGCCCTGTGCTTTATCAGCATGGATATCGTCAAGGTTGTAGGAAAAATATCACAGAATGTTATTTTTCCTCAGTCCCCGTGTTCGATCATTGTGAAGCTAGCATATATGTAAGGTTTTCGTGTTCCATGCTTTTTAAGCTTGTCCTTTGCACTAGGCTCTATCTCTGCATTTTCAAAACCGTTTTTTTTCTCGACTGCAGATTTCTAACAATCAAGGAGAAATTTATGCTTTGTCAACTCATAGTCCACATTTCAAATGGATACAAGATTTCAGTTCATTCGGAAGTACACTTACCATGAAAGCCGGGAACAACGGTCTGTTGTATGTTACTGTAGCAGCTAAAGCTCTGATACTAGCAGTTGATGTTTCCAGGGGAAGCATTTTGTGGCAGAAAAGCTTTGGACCGCTAAGTATGGCAGATTATACCCCTGCTGTTGATTCTAATGGTAATATTAGTCCTTACCATATATCACGAACTTCTACTTGAATCGAGCGTTCAAAGGTATTCATGTTTATTTCAAATTCAATTCCAGGTTGGATATCTATTGGTTCATTGGACGGATACCTCTATTCGTTTTCACCAAAAGGAGTTCTCAAAAAGTTCCCTAAAGTGCTTAACATGAATTCTGTTATCCAAGTCAGTCCTGTTCTTGATTGCTCAGGATATGCAATCTATGTTTCTCAGACACAGATTGAAGGAAAGATTACTCGGATAATTGGAGATTACACTTACATCTCCGCGATGAAACCAAAGGGTGTTATCTTCACACTGATTAATCCAGCTACTGGGATCATCTTTTGGTCTGAACAATATCCTGGTAACTACCCCGTCCTTCCCCTAGACCCAAAATCTAGTTCTCTGCAGCATCAATCGATAAATCTAGTTCTCTGCAGCATTCTAACATCCATTATTTACTATTGCATCAGGCCGATTCTCCTCGGAACTTTTGACAAGTGACCTGCAATATTTTCTTCTGGATGAAAGTATCCTACTCGCATTTTTTGCAGCTTCAAGTGAGTTTCTTCACAATTACCAATGTTCTGTGTTTACATTGGACACATGATGTCTCAATAGGACTCAAATATTTCATATGATTGAATAAAACAAATTTCCATTTCTGGAGTTACGCGTAGAAACCTAAAGAGATTTCCAGCTGCAGTTCATTTGTGCTTAATGTATATCTAATGGAGATGGATTTATCGTGAAGGTACTGGGAACCCGCTGCCATGCCGAAGCTCACGTAAAATTCTGTACCTTTAAATTTTTTTTTATCTTAGATTGTAGCTAGACAATCACGAGAAATTCCTAGCATTGTCTCGTGTCAGATGTCACATAATTCTTTTGCATCAGGTCAGAAGTTTGCATTAAGCTGCTCACAGATTACGCCCGAAAATTTCAGCACCTACACAGGTAACATCCTACATTTGTGTAGTGATATAGATAACCAATTGATATACCAGAATAATTCCCTTCTTTTTCTTCAGGGAACAAGAAGACAATTTTGCTGTTTCTGATCTTCGAATCTATCATATTGCTAGTACTAGCAATAGTAGTAAGATTTTGCTGCATGTTTTGGAAGAAAAAGAAGCTTCAAAATCAACATCTTGGGAAATTCTTAGATAAAAGAGTAAGCTGAGCTACACTCCCACTCTCTTTTCACCTTTATGTCTTTGAAATCTGATATTTAAGCTGGAAGCCGGCGCATTTTATGGATTCAGCTTCTCTCTATGTGCTTCCCCACAAGTTCCTTATCTACTGTACGAAGTATCTTAATTTCACCTTTCGTTATGCTTTGGAGTCATTCATCCTCTAGCTGTCAACAAATTTTCTCGTATTTTACCTTGGCTTTAGCTGAGCTCAGCTCCAGTCTAAAGTTACCTCTATTATACTTCATGTTGGAGCTCCATTGGGGTCAAGGAAAAATATGAGACGATTTGTTGACAACAAGAGTATGAATGACCTCAACATATAATGAAGAGCAAAAGTAAGGTATTTCATATAGTAAAAAGGTATTTCTGACCCCTTTCCCTTTCTTTTATTCTGTTACTCCGCATTCTACGAAAACACTGAAACCTGAACTTGTCTTTTTTCTTTTGGCCCAATGTTTCAGCGATCACTTCGACTTCAGAAGAAAGTTTTTGATAGATCAATCACAGAGCTTCAAAAAAAGGCTGCTGAGGAAGCAATAGCTAATGAGGTGCTGGAAAAGTTGGGCAATCTAGTTAAACAAAGGGAAAACATAGAGAGGAAGCTCTCAACATCATACAGTTTGGGAAGGGATGAAATTGGTTCTCATTCACCATCTCTCCTTCCTTTGTCCGATCGTAAAGAGAGTGTTACTTTGTTTCATACAGTCAGTGATACTTCTTCTGAAACTAGCTGGAGTGAAAGGGACTCTGACACGAACATATCGGAGAATGAAGAGGAAACATACAAGGGAAAGTCACCTATGGAAATATTCAGTAGCAGTGATGATGAGATTTACCAAGAAGAATATCAGTCTAGCACTCCATCTTTCTTTGCTTCCACTTCGCGACAGGTTACTGAAATAGAAGAAATGAAGCCAGGAGAGCAAAAGGACTCCGTTGATCATCCCTTACAGAACCGCAGCACAAACATAAGGAAGAGGAATTCATATTCAAGTAGCTAGTATTGCATTATGTGTGTTAGTTATCCAACTGTACCTTTGTCCAACTTTACTCCACTACTGACGCCTAACTGGATAAAAAGCTTTTTATTTTAATGGAATTCCACAATTGCATAAACTTTAGTTAATTGACAAGTTTCAATAGCAGAAGCTTAGATGGTCACTCAATGTTGTTAAGGAAGATTTCATCTGGTGTAGCTAGATATCACATATTTTACATTCCATGTCCTATAAACGTGTAAAATCAGAATAGTACATGCATACAGGTAATAATAATATGTCATTGCCATTTCTCAAGCCAAGACAACATTTCATTATTCATAAACAGCATTACGGTATAAACTGCATCTTGTATTCATTGTAAGATTGAAGAATAAGCAATAAAAAGGTTACCTTTTTAACAAATACATATGAATGAGTTGTGCTTAAGGGATGAAAGTGTATAAAAAAGACTTGTGCATTGACTTGAGTAAACAATGGGTTATCTAATTCTCATCGTAGCAGTTGGATGAACTTACATATACTGTGTGTTTACATCAAATTTACCATAATTAAGTGATAAATTAATGTAAAAAAAAAAAAAGACATGTTCCATTGATTTAGTTTGAACATTAGATGCTAGAAAATAAGTTCTATTTCAGAGGTAAAAAAGAAGAAGAAATAATGGCATCTAGACATGTTCCCAGTCGCATGATATAATGTCAAATCCTTCAAGTATATAATATTCATATTGAGCTCTTTAATGATTCTTTTTTAGTTGATCGTAATGGTGTTACATTATATTATATCTTCTAAATATTCTTGTTATATAAGATAAGTGAATGATTTCGTGAAAAATAGACAGTACGCTATTCTTATCTAATCTTATGGAGAAACATAAAATATGTTCAACCGTTATCTCAATAGGAATATCTCAGTGATCAAAAGATTACTATAATTCAAAATGTGTTATTATGAGTTGATATTCCAAAGACCATCTCCCTTGTTATGTTAAAGAATATAACAAAACAATTAGCCAGTGCCAATGACACCTCTAGCTTGTGTTTCCAATTGTTTCGTTTCGATATAAATGTGTGAGAGTTGAGATAATTGTTATGTATCTAACTCTTTCCTTTTAACCTTTTGTGAAATAAATGTAGGCATGCAATGACTTGGGAGATGTAAATGGACAAAGAATATGTCTAGCTGAAATATCAAGAACTAGAACGACTGTGTGAATTGTATTTTGCGTTTATAACAGTCAGTATAGAGTTGTCTGTAGTGTTTTGTTGATGAATATTTTGGGGCCTTGTCTTGTCAAAGTTTATCTCTACCATATCTAATACTAAGTGCAGATTCTTAAAGTTACCTGGTTAAATCAGCTTCTTCTTTTTAACCAAGTTCTATCAAAATGTATGTTGTGTGTCGCGTCTTGGATTATACTATGAAGGTAGAGACCCCGTTTGGAAGTGATATAGATAGAATTGTTTTAGCCATTACATAATCTACCACACTTGTAGACATTGGTTATATTATTGAACAGATCAAGGACTATTTGGCTGTGCAATGGAAATAGAAGCAACAACATTGATCCATACATTAGAAACCCCAATTAAGATTTAACTTCATTTTCACGCGAAGCAGTATGAGCTATGAAACACCACGTGGCTGCAGTAATAAATGTCAATAATTAAACGAGGGTTCTCTGATATATTCCACAAGTTTTCTCAATACAATATATACATATTCATTGAATCAAAAGCAGAGAGAATTTAATAGCTAAGAAGCCCGTAAATACAGCAAGGATGTGAGGAAATTACAAAGTTGCATATATACTGGTAGGGGGTAGCAGATACTGGTGGAAGAGTCCTTATTATTGTTGTTGCATCCTTAAATACTCGCCATAGAAGCGAGCGCCACTTTCTTCTTGACTAGCATCGTAGGCATAACCTCCGTGACTAGAGATATCAAGACCAGCAACCTCCTCGTCCGATGATATCCTCAAAATTCCAAGTTTCTGAAGTAGATAAAACAAAGGCCCCATTGTCAAACTTACCCAAACCACAATACTCAATAGTTCAACTATTTGTGCCCCAAACAAACCCCATCCACCTCCTAAAATCAGCCCGGAAGGTCGTATAATTTGTGTTTTACCGGAATTGTAAGCTTGTAAGACAAATTCTTCTTTAGCAAACAACCCTGTAAATATCAAACCCCAAGCTCCACACCCTCCATGCAACTGTGCTGCTTCTAACGGATCATCGAATTTGAATTTAAGCGCTAAAATGTTCAATCCAATCAGTACCCAAGCTGCACAGAACCCACACACAATTGCAGCCCATGGTTCTACCACTGAACAACCTGAAGTGATTGCAACAAACCCACCAAGAACTCCATTACAAACATCCATTGCATCCCAATGTCCCACCAATAACCTTCGTCCAAACAAGGTAACAATCCCCGCAGTGGAACCAGCCAGGGTAGTCGTGACTGCAGTCCGTCCCACAGAGGTCCAGTTACCTTGATCAACCATATGCGGGTACGGAACAAGAATTTTGTCGAATGATCCAGGATTAAACCCGAACCATCCAAACCACAACAACAATGTTCCAAGCACTACTAGAGTAGCATTATGGCCTCTCATTTTGACAGGATTACCAAACGCATCAAACCGTCCTACCCTTGGACCCTCTACAATAGCACCCCAAAAGCCGGCAATCCCACCAACCAAATGCACAACACCACTACCAGCAAAGTCAATTGCACCAGAACCAAAAAGAAGAGAAGTCGAATTTGGACTTAACCAACCATTAGAAGACCAAAGCCAATGAGCAACAACAGGATAAACAAATCCAGTAAGGAAAAAAGAGAAGAAAAGATAAGCAGTAAATTGGGTACGTTCAGCAATAGAACCACTAGTAATTCCAGCAACAGCAATAGCAAAAGCCCATTGATAAAGAAAGAAACTGTAGTCATAAGAGCTAGAAGGAATATCTTTAAGAGCAAAATAACTAGCACCTATAAATGGATTTGAATCGCCGAAAGCAAAAGCAAAACCGAAAAGATAGTATGAAAGACTACCAACAACAGCATCAACTACATTTGTAAGCATAATATTCATCGCATTCTTTGCCCTAACAGAGCCAGCACAAAGCATGGCAAAACCCAATTGCATTACAAAAACCAAGTAAGCAGAGAATAAAAGGTAAATTGCATTTATGGAATCAGTTACACTAGCTTCCCATGAAGAATCCATTATTCCTTGCTTCACACAAGATTGAGATGGCGGATATTTATTTAAAAACAGGTGAACTGAAATTTTCAATGGGGTGGTCCAGAAAACTTGGAGGAGTATATTCAGAGCGAAGCCAGGTAGGACCGAGGTTTATCTATCCTTCTGTTTATACCTAATTAAAGTTTTTTTTTATTAGGTATATATCGTAGATATTGAATCCTCTTTTCGTGTGTCTATTTCTTCATATTGTAAACTCTTTAGCGAAAATTCTGATTCCGCCGCCGAGTATATCCTGAAGAAGTTGTTTTGACAAGTTACTCATTTTCAGTCACTGAAGTAGTTTTGGTATGGATAACATGAAAATGGGTGGTTGATCTGTTCCTTTAAGGATAACAAGGATATCAACAAAGCTGGACAACTTGCTTCTTTGACATCATACAAATGAATGAGTCGGGAGGCTTAAGGAAAATTTTCTTTATATATATATATATCATATCATCATATCATCATATCTATATCTATATTATCTTAAAAGCATAAACTCCTAACTTAAATGTTAAATTACTATAATATCCCTAACTTAGGTTGTGACTTTTACGATGAGTTGTGACTTTTCTGATAAGTTTTGACTTTTTTCAAAGAGTTGTGACTTTTCCAAAGAGTTGTGACTTTTACAATAAGTTGTGACTTTTCGAAAGGGTTGTGACTTCTCGGAAAGGACATGACGTTTCAGATAAGACACGAAAAACACTTGTTCATACTACCCTTTGTTGACTATAAATAGAGGGGTTTCCTCTCATTTTTTCTTTTAATCTTCTACTCTTCCTCTTCATGCATTTTAGAAAATTTCATGTGATTTATTGTCGTTGAGTAAGTTCGAAGTTTAGCGGAATACGATGTACCACTATTCTGATGAAGTAAATTGTTCTATCCTAAGAGGGTATATTCCTTAACCTCGAGTACTTGAGGAAACTAATTGTGATAATATATTAATTTTTGCTTAGTATATAGATTAATATGTAATGTTTCAATATATGAAGTTAACATGATGTAGTCTAAATTTATTTGTTTATGTTAACAATTTCTCTTGTAATGTAAATATATGCTTCTGAATATCTTTTTCAAAAAATATTAAACTTCTCAAGAGTTAAAGAATTGTCAAGATTTATTTTTTTGATGTCAAGACAAAATAATAACTTTATTTATCAATGTTACTTATATGATTTAGATTGTTAGGAAGTTTGCATCAAAATAGTTATTGCTATATAAACATTGCCCTTTTGATTTACTGATTTACTATTTCTTAATATGTAAGTACTTACGACGAAAAAAAGTTTATATAACTTGTAATAATGCCAATTGAAATTTCTATTAGTTTAATTTTTATTGTAGTCTAAATTCATTTGTTTTTGTTTACAATTTCGCTTGTGATGTAGATATATGCTTCTAAGTATCTTTTTCCAAAATTATTAAACTTCTCAAGAGTTAGAGAATTGTTACAATTTGTTTTTTTTGATGTCCAAGACAAAAGAATGACTTTATTTATCAATGCTACTTATGTGATTTAGATTGTCAGGAAGTTTGCTTCAAAATAGTTATTACTATATAAACATTGCCCTTTTGTTTTACTGATTTACTATTTCTTAATATTTCAGTATTTTCGACAAAGAAATGTTCATGCGACTTGTAATAACGCCAGTGGAAGTTTGTATTAGTTTAATATTTTATCGTAGTCTAAATTCATTTGTTTTTGTTAACTATGTCTCTTGTGATGTAGATATATGTTTCTGAATATCTTTTTCCAAAATTATTAAACTTCTCAAGAGTTAGAGAATTATTACGATTTGTTTTTTTTGTGAAAACATGTGAATATATATGAATCATTTAAAATATATCATTAACAAAATAAATTTTATATTCAGTAATATGGAATAAACATTTTCATTTTGTTCCTAACTAAGTAGGCGTTTGACCATGCGATACCATATCACGATATGGTATCATGAGATGGAATCAACATTTGGACATGCGATTTTACGCTGATTCCATCTCACGATTCCATATCATGAGATGTGATTCCATATTCTCCAAAAACCATGATATGGAATTATATGGGAATACCATATCATGATTTGAGATTTTTTAAACACAAAAATCGATCCAAAAGTTTATATTTTGTTAAAACAACCCCACGAACTTTTGGAGCTTGGAAAAATAGTAAAATACTGAAACAAGACATGAGCTATTATGATATTGACACACAAGTGAAAATTTTCATAGCTTGTGCAGTGTTATATAATTATTTGCGAAAAGGAGTAATGAAATATTTATGCTTTATGATCATGAAATTATAGTTGCGGATGATATTAACCAAAAAATGACTCAAAGCAACAATGTTGGTTCGTCTTCTCGGTCACATGATCGAGAAATGCAAGTTCAACGTAAGAAAATTGTCATTATTATGTGGGAGGATTATACTGAAGACTAGTTCACTACAATTTATGTTCAATTTTTTTTATTGAATTAAAGTTTGATAAAACAATTACTTAAGTGGGAAACAAATAGTTTTATAATAATTTATCATGCGATTTTATAATTTTTTGTTTATTCAGTAAGATTGAATAAACAATTGGGACTATTTTAATAGTTTTACAACTTATAAGATTCTTATGTTTATGAGAAAATATATAACACAAAAATTTCATATCGCATGTCCAAACAAAACCTCAATTTCATCTCATGATTCCATATTATGATACCATATAATCATGATTCCATATCACGATACCATATCGCATGGCCAAACAAGCAAGAAAACTAAATAAGTTAAGCAGCAAAGTACTGTCATATTGTCACTAAACTAACCTCTCAACATCTACATTTTCTTTACTTGATTTGAAAGTTGATACAAATCGTTAGTTTCAGGTCATAGAGGTCATGGATGATAAAAAGTATATTTCCATGTTGTAGGTGATCTATGTTATTAGAAACTTCCCCCCTCAAGTTCACAAGTAGCTTCATGTTTCCTATCAATACAAAGAACTCAATCGGATAAGATAAGTGATTTACATGCTCTATGATGATATTTTGTGAAAGTCAGTTTTCTCTTCTTCGCACATAAATTATGATTGCGTCTTGAATTTTTTGCTAGGTGTTCAAAAGTTGTTGTGTGAGATCATATGAATGGACTGTTGGTATTCTGTGGTAAAAGGAAGTCCTACCCCAAAGTTTACAGCTAGCTTCCTATCGCATATGAAAAAAGACTCAATCGGACATGAAAGGCGTCTCCATGTTAATGGTATGAAGCTTACATTTAGTATTATCTCCCATTCTTGATTTTGGTGTCTGCATTATCAGATAACATAATACATCTCACCTTCTATTCTATTAACACATTTTTCGTAAGTGCATCTAAAGTCATCTTACTATGTCTGCATGGAGTAGACGGGGGAAGATATAACAACAGTATATATGGAAGAGCCTATAGGTGAAAACAAGATGTTTCGTGAGCTTAGTTTCTTTAATCACCTCATCAATACATTTGCCTTATCCTGTGATCAACGAAAATGTAGAAATTTTGCTTTGTAAGATGAGCGTCGCCATAACATGATAACACATAATAGGAGTCTCACAATAATAACATCATCTAACTATATACTTTCTAGGTTTTGTATCATAATTATGAATATATGAAGTTGTTATGTAGTGGCTAAAGAATGATTTAGTTTTGATGATGTTTTGCGCATCTCTTTAGAATATATTAGTTGCCTTTATATTTTAATGAAAACTCATCAGATGTTAAAGTATCTGTTAGAACATTGAACCAGTGAACATTAACTCCTACAGTAGTGTCATTTTCGTGTCTTCTAGGTTATTTCATATGTCTTTGTAATGTTTTCTAAGTTCAAGAGGTAGTAAGCTATTCGATCCGATAAATAAGAAGCGAAAAATAGAGATTTTAATGGATTTTATTCCTAAAAGAAGTTCTTTCATTCAATTTTGACAGTCTCTTCAAGTCCTAATATTACTGACAGAAAGGACAAGTTGAGACAAGTGACTCTATTTGATCTCATGATAAATGAAAAGAACCAACAATGAAATTCATTGCAGATGCCTAGATGGTGTATTGCCGAAAAAAGATTGTAGGTAAAGTGACATACCGCAGACACGGAAGCATTTACTTATTAAATATGACAAAATAAGGATATTAATTTCAATATGATCAAAATGTAAGATACCATAAAGGAGGAAATCAACTCCTAATTTCCAGTTAGTAGGAAGATTCCTTGAAGATATTTCAAGAGTTTGAAGACTTCTTAAAATACAAGCGTTATAAATAGGGGAAGAAGTGGTTTCTCCTTACATCCTACAACTCAAAAGTTACTTATCAGTGTACTACATATTTTCTATGTTTTAATCAATTAAAGTTCCTTCTATTATAAATAAAGATCGGTGAAGTCTCTACAGAAGAGAATCATGTGTAAATTATATTTTTTCTGTTTTTTTTATTGTTATGACATTTTTCAATTCTAATAATTTCACAAGCAAGTTGCTAGATGTACGTACAAAAATGGACCTGTGATTCTAATTTCTGTGAATGCATTTGCACTATATATTTAATGAAACATTTTGCTTAATTTTGCTCCAGGTTGTTGGTCACAATTTTAGTTTGTGACAGTCGTGCAGGGAGGAGTTTTAAATGGATGGATTGGATTTTTCTTTGCATCAACGATTGAAGATTTATTTAGTTTTTGAGCTCCTTTTTATTTAACTGAAACTACAGTGATTATAAATTTTATTTTGTATTTGTTGTTATGTATTATGTAATCACAATTAGAATTGTTTTTGATACAAGTGTAGATGAATATATTGTAGATAAATCAAAACTCAAAGTTATTTTTCAGCACTGAGAATTAAAATAAGTTAGATATACAAATGTATGTATTGGGCCGTGCTGGCGCTGGCCATGCCCATCTAGTCTAATATAAATTAAGAAGCAATTCTTTATTTGTCTCAACAAAAAAGCTTTTGAAATTTGTGGTTAATTGTACAATTTTTTTTATATATATTTAATTGATTATATATCATTTAAATAGAAAAAAATTGAAATTTATTTTTGAAAGATTAAAAAAGTGATATAAATTGAGAAAAAAGATGTACTAGTTTTGCTTCAACGATTTTATTGAACTTAGACCAATTCATTAAAAAAATGTGTTACATAAGATTATTTTTTTGATTTCTTGTTAAGTGTCATATATCTGTATTGAAACAGGACTAAATTAGCTTAATAAAATTATACAAACATTTTTTATTTATATTTGTCCAGTTTTTTTAAATTTTTTTATTAGTATATAGGAGGGTGACTTCTAAAGTAATTGCAAATGTTTACACTTAGAAATTACTGCATATATTAATACTGATGTAATTAAGGTTGCTAATCAGACCAGTTAGCAAGGATGAAGTAAAACAAGCTCTAATGGGAATAGATGATAATAAAGCCCCGGGGTGTAACGATCGGGTTCTGTCGTTATAGAATAACCAACAGGAAAAGATTTTGGGCCGTAAAACTTTTTGGTAGTAACTTGAATTTTCCCAACCTAGTCCAAATTTGGACGAAATCGGCGTCCTTAAAGTCTAGAGAAATCTGGTAGCAATTGGGTGATTTAAATGTGATTTTGATTACATGAGTGGTTAGATAACGCGTTAAAGAATTTGTATGACTTTACGGAATTGAATTCGGGCGAGTAGAACTCCCGAAATTGACCTTGGCATGAAAGGTATTTTTTGAGTGTCGTTGGTTGGGGTGTGTTGTGAAATGGGGTTCTTGGGATTTTAATTTAGCTCTCTATCTCCGTGCCGTAGGGCCATTATGGCAGAAGGGTGAGTGCCACTGTATGGCTCGACGCAACTTAAGTCGTTAATAAATTTCCAAAACGTCTTTATTATGCACTTTTCGACTTTGAGAGCTAGGAGACGACCCCATACGACTTCTTGACAGTTTTCACCATTCTTGAGGCTAAAGGTAAGCTTTTAACTCCCTGAATCCGTTTTTCGATCCGTATAACCTATTTTCTTGGGTTGATATCGATGGGGAATTGTTTTGATCTTAGAATTATGGTGGAAACAGCCCTAATTGGATCATGGGTGATCTAGGGTTTGTTAGAATTGTTAATAATCAGGGTAATTAATGATTGTTTATTGATTTCCGTATTATATTTATTATTTGTAGACCACGAACAAGCGGACGAATCCTGAAAGGGAAGAATCAAGTTTCTTAGGGTTTCAAGCTTGTTTCGAGGTAGGTGATGGTTGTGATTCTATGATTGTGTGATGTATTCTTGTTATTGCTTCATTATGATGCATGTTTATATGCGAATGTTGCGTTATTGATCACACTAATTGTAAATGAGTATGAACGAATAACTATGTGCCATGAATCACTTCTTGAATGTATGATTATTGAGAATATACTTGTGAATGTGATTGTGGTGTGTTGATGGGATCGGTTGCGACGTTCTGGCATAACTAATTGGGATCGGTTGCCACGTTCCAACATAAATATGAGATCGGTTGCCACGTTCCGGCATAACTTTGGATCGGGTACCACGTGCCGGTGCACTAACAGTTTGGGTTTGGGTTCCGTGAGAGGACCAACTACTTGTGATAAATGTATATTATTGAAGCATGTGATATTCAATATTGTATATGCTCGATATATTTCATGGTTGTATTGTTGCTTTAACTTGTTTATGTTGCCCTTAGTGGGATAGCCGCGTGATCCTACCAGTACATGGTGGTTGTGTATAGATACTGCACTTGCTCTTATTTTTGTTGAGTACATGGCATCTTCCGGCGGCTATTGACAGACCTCGCGTAGAAGATCTGTGATTGTCACTTCGAATTCAAGGGTGAGCTAGCATTTTCTGGGCAGCTTTGGATTCTCTTTGAGTTTATGTCCACATTTCGGACTTAGACTTTTCTAGTTAGTTAATTAGCTCATTAGTTGGGGTTGTGACCCTTCTTGTTTAGACTTGGTTATTATTTAGATGTTTTGGTACATTGACTTTCAGGTTCTAAGTATTATTTTCTTCCGCATTTGTTTAGTTGTTAGATCTTTTGGAAGTTTATGGGAACTTCATTTTCTTTTAGTTTAAATGCTTTAGTTTTGTTCTAGTTGCTTGGTTTGGGTTGTAGTTTTGGTTCTCCCATCGAAGGGTTAGTGTGGGTGTCATTCACGATGGTCTGGGTCGTGACACGGGGTGTGATGGATTGAATGCCCATTTTTTTAAGAAGTCGTGGATAGTGATTGGATAGGAAGTCACACATGCTGTATTGTAATTTTTTGAAACTACTGAGATATATAGAACAATCAACTGCACAATGATCACATTGATTTCAAAGATCAAGAATCCCTCGTCTGTTAAGGAATTTCGGCTCATTTCTTGTTGCACTATATTGTATAAAGTAATATCAAAGATTCTAACCACAAGGATGCAAGAAGTAATGGACGCCATCATAGACAATTCCCAAAGTTCTTTCATTCCAGGAAGGTTGATTATGGATAATATAGTAATGAGTCATGAACTAGTGAAGGCGTATGGAAGAAAAGGTATATCACCGTGATGCATGATAAAAATGGATATGCAAAAATTAAAGCTTATGATTCAGTTGAATGGAGCTACATTGAGCAAGTAATGCAACTGCTTGGATTCCCTCAAATCTTTCTTAAATGGATAATGAGCTGCATCACATCAGTGATCTATAAAGTAATGATAAATGGAGTGGCGACTAAGCCATTTCAAGCTAAGAAAGGACTGAGGTAGGGGGATCCTCTTTCCCCTTTTCTGTTTGTTATGGCTATGGAGTATCTTAGTAGATCATTACAATCCCCAACAGGTGTGAAAGGATTCAAGTTTCATCCACGATGTGCAAAGCTCAACGTGACACAACTAAGTTTTTCGGATGATTTGCTACTATTCTGTGGCGGAGATGTGCAATCAGTAAGGGCTATGAATGCCAAGTTTAAACAGTTCTCGTTAGCTTCCAGACTATATGCTAACAAGAGCAAAAGTGCAGTATACATGTGGGGGGTGTAAAACAATGTGTACGGGAGAAAATATTGGAGGAATTGGGAATCATTAAAGGGGAATTACCTTTTAGATACTTAGGAGTCCCACTAAATTCTAAAAGACTATCTATCACCCATTGTGAGCCTTTGATTGATAAGATGCTGAATCGTATTACATCTTGGACTACAAGATTTTTGTCGTATGCCAGAAGGACACAACTGATCAAAAGACTGTGTGAGAAGGCTTTTTACACAGCCTTATCACTCCTGGAGTGAGATCCCAAACCATATACGTCGGGCGATGTTTAATGAATTTAAGGTAAATATATTTTTTGTTAAGTTTATTAATTTTAGTATTATTTACTTTTTTTTTTAATTATCTAATGTTAATTATTTTTTTCAGACTATATGTACTTGGGAAACGAGGTTTAATATGGTCATTTCGACCACATTTAAGAGGAGGGCATCCGCGAGACTATCTAGCTGGCTAAAGAAAGCACGGGATACTGATCAGTGTCCGGGTTGGATGTTGCCTGATGTGATGGATGGATTGCTCCAATATTGGAACACTTATAAGTTCAAGGCGATGTCCGAACAAGCCAAAAAGGCTAGAGCCCTTCTTAAGGGCGGATCATTGCACACTGGAGGTGCAAAGAGCATTAGGACAATTACAAGAGAGATGGTAAGTTCTAATTCAAACTTTTAAATAAATAATTAGTTCACTAATATCATTATAATATAAATCTCATTTTTGTTTATAGGAAAAAGAAATGGGGCGCACTCCCCATGACCGGAGGTTTTCAAGAAGACTCATGTGAAGAAGAAAGAAAATGAGTTAGATCCGGATGTGTGTGGAGGAAAGGGCCGAATGAACTTTTGTAAGTTATTTAATTAATATGAATAATACATATTAATAGTGAATATATTTATGATTATGTATATATATTGATGTCAATTTTTATATTTAATATGCAGAATGCGTATAATCAGTACGTCAATGAGAATCTAGATAGTTCGGTCCAAATGACACCTGAACTGTCTAGTCAAATTTGGACAGAAAAAGTGGTAGGGGGGCACACAAGGGTAGAGTCTATGGTCAAGGCTCTCGAAATGAGTTAAGACGACTTTAGTCAGGCTTACAAGGTATAGGATCATCACGTCAAGCCGAGGCACTTGACGATGTTCAAATTGCTGCTATGTCAGCTCAAATAGCAAAGCTTACATCGGCACTGGAAGAGTCTGAGCAGAGAAGTGTAGCTGAACAACAAAGCCTGAGTGCGACCGTTCAGCAAATCAAAGAACAAGTGTTGAACCTCGCTCGTCGACCTACTACATTTTTGCCTCCTGAGGACACCGACGAGGACAGTGAGGAGGAAGATGATTTTGTAGATCACACTCCCTAGTTTAGATGTATTTTTGAAACACATTTTGAAACACTTTATAGGTTTTTGTATTGTGATTTGTTTAGTTTTGATGATTGATTTAAGTTTGATGTTGTATATGTTGTGTGTTTTCATTATATTGTTTGATTGGGTTGGTTGAATATGAATTGAATTGATTTATATTTGCAGCTGGCAACTGCTGTCAAAAAATTGCAGGAAAAAGTGACGGATATGGTGATTTTGTCCGTCGCTTTTTTGCATTATTTATTTTTAAATAAACCTAGAAAAGCGACGGACAGGGTCCTTTAGTCCGTCGCTTTTCTGGGTACTTTTAAAATTAATTTCCAGAAAAGCGACAGACAGTGTCGTTTTGTCCGTCACTTTTTGGAAATAAAAATTAAATGAAAATATAAAAAAAGCGGCGGAGTCCGTCGCTTTTTGAAAGAAAAATTTACAGAAAAAAAATTGAAAAGCGACGCAGTCCGTCGCTATTTGAAAAGTATCGAGCCAAAAAGCAACGAACATGACTGCGTCGCTTTTTCGTCGATTTTGACCAAAAAAGTGACGCAGTTCGTCGCTTTTGGCCGTCGTTTTTTGGCAGTTTTTTAGTAGTGGTCAAGGTTATAGAGGCTATCTATAGGAGATTCTTGTGGACTGGCGATGCGGAAATGACGAAGAAAGCATTAATAGCATGGGATAAACTCTGCCAACCAGTGTCAACAGGGGGACTAAACTTTATAAACATTGAATTATGGAATCAAGCAGCAATTTGTAAACTACTATGGAGTGTATGTCAAAGGAAGGAGAAGATGTGGATAATATGGGTCCACACATATTACATAAAAGGGAAAAGTGTATGGGAGACAAGTCCAAAGAATGCATCGTGGATGATTCAAAAATTGTTTAAAGCTAGGGAATATTTTGAGGTAGCTGGATACAATATGACAGACGTTCAACAAATGGATAATTTTCACATTAAGGGGTTGTATCAAAGGCACCAAGGCCAATTTTCAAAAGTTGAATGGAGGAAGTTGATCATAAACAATCAGGGTGCACCCAAATGAAAGTTCATATTCAGACTAGCAATTTGTGATAGATTGGCAACACGAGACAGGATTGCTCAATGGGGGATTAACACCACGCCACTATGTGCATTGTGTAATATCTGTAATGAAACAGTGGACCATCTCCTGTTTGAATGTGAGGTCTCTGGAAACATTTGGAAGAAAGTACTACGATGGCAAACTATACCGAGAGGGAATATGGTGTGGCAAAGGGAGATACAATGGGCAATTAGAAATTGTAAAGGAAGAAGTAACGGTGTAACAGTGTACAAAATTGCCACGACAGCAACTGTTTACTATGTATGGCAATAGAGAAATCGAAGAATATTTCAATCGAAGGCAAGATCAATAGATGCTATACTACGGGTGATCATACATGAGACTTATTTTCGAGCAAGCCTAATACAAAAGCTAGCAGCATACGTGAGGAAGTTGGACTCTACCCATTATAGTGTAGGTGTAGGATTAATGAAAAGAAGAAGTTGAGGAAGACTACTAATGGGGCATTATGTCCAGGGTAGTCATTTTTTTTAGATGAGTATTTGTAAATTGTCACTTAGTAAATAAAATAAATTTACTTAAAAAAAAGTATATTTGTTCTTTGGTATAAACGTTATTTGATGGCAGGTAATTTTAATTGCTCTATTCTAATCTAATTAATTGATATTATTATTCAATAATTCATTTCTTTTAACTTGTCATTTTTCCTTCCTAGAGAATATAGGGAGCTGAGGATGACTTATGAAAAAGGTTAATAACGGTTTATCAATATTGTCGAACGACAATACGTACATACCTCAACCAGATATATTGAATTCGAGTTTGAGTGTAGTGAAAATATATGATAGAAAGCATATGTCCTTTAATGAATTTTATGTGGCATGAATCAGAATTAGTCGAGGCTTTAATATATCTACTTTCAATTAAAGATTTCATATTCAATTCTTGAATATTAAAAACAATTCTTGATTAAAAAAGCTTGTTTAAACTTTTAATGAATCTTAGTGCCCGTTTGGATTGACTTATTTTAGGTGCTTTTAAGCAGTTTTGAAGTGTTTGGATAAAGTTAAAAAGTGCTTATAAGCACTTATTTTAAAGCCAAAATAACAAAAATAAGCCAAAAGCCATAAGTTAGAAATCCTAACTTATGGCTTTTGACTTATAAGTCATAAGCGAAAAGCCAATCCAAACAGGCCCTTATACTATAATACTAATTCAAATTAATCAGATTATGTGGGAAGCAAGAAAGGGGACATTTGGCTAGATAGATTCTATGTTTCTAAAGAATTAAAAAAAATAATCATTTAAAAAAAAAAAAAAACTAGAATCCTACAACAATAAACAAGTCCAAATCATCCAAGGGAATATATATATATATATATATATATATATATATATATATACTTATAATTAAAGAACAGAAAAATTAACGAATCTGCATCGCCAGGACCGCACCAACCTATTACCAGCCCTATCTGTTGATTTTTGTTGTAGGGTTTGGGGCGCGGAGTGAGTTATGGAATCTGATGAAGGAATGAGTTGTTCAACTTCCATTCCTATCGATTCCTCCAACCTTGGTTTTAAGGTTCACTTCTTTCTCTTAAACATGATAATAGTTGCGTATTTTGTTTTTGTTGGATGTTATACTCATAGCTAATGACTCGTTGCAGTGGGTCTATGTTGATGCATAGTGTGGTAAATGTATCAGCAGTTCATCATTCCCATGCACCGACCATCTTCCTTCCCCATTTATCTTCCCCTAAGAAAAGAAATTTGACAGGCATTGCCTTCTGAAAATTGCTAGTTTAGAAACAAGCCTATATTATGGCCTGGTCATTCGTTTTTTTCTATAAAACATGGTGTAGGTAATATATCTGTACTTGGAATCTTCAGTTGCATAATGTTGCAATGTGAATGTTTTTGATCTGTTTGTGGCCTCAACAGGGCAGATTGGAACCTGTGCCAGCTTATATCAAGAAAAATAAGAAAGGATTGGCAGCTGAGAAGCCAAAGAAGACAGCAGTGCACCCAAAAAGTCCCGGACATTTCTATGAGAGGAAGATCTTAAAAGATGGGGACAAAGAGAGTGTAAGTTTCCGTTCCTCTGAACGCATATTTTAGCATTTGTTTCAAATTGATGCTATTAAAGCTATTTGCTCTTTATTTTTGGAAGCTTTAGTAGATGTATGACATGTCACTACAAGAAAACACTCAATTTATGACGGTTATTTTATCTATTTATGGCGGTTTAGAGACTCCACAAATTGAATTGTGGCGGTTTTTAAAAACGCTACAATTACCATTTCCACAAGCTTATTTGTGGCGCTTTTAACTAACCTCTACGACGTCCTCCACAAAATGATTATTTAATTTGTGGAGGTTTTTTAGTTTCAATTTGTGATGGTTTAGAACCTTCACAATTTGATCTGAATTTTTGTTAAAGATTAAATTTGTGTGAATTTAAAATATCGTGATATAAAATTAATATTTTACATAGTTTAATTTTTGGAGTCTTACAAAGCTATTATCATCTTAATAACAAATATGGATTACATCAAACCTTCAAAATAATATGAATAAATAATTTCACTAAATAACACATTCAATACAAATCAAATTTCATTAAACAAACTGTTACGCCCCGAGCCTACACCCTGGGTGTGTCTAGCACTCGAGAACCATAGCTGGCCCCAAGCGAACCCTTGGCCTGATTTACTTACTCAGCGGAAGACTTAACTCAACAAGATAACTCATATAAAACTGAGAATGTTGTAAACAAAACATTCAACTAGCCATTTAGGCAAACTTAAGTCTTAACATAAATAATGACAACGAAAAGACGAAAGAAAGACGAAAGAACTAACATCTGACTGTCCGTCTATGAAGCCTCTAAACAACTGAGATGGATGTCAGGACAGGACCCCCAATCATCCTAATAAATGAAATACTAAAAGCAAGTGATAACAAAGGAGCCCTCCGAAAAGCAAGGAGGCTCACCAACTGACTCGGAATGCTCAACTGGATCAACGGTGTGCTGCATCATAATACGATGTAGGCCAACTAGCATCAGTACATTGAATGTACGAGTATGCAAGTTGGAATGCTAAACAAGCCATAAGCTTGAAAATAATCTGAAAGAAACACTTACCTTGGCTTTACTTAACTCAACTGATTTCAATATAAAGCAGTGTAAAGAAATGCAGTATAAAGAAAAGCTTTAAAACATGGTTTTCAGCTTTGTGAATTTAGAAATACAATAATAACTCTGTTTGTATGCAAAGATACAATATGAACTCTGTTTGTATATAAAAATACAAATATTTTTGATGTATATAAAAATACAAAATATTGTTGTTGGAGTTTCTCTAACCGACAACCATCATATAAGAGTTATTGTGATGATACAACGTTTTGCCTCACGCTGCTAGGGCCATCCTATACCTTGCCAAGGGTATAGGACCTGAACTACTAAGTGGATCCACTAGTCTATGCTAAAAAGCACAAAGGGTTCATCTAAAAAGTATGACCCTTTTTTACCTATGATGGCTACATGGTTTATGGGGGATGTGAGTTGTCTGAATTGTCCCCCATATCGGTGCTTAATACTACTCACAAAATATGATACTAGCTCTTATGTTTAAAAACATAACTTCTTTCTGTGATTTGAGATAATTGCTCAAGACATAGCTGTCCCGACCCAACCCACCAGGTCGTGCGGGCACCCACTCTAACACCTAAGTAGGAGCACCCTTATAT
Source organism: Solanum pinnatisectum (assembly GCA_035578085.1). NCBI lineage: Eukaryota > Viridiplantae > Streptophyta > Magnoliopsida > Solanales > Solanaceae > Solanum > Solanum pinnatisectum. The sequence continues at coordinate 8,243,289 of CM069078.1, read as the reverse complement.
CCTAATAGTAAAACATGCGGAAATTTTAAGAAAATCAGAAATAAATATAACACTATGATTTTATAAATAACACCCTTAGACACAATTGTAGTCAAACTTGACGAGTAATTTAACAACTCTCATGGATCTAGTCTAAACAGGTACAAGAGCTACTAAAGTACAACTGGACAAAATAAATAACAGACATGGCTCCCACCATATGGAAGGAAGAATAGAAGCTGCTGGAGATTTTCTTCGTCTTCACCTAATGAAACGTCACCAATCCTGCATCTAAACTATGTCAAAAGACATAGCAAAAATAGTATCAATACAAAACACATGTATTGGTAGGCATCATCGGTCAACCTGACGCCCACCACATAACATAAGAAACCAACTAGTAAGATCATGAAATAAACCACTCGCTTTTCCACCTTTAATCTCTCTTGGAAACACTTTCAATATACCCTAGTACCCTAATTACTAACCCCCCCCCTTTTACCAAATTCCTAATCATAGCTTAACCATTCTAAAAATACGTAGAAAATACCCAAGTACAACCACCACCAATGCAACTACCCGCTCACATCATACCCTTGCTTCCTCATCACATTACCAACCACAGTCACATAGTACATTAATTCAAGCCTTCTTAAGATTAAACCTAATCTCTTTCCCCCCGAGGTGAAATCCACCTAAGTCTATTCCATCAGATACACTATCGCTACTCTCACCATTACACCCACGAACGACCAATTATAAATCATCATAACACACCCTCTAAGTACAACTTATACAACTAATATAACACTATACTTCACAAACGTATATCAAGCATATACCATGTTATCAACAAGCACACGAACAACTCACAACTCACATCTAATAACACATTATTGGTCCTCTCACAAAACCCATACTCAAACAGTTAGCATGCCTGAACGTGGCAACCGATCCCAAGTTAGTGTGCCGGAACGTGGCAGCCGATACCATATTATGTCGGAACGTGGCAATCCGATCCAAGATTATGCCAGAACGTGGAAATCCGATCCAAGTTAGTTATATCGGAACGTGGCAATCCGATCCCACTCACACATCACAATCACAAAATACAAATACATTATCAAGATCATACATTTAAGTCATGATATCACGACAATGATATTCATCTATCTCGTTTACAACAAGTGTGATCAACATTGCAACATTCATACATATACAAGTATCATAATGAAGCAAGAATAAACATACATCACACAAACATAGAACCACAACCATCACCTACGAATTACTCCTCAGTCCCCATCACATATATACTAATTGACCATACTCAACCCTAGTTCATCATTAGGATTTCTTATTAGGATTTAATCACAATTCATCATAATTCCTCAATTTCATCACTTCAATTATCGGATGTAACATACATTCACGAATTTAGTTCCGTTCTTGATTTCATGTCCTATTCTTGACCCAATTCTATCCATGATAGCAATTTTGGGTCTTCCTAATAACTCACCAATTTCTCTTCACGAGGCATAAACTCACATACTTTGAATTTTAAGGATTATGCATGTAATCTACTCGGTGCACGAAGTTCTACACACAACCCTACCATTGATTTACATATATCACGTAGTAAGCACAGATTAAAAACTCTTTGGTAATACATAGTCCCCATATACTTCTTTGAAGAAAAGAACTTCAAACTTTACTCTTTACTCTTTACTCAACTTGAACTTTAAGTCTTAAAACAAAGTTAAAAGCATTTGCAAAAGACTTCTTGAAATGACTCTAAGAACTTCCTAGACTTGGCTCTTAACTTTCCTTGAATTTGAATTTATGGATTCAAGGTTATGATTCATGTTTCTGGATAATTTCTAGGTGTTTAGAATTCATTTAGAGTAGTTAGAATCAATGGAAGTGTTAGTACATTGTAGAAAAACTTAAATAGGCTAGACGACGAAGAACTGATGAAAAATGATGATTTGGGCTCATCTCGGGTGCGCCGCGCTAGCCCCCAACTTACTGGGGCTCATTTATGGCGCGCCGCCCCAGCCTTCCTAGTGGTATGGGGGCGCGATGCTCCTGGCCCTCCCCAGGTGCGTTTGACAAATTTTTCAACTTGTTTTCTGATCCTAAATAGTTTCAAATCGATTCTTTTTCTCAATACTTCTTAGATTCAGATACCCAAATCATGTATACTAGAATCTAGCTCAAAACAAATCTTAACATCGCTAAAACGTCTCAATAAAACCAATCAATCACATGTAAGTTCAAGAATGAAAACAATTCAAGATCACAACTCAAGAACATCAAATTCTAACTCTTTTAGGATGAAAATCGCTGATTAAACATGTTTGGCGCGTGGGTGAATGGAACCAATGCTATGTGATCTCACATACCTCGTAGGGATCACCCCTTGACGAAATCCACAAGCTAAACTCGACGATCTTGACGAATTTGTCTTGGTTCTCTTCTCCTTTCTCCTCTTCTTTTCTCTTCTCTCAAAACCCTAACTCTTTTTCCAAAAGCGTAAACTGACTAAAATCTGAATTTGCCCAAATTAAACTCCTAAACACGAATTAATTAAGTTGGGTAAGGAAAAATAACTCACCAATTTCTCTTCACGAGGCATAAACCCACATACTTTGAATTCTAAGGATTATGCATGTAATCTACTCGGTGCACGAAGGTCTGCAGACGACCCTACTATTGATTTACATATATCACGTAGTACGCACAGACTAAAAACTACTCAATTGTAAAAACCTAGCCTATTTGGGCGCCAAGCGGTTGTACGGAGTTTTTGACTTCGATTCGAGTTTTTCGGGTTCGTGACGGTGAATTTATCGAAAAACTGTAAGATTTCACCATCCTTACGCTAGAGTTATCATTCTCCTTTCTTCCCAAGCTTAGAGCAGCTTTTCTGGGGTTTCTAGGGTGTTTTACAACTTATTTAGGTATTTTAGGAAGATGGAGAAAATAGAATTTCTCGAAATTTACATTCTGCCTCGCTTATCCTACTCTGGCGCCAACTTACCCCGCCCTGACGGCGGCGCCCCAGTGGTACCTAGCCTGCCCTGGTAGGTCAGTGGCCCAGATTTTCTCGAATATTTGTTTTTCCTGATTAACGACGGTTCGGGTCGTTACAATAGATACCAATTTACCCCTCGTTCGTCCCCGAACGACTAGGCTACTGATATCACACACTCTAGATTCGGGACACTCCAAACTACCGAATAGATCAAACACAGAAACCATGACGAATCACGACTTTTCAGTTAATTAACACATAAAAAGGTACTATACCCCAAGACTAGAAGAAACTCTGATGCAACACACAAAGATCGACAAGTACAATATGGCGGCCTCGGCGAGAGAGGGCGTGGCGAGGATCTACATTGAGCGGGAGATCTGACAACGTAAGGGGAAAAGGGACATAATTTTCCATTTCTTGCTAAACTTCCCAAAACTCTACCAAACTCTCCCAAATCACTCTCCTCTGAACGTTGAATTCAGGTACATTTCTCATCCCTTATGCTTTTTACTTCATTGTTTAACTAACAACGATTGCATGCTGCTAATTTATTGGTTAGAATCGGTTTTGGGGTAGTTATTTTGAAATTTGAACTAAGTTGCTTGATTGGTATACTAAACGTTGCATGGTCACTTTCCTTACATCCCCAACATTTCCACAATGTCCTGGGCGTAAGGATTTCGTAGAAAATACGGGTAAATCGATTCAAAATGGGTGGGGGAAGTTGAGAAGTTCCTTTGCTTAAAACTCAAATTTGAAGGGGTATTTAGGAGTTATTCCACCAATATAATCGAATATTTAGGTGCTAGGGTAGTTAATATACTCTGATCTGCTGGAATTCTGATGGAAATGGGGAATTTGGGATGAAAAGACACCATTGTTGCGCCTGGTGTTCGTCCTAGATGAAAGCGGCTCTGGCCGCTTGCATCCCGCTATGGCAGCCTGCATCATCCCGCTCTGGCAGGATTGTGGCCGCTATGGCGGGATTTGCCAGACTAGTGGCCTGCCTCTTAATACCAAAATTTTCTCCTTCTTGAATTTCTATCTTACACTGATGGTCCTATCGTATTCTAACTTATATTCCACTTATTGCAGGCTTCTAAATGGCAGGACAAAACGACGAACACTTTTCCTTCATCTGGTTTCCCGACGCCGCCAGTCGAGAGAGACATCACGACTACCGAAACATGGGTTTCTGTTGCGAGAGTGGCTTTGTGTTGCACAGGTTTGAGGAGAAGGAGCCTGGATTCTGTGCCTGATTAGTAGAGTTCGGGTGGATCCCGTTGTTTGAGGCTCCCCCTGCCGCTAGAGCTAATTGGATGCGGGAGTTCTATGCTATCCTCCCCACCGTTCGCTGGGATGATCCTTACCCTGTCATCTGCGTCTGGGGAGTTGACATCCTCTTGAACGCTACTGCTATTAATGAGGTACTAGAGGTGCCGGAGGTCCCAAATCATGCTTTTGAGGACCGACTAAGAGAGATGGATCTGGAGTGGTTGAGAGACACTCTTGTCGAGCCTACGCGCCAGGATCAGGTTTACTGGGCTATTGCGGAGGGCATCACTAGCACGAACTGGTCACCTGATGCTAAGAGGTGGCTACACTTGGTGACTAGGAGGATCCACCCGTCGGGCAACGGTATCGACGTGACCTTTCCCCAGGCTCTGGTGGTGGAATGTACTATATAGGGTATTCAGCTGAACGTGGGAGCACAAATCATCTCTGAATAGAATATGTTTTATTGGGTAACAAGAAGGCTTTTTTCCTACCGAGACTTATCACTACTTTATGCAAATGAGTGGGAGTGCCCTTATTTGATGCTGAGGAGGTACTTCCTATAGATCCCCCTCTTTACCCTCTTTTGGTTCGGATAGGTTTTACTTCTAGGAGCAAGAGGAGGGAGGACCGGTAGGGCTAGTAGCAGTAAGGCGGCCGTGGGTTTGGATGACGAGGACCCACTCTCAGGTGCACGGGTTGAGAAAGACTTAGCGGCTGTCTGGGAGAAAATGGGGAGTACCTATATTGAATTTACTACGATCCCACCCAACACTGCCCTGGAGGTTGAAATGTTCCGCCGCCAGCTGCGCAAGGAGAGGAGAAAGGGTGAGGTCAGGGATTGTCTGATGCTTCGGATATGGAAGACGATCAAGGCCATATTTACTTGCGTGGCCCCCTGCAAGGAACTCCCCCAACTCGAGCCATCAGACTTCAGGATTTCTCTATGTTGAATAAGGCTTGGAATGGCGTAACACCCCCGGAGAACCTCGATTCAGATATTGACACTACCTAGTCCGAGAGTCCTTGATCAGCTTTCCCTTCGCCCCTCTTGGACTTGTAAATTTAGGATAACTTGTTTTTACCTTTCGACTTTCTAAGTTTTGAAGCACATGGATGCTTGTTTTTGGCTGTCTGATGCTGCCCTATATTTAAGTCTGAAGTTTCGTAATCTATTTATTTATGTTGCTGAACACTGTTTGGAGTTGCAGGGATTTGTTCGGATCCTATTCAAGGTTTGAAATATTTTATGAGGGAAAACAGAGGAGGCTAGGTGAGGTTCTACCTCGCCCGATCCAGCTCTGGCGGAGAAATTCCCGCAGTGGCGACCCCGCTATGGTGGGAAAAATCCCACCCCAGCGGCTCTAACAGGACCAGAACCCAGGTTAATAGTTTCTGGGTTCTTTCTCACTCTTTTACGTTTTTCCCGAGGTTCCCAGCTTAACCAATCAATCAAAGATAAATTCTAACCTAGGAAGAATTATTAACTAATCCGAAACAGTCTTAATGACACGGCACCTCACTAGTTCTTATTAATTCAACGTTACACCCATACATCCCCAGGATACACCCAGACATTACAACTTGCATAATTTACACAAATTAGCCAACACATTGCGCATACTAAGGGTTCAAGTACACATATATAACCCATAAATTCACATCCTTACACTTTAACAGGTTCACTTTTACATTCACCATTAATTCAATCCAGACACACAACACCGTGCCCTAAACCATGCCACACGCATCCACTATAACCCCTCCACATCATCAGTAAATCAGACTCCCAAGGATACTTCCACATACACAATTATTTCACTCAACACGGAGTATCTAAGTTACAATTAATTCAACCAACGAGAAATACACAAACAAAGTTATAATCACACATCACAACAATTTCACTTTATTAGTTAGTTCATCATATAGATGGCCATTGCTGGTCATCTATGCCTTATACGACTCTTAAGGCCAGATACCAATTGGAACCTTCTCCGTTGAGATACCAATTGGAATCGGGAGATACCAATTGGACTCAACTCATACTTGAAGCGACACGTCGCACGAAAGAAGAGAATAAGTGGAACGACTTCCTAGAATGCTTCCTAGCCTCTTGTAGATTAAATGTGGACGTCAACACACCAATCCATAGGAGTCTAGTTCACATTTTGCTCTTGTACGGGGGGACCGCTAACCTAGGCTCTGATACTAATTTGTCATGACCCAACCCACCGGGCCATGCGGGCACCCATTCTAACACCTAAGTAGGAGAACCCTCATATCCTAATAGTAAAACATGCGAAAATTTTAAGAAAACCAGAAATAAATATAACACTATGATTTTATAAATAACACCCTTAGACACAATTGTAGTCAAACTTGACGAGTAATTTAACAACTCTCATGGATCTAGTCTAAACAAGTACAAGAGCTACTAAAGTACAACTTGACAAAATAAATAAGAGACACAATTCCCACCATGCGGAAGGAAGAATAGAAGCTGCTGGAGATTTTCTTCGTCTTCACCTAATGAAACGTCACCAATCCTGCATCTAAACTATGTCAAAAGATATAGCAAAAATAGTATCAATACAAAACACACGTATTGGTAGGCATCATCGGTCAACCTGACGCCCACCACATAACATAAGAAACCAACTAGTAAGATCATGAAATAAACCACTCGCTTTTCCACCTTTAATCTCTCTTGGAAACACCTTCAATATACCCTAGTACCCTAATTACTAACCCTCCCCCCCCCCTTTTACCAAATTCCTAATCATAGCTTAACCATTCTAAAAATACGTAGAAAATACCCAAGTACAACCACCGCCAATGCAACTACTCGCTCACGTCATACCCTTGCTTCCTCATCACATTACTAACCACAGTCACATAGTACATTAATTCAAGCCTTCTTAAGATTAAACCTAATCTCTTTCCCCTCGAGGTGAAATCCACCTAAGTCTATTCCATCGCATACACTATCGTTACTCTCACCATTACATCCACGAACAACCAATTATAAATTGTCATAACACGTGCCCTCTAAGTACAACTTATACAACTAATACAACACTATACTTCACAAACGTATATCAAGCATATACCATGTTATCAACAAGCACACGAACAACGAACAACACACATCTAATAGCACATTATTGGTCCTCTCACGAAACCCATACTCAAATAGTTAGCATGTTGAAACGTGGCAACTGATCCCAAGTTAGTGTGCCGGAACGTGGCAGCCGATACCATATTATGCCGGAACGTTGAAATCCGATCCAAGATTATGCCGGAATGTGGCAATCCGATCCAAGTTAGTTATGCCGGAACGTGGCAATCTGATCCCACTCACACATCACAATCACAAAACACAAGTACATCATCAAGATCATACATTTAAGTTATGATTTCACGACAATGATATTCATCTATCTCGTTTACAACAAGTGTGATCAACATTGCAACATTCATACATATACAAGTATCATAATGAAGCAAGAACAAACATACATCACACAAACATAGAACCACAACCATCACCTATGAATTACTCCTCAGTCCCCATCACATATATACTAATTGACCATACTCAGCCCTAGTTCATCATTAGGATTTCTTATTAGGGTTAAATCACAATTTATCATAATTCCTCAATTTCATCACTTCAATTATCGGATGTAACATACATTCATGAATTTAGTTCCGTTCTTGATTTCATATCCTATTCTTGACCCAATTCTATCCATGATAGCAATTCTGGGTCATCCTAATAACTCATCAATTTCTCCTCACGAGGCATAAACCCACATACTTTGAATTCTAAGGATTATGCATGTAATCTACTCGGTGCACGAAGGTCTGCACACAACCCTACCATTGATTTACATATATCATGTAGTAAGAATAGATTAAAAACTACTCAATTGTAAAAACCTAGCCTACCTGGGCGCCAAGCGGTTGTACAGAGTTTTTGACTTCGATTCGAGTTTTCCGGGTTCGTGACGGTGAATTTGTCCAAAAACTGCAAGATTTCACCATCCTCACGCTAGAGTTATCCTTCTCCTTCCTTCCCAAGCTTAGAGTAGCTTTTCTGGGATTTCTAGGGTGTTTTACAACTTAATTAAGTATTTTAAGAAGACGGAGAAAATAGGATTTCTCAAAATTTACATTCTGCCTCACTTATCCCGCTCTGGCGGCGGCCGCCCAGCGGCACCTGTCCTGCCCTGGTGGGTCTGTTGCCTAGATTTTCTTGAATCTTTGCTTTTCCTGATTAACGATGGTTAGGGTCGTTACATTAGCTCAAAGGATATCTTGGAAATCTCAGTTTCCTCTCTAGCTTAATTGTGAAAGTATTTACTCTTTACTGAAAACTAGCTCAAAGGCTCTTTTGGAAATCTCAGTTTCCTTTCTTATTTAAATGTGAAAACATTTTGAACTCTTTGGGAATACATAGTCCCCATATAATTCTTTGAAGAAAAGAACTTCAAACTTTACTCTTTACTCTTTACTCAACTTGAACTTTAACTCTTAAAACAAAGTTAAAAGCATTTGCAAAAGATTTCTTGAAAAGACTCTAAGAACTTCCTAGACTTGGCTCTTAACTTTCCTTGAATTTGAATTTATGGATTCAAGGTTATGATTCATGTTTCTTGATGATTTCTAGCTGTTTAGAAGTCATTTAGAGTAGTTAGAATCAATGGAAAGTTTTTGTTCACTGTAGAAGAACTTAAATAGGCTAGACGATGAAGAATTGATGAAAAAGGACGATTTAGGCGTATCTCGGGCGAGCCGCGACAGCCCCCAACTTACTGGGGCTCATTTCTGGCACACTGCAGGTGCGCCGCCCTAGCCTTCCTGGCGCGATGCTCCTGGCCCTCCCTAGGTGCGACAGACGATATTTTCAACGTGTTTTCTGATCCTAAATCGTTTCAAATCAATTCTTTTTCTCAATACTTTCTTAGATTCAGATACCTAAAGCATGTACGCTAGAATCTAACTCAAAATAACTCTTAACATCGCTAAAACATCTCAAGGAAACCCATCAATCACATGTAAGTTTAAGAATGAAAACAATTCAAGATCACAACTCAAGAACATCAAATTCTAACTCTTTTAGGACGAAAATCGCTGAATTAAACATGTTTGGCGCGTGGGTGAATGGACCCAACGCTATGTGATCTCACATACCTCTTAGGGATCACCCCTTGACGAAATCCACAAGCTAAACTCGACGATCTTGACGAATCTTTCTTGCTTCTCTTCTCCTTTCTCCTCTTCTTTTCTCTTCTCTCAAAACTCCAACTCTTTTTCCAAAAGCGTAAACTGACTAAAATCTGAATTTGCCCCAATTAAACTCCTAAAAATGAATTAATTAAGTTGGGTAAGGAAAAGACCAAACTACCCTTCTAAAATCCGGTTTTAGACATTTCCTTATTTGAACAGCCCAACTTTCAATGGGCATAACTCACTCATACGAACTCGGAATCACGTAAATTTGGCGGCGTTGGAAAGATTATTCCAAGATATTTCCTACGATATCTGGAAACACACCTAAATCATCATGAGCTAGGAGTTATGGTCGTTTGAAGTTGACCAAAAACTCAACTTTAACACACTTAACAAATTTCCAGATTTTTATATTCTTTCCAAAAATGATTATTTCCAATTTTTAACTTCTTTTTAGTTATTTCAATTTGCAAGATGTTACACAAACTCATATTATTAAGCTCCACAAGTTAAAATTAAAGTAATACAAACTTGTGTATAACAAATCGAACATTACAATTTTAAAACCTTTAAAATCCACATTAAAAAATTCTATAGCATTTTTTTGGCAATTTAAGTTGTTGTCATCCAATCTTGTATTCAAGGGTGAATCAAGTTCAATCTCCGCATCAGGCTGAAACAATGAGAACCATGAAAATCTCATACATAATTAAATAAACATAATCTATATAACACATATCTTTATACGTCTTGATAAAAAAAAATTAAGGCTTACCAAAAATCAATTAAAGATAGAATATGACAGACTTAATGATGTGGTGAGAATACAAACAGATTCTGAACTTTATAAGACATTAATGCTTTAAATTTAACAACTTCAAAAATACAAAATGACTATAGATTAAATAATAATAAAAATAATAGAATAATCTTTGAATTTTGATGTGAATCATCAAATCCATAGAACAGAATATTACCTTTATATTTCTAAAAAATACTTACCATCTATTCTCCTTTGTTGAACCTACAAAAGAAAAAACCAATTAGCAAAATAACAGTAACAAAAGAATTGAACAAGATAATGGGGTAAAAAGGGGAGAAGGGAGATAATGGATTAAAGGGGAAAGATATATTGAATTTAGTGTGTTACATACTTGGGAAGGGGGAAAGTGGGGGTGGTGGGGTGGTTATTTAATTGGGATTAATGTTTTAGGGGGAAATAATGACTTTAGACTATTTTTACAATTTTAGAGGGAAACATATTGAAGTTTTGGTTGCTTTTGGGTCTAAATGAAAAATGAGAGAATAATCTTTAGTGCATGGAACTAGCTTTTCTTTTTCTTTTCCCTTTTTTTAATTAACTAGTAACTATTAATTAAAATATTTTATGTTACAAAATTAATTAGTATTATAAGCTTTTTTAATTTTATCCTTTTCAAATGTTATAAAATAAATTTATATACATTTGATTAATATTAAATTAAATGATAAAGATAAAGATATTATTATTATTATTATTATTATTATTATTATTATTATTTTAATTACAGTAATAATACTTATAACGTAATAATTATATAAGAATAATAAATAAATGATGGTAGTAAAAATAATATTTAAAAAATAGAAAGAAAAAAAACGAATAAAGGAGTAAAGGGGATAAATGGGTTCTTCTTTATTATCTATTGACCTATTTAAGTTGCTACATTCATAATCATTTTACACAACTGATTTTCTAGTTACTTTATTGATTTTAGCTGAATATTAGAAAGCACACTTTATTTAAGGTGCTACCTTCATGATATATTAAATAGTGCATAATTTAAAGTTATATAATAAATCTATTAGATTTAAGCTCTTTGAATGTTGATAACCGTATCAAATATAGAAATCATTTTATAACTTAGCACTAGTTTTAATTTATATTTGAGTTTTATATTTACAATAGAAAATGACCAAATGACCCCCCAATCTATTACCGGATTTCCAACTATACACTTATACTTCACGGGGATTCTATTACCCCCTAAGCTATTTTAAAGTGGAATTATTTCCTCCCTGAAATATCATTACTAGGCATGCGTCTTGTGGTGAAATACACGCACTTGACACATGTATTTCACCATTTAGAGTCTGTTTGGAAAGCCACCTGGTAATTGGAATTGGTGTAATTACTAGGGTAGTAATTATTAGCCTAGTAATTACACAGTCTAGTAACTACACTGACCTGTTTGGTTGCCACAATGTAATTACACATGTCCTGTTTGGATGTCACAATGTAATTACACATGTTGTGTTTGGATGCACAATTGCAATCATAAAATTATATTAAATTTTAAAAATAAAAATTAATTATTTGAAATTTATACTATACAAATAAGAAACTTTATAAATAATATTAATTTAAATATTTAAGAGATATATTCTTTTTTGAAAATATATTACTTAATAAACATTTGTTCTTAACTAATATTATGAAAAAATTATTGAATTATATTTTTTTTCAAATTAATATATTTCAATTAAATTGATCATAAAAACTAAAAGTATGAAGTTTCTACGAACATCGTGAAATGCATATTTGATAAAAAGATTAATATATAAATAATATGTCATAAATTATTAAATATTCAACAAAAAGATAATCTATCAAGTCTAATTAAAAAATGACTTGCAATGTGAATTCAATATTACTAAAACAAAAGAAACTGAAATATAACATAAGTTATAAATTCAAAACAAAAAATTTAGCATAATACTCTTATAGCAAATTTCAACATAGCATACATAAATATGATTTTTTTTTTTTTTTTAAAAAAAAAAGAAAACATAAGTCTATAACCTTAGTTAACAATAAATTCTATTTTAATTTAAAAATTAGAATACTAATAAAATGAAAAAAATAAGCATGGCATAAAGAAATAGATAATACGAAAAAATTACATAGAATCACCTGAAATAAGGTTGAGAACGAGAAGTAAATGAAATATAATAATATAAAATAAAAAATAAACTTCTAGAATTTTTTAGAATAATAAAAATAAAAATAGAACTTAAAATAATAGAAGTGAAAACATTTTTAAAACAAAAAAATAAAAATAGAATTTAAAAAAAAAGAAATTAAAAAGTAATCAGCTGCTAGTTACACCATGTAATTAATTACCAACAATTCACAGCCTCTGCCTGTGAATTAGAGAGTGTAATTATCCCCTGCCAATTACACAAATTACCTGCTGACCAAGTAATTACTTTGTCCAACCAAACAGGACAGACAATGTAATTACACCAATTACACCAAATCCAATTACCAGGGTGTCCTTCCAAACAGTCCCTTAATAAAAAAAAAAAAAATTTAAAAAGTTCTCCTCCTTCCTCTTCCTTTCTTCCCCAATCATTTTTTAACCCAAACTATAATAAACACCACTTTTTATCTCAACAAATTTCTATATTTCTAACTATTTATAAAAACGAAAATTCAAGTCACCTATTCTCTTCCTCATTCTTTATTCTTTCTCCCTCTAAAATTTTCATGATTAATTTATAATTTGAGTTTTTGATTTTGATTCTTTATGGGTTTTTAAAAGAACATGTAGGATCCTTCTTTAAAAATGTAGAAGAAATTGTTTTGTTTTAGTTTCTTTTAATAAGTTTGAAGATGTTTTTTTAAATATACAATTACTTCACTTTGATTTTGTTACTCTTGAGTCCATGACTTTAAAAAATAATAATTAATGGGCATGTTTATTTTAAAAATAAATTTAATTCGTTAGATATGTTCTAAATAAGTCTATTGAAAAATTATTTATTCATAAAATGCATTAGTCATCGATAATTTTTATACCAAAACATCCATTGAAAAAGCTTCAACAATGATAATGGTGAATATAAGTATAGTTGTATATATAAATAAGAAGAAAGAAAGAGAAAGAAAAAAAGAAGATTAAAAGAAAAACGGAAATTAAAAAAAAATAGGCAACTCATTCTCTCAAAGAGAGTGACATACACTCTCTATGTCAACTCAACACTTAAGGGGTTATTTATTTCATTTTAAAGTAGTTCAGGGGGGTAAAAGGACTCTCACAAAGAATAGGTGTATAGTTGAAAATTCGGTAATAGGTTGGGAGGTCATTTGACAATTTTCTCTATTTACAATCGATATTAAGTTGTTATATTCTTCTAAAAATATGAAGAAGAAAAAATTTAGTTTTCTCATGTTTTTTTTTTTTAAATAGTGAAGTTATCTTCAACCTTTTTAGAAGAATAACTTTTTTCTTAATTTTAAATTCTGTCTACTTTTAAAAGGTTAAATTATATTGGATTCTTATATAGTATGTTTCATTTTATTAGTTGTGTAACAAAATTTATCAATTCTAATTTTACTTTATATAAAAAAATTCTTCCATTGTAAAAATGTAAGCCGATAAACAGTAAATCAATATTTATATTTTATAGTAATATGAATTATAATTAAAAATAAATAGTCATCCAATGTCTATATTTATTTTGTAGTAATATAAAGTTATTATTTTAAATAAAATATGATAGATAAATCTAATCATGAAAAATTATGAACAAAAGAATAAAAGTTTAGAAATAAATTAAATTCCAGAAATAAGAATAATTCATTTTTGCTTATACTAAATTTAAAATAAAGGGAGAAGGCACAAGTACCCCCTAGACTATGACCGAAATTCCAGAGACACACCTTAACTAAACTAAGGTCCCATTACCCCCCCCCCCCCCATCTCACTTTATATATAATATTGTACACTTTTTTGCTTATGTGGCACACCTCGTGACTCCACACAATTGAGGCACGTGGGAGATATTTGGACTCCACGTAAGCCAAAAATGTGTACAAAATTACAAAAAAGAGTTCAGGTGGTACTAGGACCTTAGTTTAGTTAAGGTGTGTCTCTGAGATATGGGTTATAGTCTAGGGAGGTACTTCTACCTTTTCCCTAAAATAAATAATAAATAGTGATACTAGGTAAAGTGACAAGCTATTAAAAAGTTGCATAATAAAGAAATGATATAATTACTGATAATAATAAAATTTGTAAATATAATGAAGTAATTAGATAATACACATATTATTGCCCATAAATTTTAAATTGAAGAGATGTGAACAACAAAATAGATGTGTTTTATATTAGTAAGAAGAATAGCTTAAATTTAAACTCAACAATTTATATATATTAAAATAAAAGATAAAAAAACTCAATTGCTTATTACGAGTAACACATATATATATATATATATATATATATATATATATATATATATATATATATATATATATATATATATATATATATATATATATATATATATATTTATGTATTTTCCTTGTGACTGTGTATTATCTATGTTTTCTTTTCCTTTTTCTAATGTAATCAGTCTTTGTTCTAAGTTATTTACTCTTGTTTCTAGATTTATTAGTCTTAGATTAGTAGCCTGATCTTTTGTATGGATTTGTGCTTCAGTTTTATTTACTCTTTGTTTTAACTTATTTTCTATACAACTAATACAAGCTTTCATATAACAATTTTTGCATTTTCTCTATTTATTTTACTAGGATACCATTTACATATATTACATTGGTTACTATCTATTCCTTTTAATCTTTCGAACTCATGGTTACAGTATTGAGAAGTATTCATCATGGTATTTATTATTATGTTGTCTAAGAAATCTTCATTCCTTTCTACTCCTAGTTCATTAATTAAATTATCATTCTTGGAATCAGATGTGTCTGATTGAGTGTTTCTTTCTTCTGTTGTATCTATTCTTACCACAGAATATATACTTTCGGTGTCTGACATGTATTCATCTACATTTAGTAAGTTCTCTTGAAAGTCTTCTATTAACTGAGAATTCCTAGTTTTCATGTTATTCTTTTTAGGGCATGTATTTGCTAAGTGTTCTATACTTCCACAAGTATAACATTCTAGTTTATTTTTATAATTCCTATCATTTCTATATTTCCTGACATGTCTATCTCTATTTAAATATGGCTTTCTGGCTGAAGATTTTCTTAGGAAATATTTTTTATGTTTGTAAGGTTTTTGGCTATAAGCAGTTCTTCTTTTATATTTTCTTATTTTACTAGGTTCTTTATCATAACTTTGGGTAGTTGTAGTGTATATCATTGCCTTGCAAAAGTTCATTTCATTTTGTTTTAATTGCTTTTGGATTTGTATGTTTGTACATTTTTCTGTTAGTATTTCCATTATATGATTTATTCTGTCCTATAGGCCATAGGAGTGTAGGGTTTTGCACCACTCCTTCTCTTTTATACCATCTTTCTTCTATTTCTCTTCCCAAAGCTCCTGGTAACTTATTAAATAATTTTTTACCTAGTTCTTCATTAAATGTATTTCCACTAATAGTACAATAATAAAAATAATCTTTAAGAAAACTCTTTATGTGTATCCAATTTGATATACTTAATTGTTCTAATTTTATTACAACATTTCTTTGTAATGTTACTAAGCCACTATTTGGGTTTTCTCCAGTTTATAATACATGTATTTTATTTGTGAAATTATATGGGTTTGGTCCTAATTCGATTAATCCTTGAAATTCTTGTGGATAAGTTTGTTTATAAGATTCCCATACTGCTTTATAGGATTCTCCTAAAAAGGTTTATAAGTATCTATACATAGTCTCAGCTTCTGTTTCTTGATAGTTTTTAATAAAATCTGTTACTACTATTCCTTTCCATAAGTCTATTACTGTATTCCACATTTGTGGATCATGTGCAGCTATATTTAATATTTTTCCTTTATTTCCTCCTTCTTGTAATCTAATAGGTTCTTCTATAGGCATTCTTTTTCCTGCTGGTCTAATATTATCTTTTATTTCTTGGTCAGGTCTAATCCATGGTCTTCTAGGCAAATTACCTGTACTATAACTAACACTTGGGGCTGCAGTAGTTCTTTGGAAAGGGCCAGCACTGTGTGAACTAGTTGCTTCATCCATTAGTTCTGTATAACTAGTTATGGATAAAGTATCTATTTTCTCCTCATTTATGTATTCTGGTTCGTCTCTTCTATATGCTAAATTATCATCTCTTTCTTGACATATTCTAAAATGTTCTATTGTTTTCATTATATCCATTTTTCCTCTCTTGCACCCTCTACACTTAAAAACTGTAATATTATTTTCTTGATATTGTCTTTTTGCTTCTTCTATGGCTTTTTCTACCTCGTATCCTTCTTGTATTAATTCTATATTCATAAATTCTTCTTGTTCTGTTTCTATGGTACTTTTAGTTTCATTGTCATCTAAATCTCTTTGACTAGTATAATTATAGTCTGTAAACCTAATTGATGTCTCACCTTTTGAGCTGGTGTACATTAAATGTTGCTCTGGAGCAAACACTTTGGGTTTACTTAGTTTATCTAAATTTCATTCTAATCCTGCATATTCTTCTGGATTTATCTTTATTGGTTTTATTAGTTTTATTCCTTTGTTACCCATTATTTCTACTACATCGTTTACTTGGAGTTTAAATTTTGTGTTACTACTTAAAGTCATTTTTCCTATAAAACCTATACACATTAATAAGTTTTTTCCATTATTCATTTCTTCATACCCTTTAGTCTGGATTCCTATTTTAATATGTTTTCCAAACTCTTTTAAATTAATTAGAAAATCTGGACTAATATAAACAATTCCTCCATTATTTGTCATGTCTACTTCGGTTAAGCCAATTATGGATTTCTTTAAATCTGACCATTTATCATCATATAATACGATTAGAACTTTAGATCCTAAATTCTTTCTAGTTAATCCTTTTATTCCTACAATTATTAATCCCATATGCATTAACATAAGTTTGGGATTTTTGACCGTCTTTATGAAAGCTGGGTTTACTAAATTTAGGTTTGCAAAGTCTTCTCCTATCGTTGATATCTGTTCTTCTCTATAGTGTCTATATAATTGATGCAAGCTTTAATTAAAAGATATATAATGTAAAACATTTCTCTA
Organism: Solanum pinnatisectum; assembly: GCA_035578085.1. Taxonomy (NCBI): domain Eukaryota; kingdom Viridiplantae; phylum Streptophyta; class Magnoliopsida; order Solanales; family Solanaceae; genus Solanum; species Solanum pinnatisectum. The sequence goes on along the minus strand of CM069078.1, from coordinate 8,225,762 downwards.
AAGATAATGCAAAAGAACTACAAAAGTTCTTAGGATTAGTAAATTATGCTAGAAATTTTATCCAAGACCTAGGAAAAATAGCAGGACCATTGTACGCTAAAACAGGTAGCAAAGGACAAAAACACTTTAATATAGAAGATATAAAATTAGTCCAACAAATTAAAGACAAAGTTAAAAATATACCCGATCTACACATACCTCTAGAATTAGATTATTTAATAGTTCAAACAGACGGAAGTAAATTAGGGTGGGGTGCTATTTTAAAATCAAGGCCTAATAAATACAGTTCAAAAAATGAAGAAAAAATTTGTGCATACCAAAGTGGACAATATAAAGAAAAAGGCAATATGAGTAGTATAGACACAGAAGTACTAGCTGTAATATATGGACTTAATAGTTTTAAATTATATATTTTAAATAAAAATGAAGTCTTAGTAAGAACAGACTGCGAAGCGATAGTTAAATTTTATGAAAAAATAAATAGTAAAGCTAGCAGTAAAAGACGATGGTTAAATTTTATGGATATAATATCTATATACAATAATATTGTTTTTGAGTTTGTTAAAGGGAAAGATAATGATCTAGCAGATAAGTTAAGTAGGTTACAATTAAAAACTAACTGATTTTTATTTCAGTATGAGACCAATTGGCCAACAGCCAGTAGACAAAGGCAAGGGCGTTGCCCAGCCAGATCTTATGCTCAAACATTATTAGGAAGACAAAATTTCAGACCATTAAGTACAACAGACAATGTAATGGAGAGAATTTATTTTGGTAAGTATAATTTAATTTCATATCCTAAGTGTAATTTATCATTTAGAGTAGTTTCAGACTGTAATTTAGACAAGGCTCAACAATGTTTAGTAGATAACTCATGGATAGCATACAATAAACAAGATACTAAGTATTTTATAGCAGCTTCTAATGCTCTATGTCAATATTTCTCAGATAAAAATAGAGATAATAAATTTAAATATTATGTAGTTATACATGAAAAAAATAAAGGTGTTTTCCAGACTTGGATAGAAGTAGTTGATTCTATAAATGGGGTTCAAAACCCACTTTTTAAATGTTTTAATAATTTCACCGAAGCTTTAGACTATGCAAGAGGAATACTTGGGCCTAATTATTATATTTCACCAGCTCTTAGACAAAGCCCAACCCAAATACCACAATATAATATCCAAAAAGACTCAGATAAAATAATCTTCTGTGACCATTGTTCATCCATGACTGAGGGTTTCAAAGACTCAATACAAAAAATGAAATCTTTATTCAAGAAAATATGAGACTTGTGAAACAGCTCGAGGCCTTTCAGAGTAAATATGTTCCAAGAACAGACAGTACCAAAGACATGAGTTCTCCATCTCCCTTAAAAATGGATGAGATGGGTGTGTATTCCCTTCTGAATGCTAAGAACTCTACTGTATCAAAGAGAGATACAGCTAGTCCGGTTCAAACGGTAGCCAGTAAAGACTTATCAAACCCGTTGAAGGCTGTCACTTTGCCAAAGAGTGAAGAAGAGGAGTCTTCTTTCTCACGAAGAAGATTGCCTAAATATTTTCAAAAATACTCTTTAAGAAAAATAGCAGCTTTAAAAAAGAAAAAAAATGAAAAAATAGAAGATATAATTAAACAGACTTTAGAAAAATTCTTTCAAAACCAAAGTCAAGATAAATATGTTATTAACAAAGACAAGCCCAGTCCTAGCAATGGAGGATCAACTCCAGATTCAGAAGATGGTAATCACAGTCATGAAAGTTCAGACGAAGGTAATATTCAAGATGCTCAAAATTCTTATGAAGATGATGATTCGGGCATGAGTTTCGATACTATAGCCTTACATAATTTAGACACTTAAAGAATACACATGAAGACAAATACAAGAGATAACAAGATCAGATGCCATGGAAAGAAGATGATAAGGTAAGATGCAACGTGGCAAGCGTTGGATCAAAAACTATATAAATTAATAGGAGTATGAGGTGGGGATGCCCACTAAGGTCTTGTAATAATAAATGAGTGTTGTCACTTTATCACTACCCTCCAAAAGAGGGAAAAACTGTTGATAACACGCGTCTGTACAAAAGTCTAAAAGATGTCTAAAAAGATTACATTTATGATGCATGTGACGATGGGGCCCAACGAGCACCTGACGTGCATTATTAATGGGAATCTTATCAAGTTATGTCGGCCATCAATAATAGAGGCCACGTAGAGTGTTTGAGAACCGTTCTTTTATTTTCTCTTTGTCTATATAAGACTATAAGAGGATGAGTAGAGAGAGCAGAGCGAAAAAATTAAGAATCCTAAGAAATATATCCTACCTACTTCTTCATGTTTATGATCCTTACTCCAACTTCCTCTTGTGTAAATAAAAGTTTGTGAAATAAAATAAGTGTGTTTGAGTTATAAGTCTTCAAGGTTTTTCAAAGCTCTTCAGGGGTTCCCGAAAGGGAAACCTCTCTCTATTTATCATGTAAGTTTAAGTTGTTAATCTCCCAAAATCCCCTAAAAAATATGTTATTTCTTTTACCTTGATATATTGTTATGTAAATTACTGTACATGTAAAAAATGATTATCCTTAGTATATGGTTAGCCTCTAAATTTCTTGACAATAACTATGGATTAGCCTGTAAAGTCCTAGGATGGTTGGCCTTGATAGTCCGCTTAAAACAAAGGACGAATTTGTTGCTAGGTTTATATCCGGGGTGTGGCTAAAGATGAAGTTGTTAAGAATAAAGATTAAGAGGAAGAGATGAACGGGATAAGATAAAGATTAAAAAAAAAAAAAAAAAGGAGTAAAAAATAGGGGAATTAGGGAATTACTTCATAAATAAAACATGATAAAACTAAATAAGAGAGGGAGTACTGAGTAGGATTTACAAGATATTTGAACTTCCCAGTTTATTTGCTCAGTTTATTAGCTCATTTTTATATTATTGTTTTATATCATTGTTAGCATCCTTATATCTAAGTTTTCATAGTTATATTTATATCTATCCTCATATCTAAGTTTTCATATTTATATATCTAAGCGTTTATATATATATATATATATATATATATATATATATTCAAAATCAAATTAGCAAAAAGTATAAAATGTTGTAAAAAAAAATATATGAAGAGAGAGGGGAGGGAAGTGGGAGGTAATATTTTGAAAATATAATGAAGTAATTAGATAATTCACATATTATTGTCCATAAATTTTAAATTGAAGAGACGTGAACAACAAAATAGATTTGTTTTATATTAATAAAAAGAACATTTGACAATTATATATTAAGTCAAGTGATAAGCTTATAAAAATCAATATTAACAATTTAAAACATGATTCATTAGCTCTATTCATATAGATTTGATTATGAGGGATTGAGGGTGGGGTGAGGTGAGCATGGGGTGGGAAGAGAGGAAGTATATTTCATTGAGGTACAATATAAAAGTCAAAGAAGTGAGTCTGCTGGAAATCCTCGCCTTCCACGATAATCCTCGCCTTCCACGACAATCCTTGCCTTTCACGGCATATTGAAAACAAATAGTTGAGTTTTTTTTTTCAAAGTAATATCATTTAACATGTCCAAACAAGACATTTTAATCTAAAATGCTTAGAAATAATATTTTAATACTATCCGCGCACACACGGGTACGTATACTAGTTAGTTTTTTAGAAAACATAAGTCTTTTTTAATCATTTTTTTATCCACACATTATTATCCATATGAAATTAATTTTTTTTTAAAAAAAAAATGACATAAATACACAACTTAAGATATCATAATCTCTGAAATTTTTCATCATTTAAAAAAAATACAAAATCCCTTTTTGCCTTTGTTGAAACAACAGTAGCTAAATAGCTTGAAGAGGTGTTGAAAAACAAGTTATGTAGTAAATGTGTAGATTTTAATTTGTTTTTTAGTTCCATAACAAGAAAAAAGGCAAGTCCTTTTCAACACTAAACCTTTTATTTTAATGCAAAGACAAAATGGGAAATTGAATAAAAAATAGAATGGAAAAACTATAATTAAGTTATAAACAAGATGTGTTGCCCTTTAAGGCAGAACCCATTAGTAAAGGTGCACACACCTTAACACCAACACTAAAACTCCAATTAACCGAGGTGAAGCGCACAAGCTAGGCTTCATCGAGCTTTGGGGCTTAATGTCATGACTAGGGGTGTCAAATGGGGTTAGGTTGAAATTGGAGATATTAAAATGGGTTGAAATAGAAATCGGGTAATTGGGTCTTGACCCGCCCAAGTTTACTATGGGCTCAAATGAGCTAAAAAACAGGTTGGGTCTTAACCCGCCCAATTTGACCCGCTTAATCTCAATAATTTTAACATAGCGATATTTAACTTTTCTAATCACAATTTGAATTTCAAGTCAAGAATTTTTTTTTTAAAAAAAGTAACAAATGGATATAAATCCTAAAAGATGTTAAATAGATAATAATTCATACCTTCAATATAGAAACATATCTTAATAAAGAGTTTTAAAACGGGTTGAAATTGGAGATTGAATTGGGCTCAATTGAGGATTCTCTTAAAATGGGTTAAGCTTGAATGAGTTGAGATTGAACCCAATCCAAATTATCTTGAGCCCAACCCTTAAAATTATGGGCGGGTTGGACGGGTTACCTATGTTTGGATTCATTTTTGACACCCCTAGTCACGACCCATTTGTTATGTCTTGTGAAATGAAGTTGTAGTATCCTAGGTTACATACTTGGACCAACAACAACAACATACACAAATGAGGTTTGGAGCGTTGAGTGTACACAAACTTTATATAAAGACCAAGGAAGAATGCTAGCCTTTATACAAGTCTAATAATGGAAGTACCACTAATATAATGTTTCAGCCTAGAGACAAGTGTTAAAAATACCCTTGAACTTGCGCAATATTATTAGTTTCATCTCCGAATTGATAGCTTAAAAAACACCCCTTTACAGCAGGAAAGTGTCGAGGGAATATCTTTTATGACTACTCACAGATCGAATAGATGACCATAACTTTTTCATATCTCTAACGCACATGTAAAAATGAAAATCTCTTGTAAAACAAACATAAAACTAAAACAAATTTATAAAGAATTACAAACCAAATTAATCTCCAGAAAGTCTTCATGTGGTTTTAATGTAAATTATTAGAAAAAATATAATAAAACCTAAGGCAAGAATGGGAGAAGTCCTCAGAATACAATAAGAGAGAATCACAGAAGTATGGCTTGATTTGATTTTTATTGTTGTTTTGAGGAATTAATTTAGAGAAAATGGTCAAATGCCCCTCAAGCTTTAGTCATATTTCCAACTATGCACTTAACCTTTGCGGGGGTCCTATTACCCCCCTAAACCTTTTTTTTTTTATATTAGTTCACCCTAAGACGCTGATGTGTCCACATAAACCAGATTTATAAAAAATGTTTGTATACACGCGCTGTCCACGTATATATTAGTGGACCTGATACGTCCAAACTTACACTTCGAATAAGAAGTGTAAACGATCGATGTCAATTTACAGAACTCAACTAGAGTTGAGGTCGATCCCATAAAGAATTTCTTTACAGATAAGGTTTCATTGTCGAGTTTATTCGAATGTTGTTATTATCTCCCAAATAAATAACAACGGAAAGTAAATTGGGTTGGTTGAAATATTGTAAGTACCCAAACTTGTTGTCAAAATCCATATTAACAACTAACAGACTATTTCGTTGTAAAGTTGATTCAGTTAGTTAAGAGAAACCAGGATTGTGTTCCCCCATAACATTACTTCTAGTATTCTTCCGTAACTAAGTGCCAGGCAATTCAATGTTTCCAGAATCATTACGAGTTAAATTCATCTAACACTTCTTAGCCTAATTAGATAATTATCACTCATGTTCTCTCGACCCTAGAGTGTACTAACATTGACCCTCGCTTACAATAATATGGTGTTAAAATTCTTTTCTCTCGAACTCAAGATTTAACTCCAAGTTGTTAATGTAGTTCAGCTTTTTCCTAATTGGTATTTTTCTCTCGAACAACGACCAGATACAGGCTCATCTAATGTGTGCACTCACTAGATTATAATGATATTGAAAGCTAGAAACTACAGATTGAAAACACAGATTGCCCTTTACTCGTTATACGTAATTGTAACTAGAATTTCGTCATGGATCCCACAACCCGAGTCATGGTGTTTAGTCACTCATGCTTTCACATAAACAATCAGTAATTAGGAATAAAAACATATTAAGAAAGACTTACGAAAATAATTAACAATGCAACAATCACTTCGATAATCTGATAATCCAAATCTGAGCTTCAAACTGATATTCATGATCGAAATCCAAAATCAAAAGCTAAGAGTAAATAATTGTGTTTTTCTTTGTAAAACTAAGATAATCGATCTTTTTTTTAAAAACCGACCTAAAGTCGTTCAAAATAGAATGTTTAAAATGAGTCCTAATCGAACTAGGACTGAATTGTCGGGCCTTTTCACGGCCACTACTACAACCCTTCAAGGGCTTCACGGTCCGTGAAGCCCTCCGTAGACTTCCCTTGGAGCTTCCTAAAGTGGGTCTTCAAACTCAGTCACTGGAAACTGCATCACGGATGAGACCACGGACCGTCATAGGGGCCACGGCCCGTGAAGACGTCTGTGATCTTTACTTGGACTTTCCCAAACTTTGAGTCTTCAATGCTATCCACTCGAACAAGGACTACGGGCTGCACTACGGTTCGTAGTGAGGACCACGGCCCGTGATGGCGTCCGTGGTCTTCACTTGGTTTCATGCTCTCCATCTTCTCAAGGCCCAACACTGCCTCACTTTCACGAGCTCAACCACGGACCGTAATGAAGGTCACGGTCCGTGAAGTTGGCCATGAACTTTACTTTGAATCATCATCATTTTGCAGCTTTTTTTTCCATTTTCTACACAAACCAGATTCTGCCTACACATTCAACAAACCTATCAAATCATACAAAACTTCACTTAATTCTAGTATTAGTTCATAGTTATTAAGCATCAAATGTGCCACGATTTCGTGGCGCATCAACACCCTCAACTTAGAACCATTACTTATCCTGAAGTGATGAGAAAAACAAATACAATCAACCCTCAATTCATTTCCAGACTTATGACACTACGCAACAACTATTTCCAACACAATTTGTATCCAAAATCCTGAATCTAACATGTAAGGATCAATATATGACATCTCATTACTCAAAGTCAATCATGCTTATGTCTATGAATTATTAGCTCACACAATCTACTTTCAAATGCAATCAATGTGTCCTCACAACAAAGAAGTCCCTCACTCATAATAGTTGGGACTGAGTACTACGCTCACGCTCTCAAAGAACTTCTAACACTAGCAACAACTACCATAGGCTTGCCCTTGCTTTCTACGCTCTATCTTTCAAACACCTGGAATAGGATAACTGTAGGACTTTATTGGCTTGTAACATAGGCTCAGGCTAGGGAATGGATATCTGGTTTCGTGAGTGACTAGTCCCTTGGTTTTTCCAAAGTTTCGTTTTCACATAACTCTTTTCTGAGTGATTCCCGCTTTTTCTTTATTTCAGCACAATCCAGTAGCCATTACTTTCTTTTTCTTTTTTTTCTGTTCTTTTCTTCACTTTTTTAATATATGAATTTCGCTCACTGGTTGAACCTTCTTTTTCACTATTTCTTTCTGTTCGAATTGCAATCACCCTCAACTTAGGCTTTTGGCCTGAGTTGTGATATCGTACCTTCGGAAAACCAAGGATTTGATATGTGATGGGTAAGAACAAAGACTGATTTTAGGCCTAAATTTGGGTTCAAGTGATAAACTTTTCATTTGGTTATTTTATTTCTGGCTTTTTACTGGTTTAACAAAAATGGCCTACTTATCCTTTCATATCCGGTTATTCTCAGATTCAAGCAAGACTACTCGGGCAAGTTCTAGTTTCTGCTCCTAGTGTTAGACTTTAATCAAAACTTACACTCTCATGACACAGGACTGCATTTTCCAGTTTCTTGGTTCACCAACTAATCGATCAAGCTAGCAATGCTCAACAAATCAGTATCTAAGATGTCATCTAAAGGTCCTAACAGTCAAACTCAGATTTAGGTTTCTCAGTTTTCACAAACTAACTGTTGCACAACTCAACACACAAAACATGCACAAATAGTAACACAGAGTCAACCTCTATTTTTAACAGCTATGGAAGGTTGCTCACCACCCCCTCCCCAAAAGAAAGGACTTTGCCCTCAAAGTTAATACAAAACAATAAAACACACAGGGCTATGAGGAGGGGTCATACCTACGGTGCTCTAGGCGCCGATATCTTGATCAGCATTGGCACCCTTATCAGTGGGTGCACTTTTAGAACTCAGCTCAATAATAGATTGGCTTACAGTCGTTGGGGCAGGTGCTCTGCTACCAGAAGCGCCAACTGAAGCTACCTCGCGCTATTGTTACTCACGTTCTTCTTTTTCTCGAGCTTCTTTCCTTGATGCTTTGCGAGCTTTCTTTTCCTTCTGCCTCTCCTTTCTGGCTAGCTCATCGGGTGTTGCCTTATCAAGTTCACCGTCTTGTAGTTTCCTCTTATCGAATTTAGCCTTAGGTAGATCACCTCAGAAATCATCAAGTGACTGTGTAGATGGTTCTTGGGTGAGAAACTGCATCAATGACTCTGGCATGACTGGCGTTGGCACTTGTACTGGCTTTTCAGCCAATTTAGAAACCTGAACTCGTATTTCAGCCAACTGGGCCTTGAACTCTTCAGTATCTCCCGACCCTGCAGCTTGGAAGTAATCCTGGACAAAGTTCTCTAAACTGTCCATTCCGTCTTTCAACACCTTCAATTCCTTCCTCATCTCATCTTTAATTTCTTTCTTGGTGGCTAGCACATCTCTTTCTATCAACTGCGGCATCCGAGTCACAATCTGGTCCACTAAGGTCCTAGTTTGCCGCTGATCTGCAACCAATTTCTCAAGAAAGACCAGTAGAATAGAGGCATAGGTACCTGAAGCCTGTGAGGCTAAAGCTGGTGGTGGTGGTGGTGGTGGTGGTGATGTGGAAGGCTGTGATGATTCCCCTTGTTTAGGCCCATTATCAGTATGTCAGATATTAACTGGGCATGAGGAATTACAACCAAAGTACCTACAGCTCCAGACTTCGCACCAAAGAGATGGTTCACGACATCCTTGATGTTGGAGACTTAGATGAGTCTGGACGCGTCACGCCATCTGTCAATCAACCTGTTTGGGAGGGTGTCCACTTGTTTACATAATTTCCCTATCTGACAGGGAAAGGGCAACCCAGCTCTCTCATTCAAAGCCATGTCTCTCATCTCAGTGGTAATAATTCGTCCTACATTAACTGGGTAGCTAGCCATGAGGCAAGCTACCAGAGATGCTAAAGAGGAAGACAAGGTATTGTCGTTCCCTGTAGGCCTCAATTGGGCACAAACAACAACCCACCACACCTTAGTTGGAAATGATAGTGAAGCCTTTGGAATAAGTGTCCGCATCGTAGTGACCCAAACAACATTCTGTCCATCTATGGCAATCTGCTTAGCTATCCAGTGTAATACTTGCTCTTTAGAACTCTGCATCTCCATAGTAGTGTCAGCGGTGACTTCATAATGTTTGCCTTCAGAAAGGCCAACTGTGTTGTGTATTCCGAACTATGCAGCATGCTATTTAAAGTTGCCTCAGAGATATCCACCGATCTGCTCTGCACTATAATAGAATTGAGTGGACCCCAGGTAATGGCCACGTCTTTTTGTCCACGCTTCGTAGTCTCTGTGTCTGCAGCAAAATTCATCAATGTGGCTGCATAAGACGAGTAGAACTCTCTAGTCAGGTGGTAAGAGTAATCCCCAGGTGCATTGTTCATCCAGTCGAACTGAAGAAACTGAAAGGTCCAATAAATGTTCGGGAATGCTTTGATATCTGCTACGACCACTCTAGACTCAAGCATGATTGCCCGCTTCTTAAAGCTTCCAATCTTGGTCACAATCCCATTCTTGAAAAATTCTTCAGACTGGTTCACAGTCCACATAGATCGGAAACAGTCAATCAGCTACGGTCTCAGCACCGGATCAGGTTCATGGGTGTTCACATACAACACCATGGTATCATCATCAGTGATCTCTTCTTCCTCATTTGCCGCATTTGCCTCATCTCGTACTCTAGTCTCTGTTTCTGCTTGTACTACAAGTGAAGATGTATTTGCAGCTTCTTGAGAGCTGCTTTCAGACTCTACACTATTTTTTGAACTATCAGCAGACTGGCTACTTGAACCAGCATCAGATTGAGTACTAGATTCTTCAGCACTACCGAGACTACTACCTCCCTCTTCAGACTGGGGAGGAGTGTCTTGGAGAATCGCCCTCTTTGTTTGCGCTCTAGTGGCCCAAGGTGAGTGATCTTCTGGTGTGACATTTATCTAAACCTCGGAGTTCCTAGATTCGGATTCATTGTAACCTTCAGACTGAGAAGCAGTGAGGGGAGTAGGTTTGGTTGCGTTCTTCCTTCTGGGTGCCATAGTACCTGAGAAACACAACACTAATTAGTATAAAAGGTAATAAAATGATGCACTATCGGGTACTCAGACTTCCCCTGTGTAATTTCATCGTGACACCTTGCCTTAAGAATGTCGTCACCCAATCTATCATTAGGAAGGGCCATGGAATCAAACTAACGAAAGAATTTGAAGTACAAAAAAATTAATTTTTTTTACCAAGTATGCTATACGAAAGCTTGCACGGGTCGTCGTAAGTACCACGGTCCGTGAAACCCCTCGTGGAGACTGATCCAGAATCAGTGTACATGGGGCTCCATGAAAATTTGACCCAAGTCATGTTCATACAAAGTTTCACGGCCCGTGGAGTGAACCACGATCCGTAATACTGGTCGTGAAATTGACTGATAGGGGGAAAGAGTTCCAAGTGTGGTCCACAATTGGTTTCATGGTACATGGTGAGGACCACAATCCGTGAAGCCTATCGTGGTCTTACACTTAGTCAGTCTGTAAGTCGTCTTCTTCCCAATATACAAAAACAGCACCCAACCCCCATCTTCACACAAATTTACAACCAATGAATACATACACCTCAATCAGTTAGTAATAAACCCAACTAACATCGAGTCACTGCTAATTAGGACAATCAGGAATCCAACCCTCTATTCTCATACCCACATACAAGAACCAACTAAAAATGCCCAATTTAATTTAACCCATAATCAAACAGTCCCCAATAATGCAATTTATCACAAAAGCATAGTTATCTTAATTAATTTGAAGTAACAGCTAATTTGTTTTTAAACAAAATTTAATTTGTAATAAATCAGTAAGCTACTCACGTGAAGAAACATAGAGGTTTCTCACACACAAAAGATGATGAACTGGACTTGGATCGGTTAATCAACTTAGAACTTTAGGGTTTCGATTCTTCAAGGTAGGAAGGAGTTATCACTGATCTAATTGCTTTAATTTCGTAATAGCCGTTATAAAACTAAGGAAGGAGAGAAAAGGGGAGAACCAGACCTTTGGCGCTTAGGAGAACAAATAAACATTTAATTTTCATTTGGGTCATGCGCGGGTCGGGTATGGGTAAGTACTGGGTTAGAGACGATGGACCGTGAAGTTGCCCGTGAAGGGCATCACGATTCGTGGAGGTGTCCGTGAACCTAACTTTGGCAAAATACTTACATGTGGTAGACGACGGACCTTGAAATCACTCGTGGTGGGCATCACGATCCATGAAAGTAGTCGTGATCATGCCTTGGGGACTAAAATTCTCACATGAGGTTCACAAGAGGCTAGACGGTCCGTACAAGCTCTGACAGACCATGAACCCTTCCGTGAACCTTTTTCTTGCCATTTCCAGTAGCTCCTTTAGGTTGGTCCTTAAATTGACGGACCATGAAAGTTCTCGTGAAAGGCACCACGGTCTGTGAGACTGCCTGTGAAGGGCAGTCTGCACCCAGTTTCTGCACTTTTCAATCCATTCTCCTGCACACATCAGCACACAATAACTCTATAAAAACAAAGAAAAATAAGGAAGAAGGGAAAATACCTAGTACAATTACATCTTGGGTTGCCTCCCAAGCAGCGCACAATTTAACATCGTGGTGCGATGCAGGTTACTTGATTACTCAGACTTCATCAAGTTTGCATTCCTCTACAATCTTCACATCCTCAGAAACACCCAAATATGCCTTGATTCGCTGGCCATTAGCTTTGAACCTCTCGCCCTTAGCATTTTACAACTCAATAGAACTAGATTGAAAAACCTGTGTGACCTTAAAAGGTCCAGACTATTTAGACCTCAGTTTTCCTAGAAACAGACGAAGTCTGGAGTTGAAGAGTTACACCAAGTAACTAGGAGTGAAGCTTCTTTTCTCAATGTGTTTGTCATGATATAGCTTCATCCTCTCCTTATACAGTGCAGACCTCTCATAGGCTCTCAGTCGAAACTCATCCATCTCATTGATCTGATCCAACCTCAAGTTTGCAGTTTCGCTCCAACTTAGGTTTAGCTTCTTCAACGCCCAAAGTGTTTTATGCTCAAGCTCAACCGGTAAATGACATGCCTTTCCAAATACCAATTGATGTGGAGACATACCAATAGGTGTCTTGAAAGCTGTCTGATATGCCCATAGAGCATCATCTAACTTCCTTGCCCAATCTGTCCTGTTGGCATTAATTGTCATTGCCAAGATTGCTTTAATCTCCCTGTTTGAAACCTCTATTTGGCCACTGGTCTGTGGGTGATAAGGTGTTGCAACCTTGTGTTGTTTTACCCCATACTTGGTCAGAAGCGTACTGAATACCTTGTTGCTGAAGTGAGAACCACCATAACTGATAATGCCTCTGGGTGTACCAAACCTTGAGAAGATGTTCTTTTTCAGGAAACCAGCAACACTCTTACTATCATTCTCAGGTAAAGCGACGGCCTCAACCCATTTGGAAACATAGTTCACTACAGCTAGTATATACTTATGCCCATATGAACTCACAAATGGGCCCATGAAATCAATGCCCCACACATCAAACAACTCCACCTCTAAGATAGGTGTCATGGGTAATTTATGGCGCCGAAAGATGGCTCCTTGCCGCTGGAAAACATCACAACTCCATACTATGTCCACTGCATCTTGATGAATTATGGGCCAATAGTACCCACACTGAAGTATCTTGTGGGCTGTTCGCGCACCTCCATGATTACCACCTACTGGAGATGAGTGACAGGCCTCCAGAATGTGCAGCATCTCAACTTTAGGAATACACCGCCTGATGAAATTATCAGCGCAAATCCTGTACAAATATGGTTCATCCCAGAAATACTTACCTACATCATGCATGAACCTTTTTCTTTTCTGAAATGTTAGTCCTTCAGGCATCACATCACTAACAAGAAAATTAGCATAATCAGCAAACCAAGGAATAAGGTCAAGAGTTGCAGCTAATACCTGCTCATCCGAGAATGTATCATCTATTTCATGCTCCAGCTCTTCCTTCTTTGCATCTTCCAACCTAGACAGGTGATCAGCTACCTGTTCTCACATCCTCTTCTATCCTCAAACTCTTGGAGGAGCAGCACCCAACGGATTAGCCTAGCCTTGGCATCTTTCTTTACCATGAGGTATCTCAGAGTTGCATGGTTTATATGAACTATCACCTTAATTTAGTGAGTGCACGCATTAGATGAGCCTGTATCTAGTAGTTGTTCGAGAGAAAAATACCAATTAGGAAAAAGCTGAACTACATTAACAACTTGGAGTTAAAGCTTAAGTTCGAGAGAAAAGAATGTTACCACCATATCATTGTAAGCGAGGGTCAATGTTAGTAACACTTTAGGGTCGAGAGAACATAAGTGATAATTATCTGATTAGGCTGAGAAGTGTCAAATGATTTAACTTGCAATGATTCTGGAAATATTGAATTGCCTGGCACTTAATTACGGAAGAATACTAGAAGTAATGTTATGGGGAACACAATCTTGGTTTCTCTTAAGCAACTGAATCAACTTTACAACGAAATAGTCTGTTAGTTGTTAATCTGGATTTTGATTGCAAGTTTGGGTACTTACAATATTTTAACCAACCCAATTTACTTTCCGTTGTTATTTATTTTGGAGATAATAACAACATTTGAAAAAATGCAACAGTGAAACCTTTTCTGTAAATAAATTCTCTGTGGGATCGACCTCAACTCTAGTTGAGTTATGTAAATTGACATCGATCGTTTACACTTCTTATTCGAAGTGTAAGTTTGGACATATCAAATTTTGGCGCCGCTACCGGGGATCAAACCCGAGTCACCCGCGTGACAGGCAGGAATACTTACCACTATACTACAATGACCCGTCAAGGGCTTCACGGTCCGTGAAGCCCTTCATGGTCTTCCCGGTCCGTGAAGCCCTTCGTGGTCTTCCCTTGGAGCTTCCCAAAAGTGGGTCCTCAAACTCGATCATTGGAAACTACATCACGGACGAGACCACGGACCGTCATAAGGGCCATGGCCCGTGAAAACGTTTGTGGTCTTTACTTGGACTTTCCCAAACTTTGAGTCTTCAATGTTATCCACTAGAACAAGTATTACGGACTGCACCACGGTTCATAGTGAAGACCACGGCCCGTGATGGCGTCCGTGGTCTTCACTTGGTTTCATGCTCTCCATCTTCTCAAGGCCCAGCACTGCCTCACTTTCACGAGCTCAACCACGGACCATAATAAAGGCCGCGGTCTGTGAAGTTGGTCGTGAAATTTACTTTGAATCATCATCATTTTGCAGCTTCTTTTTTCATTTTCTACACCAACCAGATTCTGCCTACACATTCAACAAACCTATCAAATCATACTAAACTTCAATTCCAATATTAGTTCATATTTATTAAGCATCAAATGTGCCACGATTTCGCAGCACATCAGGACCCCATGACTTTACACGACTTACAAATTGACATGTGTCACGAAACTTTAAATTTACCTTTTATGAACCTAATCGACCTTTATTCTTCTTCCTAATCGACCCTGGGAATGATTCTTCTTCCTTTTCTCTACGATCTTCCATTACTGATGTTGCTCGGAAAGCTTACTTACTAGACCTTTATTCTTCTTCCTAATCGACCCTGGGAATGATTCTTCTTCCTTTTCTCTACGATCTTCCATTACTGATGTTGCTCGGAAAGCTTACTTACTATTTCTTTTGAGAAAAGGTTAGATCTTTACTATCTAAATACTATTTTGATGGTAGTGTTTGATTAGGGTTTTATTTTTACTCCGTATTAAAATGCTATTTTGATTGGTATGTTGTAGTGTGTAGTTTATTAGGACCTTCTAATGTTTATTAGGGTTAGTTCTAATTGAAAGTTATTCTTTACCAACTGAAGGTTATGTTGATATGTAATTTTAGTTTTGATGGTAGTGTTTGATTAGGTTTTGATATGTGTGTTGTAGTATGTAGTTTATTAGGGATTTTCAATGTTGATTAGGGTTTGTTTTGATTGAAGTTTAATCAGTTCAAACAATAGTGTTCGATTAGGGATTTTCTTTTCTTTTTCTTTTTCTCTCTAGTTCTGCTGGTTCAGAATCTTTTAAGCAACCAAATAGTTATTTACTTGTTTTCGTGAACTTATACATTCTTATAGTTTACTGGTAAAGTACAACCTCAGAAAACAGAGTTTCTTATTCCTTACTAGTGTTACCTCTGCTCGGGTTAAAGATGTGTGGATTTACTTTGGTTACTTTAAGATGGTATCATGGTGGAGTGGACAACCAGTTTATAGTGATGGGCAAGTTACAGTGTTTTTGGATGTTGATGTGGATAGACTGTCCTATTTTGAATTAAGAGGCTACATTAAAGAATTGTGATACACAACAACTTGCACATTTAGCATTAAACCTCCTAACAGTGGCATTTTGGAAGATATTCATAATGATATGGATATTTTAGACTTAAGTTGTTCTTTGGAAGATGGAGATATTGTGGAGGTATATGTAAAGCACTTGATTGATGATGTAGTTATGGACCCCACCCTTATTCTATTAGAAAATGTTCCTCATGGGGATATGGAGGAATCTGTTTCAGTTTTTAATAAAGTAAATGAAAAAGTGGGGTAGCTGAAGACCCTTTTACTACCTTTGATACTAGATCTCATTCTACCCCAACTCCTTTCACTACTCTTGCTGCTAATGGATCTGCTTCTACCCCAACTCCTCCCACTACAACTGCTGCTCCTAGTTCTCCTTCCACTACAACTCATCCCACTACAACTGTTGCTCCTAAATCTGCTTCTACCCCAACTCCTCCCACTACAACTGCTGCTCCTAGATCTCCTTTCACTACAACTCATGTTACTACTGCGAATCCTAGTATTAAAGATGATGACGATCTAGTTTCAGGCCCTGTTGAATATGATTTCTTAGAAGAAGAGGGTTCTGATTACTCAACTGAAGATAGTGTTGGGTCTGAATGTGGATTGGTGGGAGATGATGAGGAGGACTATGGTAGTGGTGTACATGAAGAGGTTAGGGAGTTGAGGGCTGAAAAGAGATATTTTCAAAGAAGAAAAAGAAAAGAGAGAGTACCAGCTGATATTGAAGAGGTACCAGTAGGTGAAGCTGGACCAGATTTAGGTTTTGATGAAACTCAAACAGGTAAAATAATTGTTGAAGGAAGATTAGGAGGTGATGAGCCTTATTTTGCAAGTACTGATGATGGAAGTTTTGAAATAGATGAAGATGAATTTAGTGATGAATGTGTTGAATTTAAAAGAGTAAATTTACCAAGAACTGTAAATTTATCAAGAAGGAGGAGGTCAAATAATCAGAAAATTATCCATGATCCTACTGCCAAGAAAGTTGTATGGCAGTTGGGTATGGTCTTTGAAGATGTGAATGAATTTAGAAGAGCAATAAGTAAATATGCTATCCAGAAAAGAGTTCAAATAGAGAAGTATTGTGAATGAGCCAAAAAGAGTTAGATGTAGGTGCAAGAAAGGTTGTCCATGGCTTCTGTATGCATGTCTTGACAAAACAACAAATGATTTCATGATAAAGACTTACAATCCAAAGCATAGTTGTAACAGCACAACTAGAAATTATTTGTGTAATGCAAAGTTTATATCTACACACTTTAGAAAAAAGATTACTGAGCAACCAAATATAAGAGTTTTCAAGTTGCAAGAGTTGATAAGGAAAAAAAATACATGTTGGCAATACTACTATTAGGAGGGCAAGATCTAAAGTATTGAAAGATATCATGGGTGATCATATTGTGGAATTTGGCAAAATTCTTGACTATAAAGATGAACTGTTGAGGACCAATCCAGGGAGAACTTGTGTTGTTAAACTTGGTGAACTTGATGCTCTTGGTAGGCTAGTATTTTAGAGCTTTTACATATGCTTTGATCCATTGAAGAAGGCATTCCAAAATTGTAGAAAGTGCATAGGTTTAGATGGTTGTTTTCTTAAAGGAGTTTGTAGAGGACAATTGTTAGTTGTTGTGGCCAAAGATGGTAATAACCAGATGTTGCCACTTGCTTGGGCAATAGTTGAGTATGAAAAGAAAGAGACATGGACATGGTTTATCAAACTGTTGAAGGAGATCTAGGACTAGGAGATGGTAAAGATCTCGCCTTAATTACAAATATGCAAAAGGCATGTGTACTATTTTATTTTGTATTTGTCTTTATCAAAATTCATGTATTTGTTATTATAACATATCTATTACAGGGATTATTTGGAGCAATTCTAGATATTTTACCTATTGCTAAACATAGAATGTATGATAGACACATCTTAGCTAACTGGGCTAAGGACCAGAGAGTTCTCCAAAGAAGACAACAATTTTGGTCTATTGCAAAGAGTACCTTTGAATCTCAATTGAGGAAGAATGTTCCAAAGATGAAGTTGCTTGGTCCAGAAAAAATGATGGATGATCTTATGTACTACAACATAGAGTACTGGTGTAAGGTTGACTTTAATACTCAAGTAAAATGTGATTCTGTAGACAACAATATGTCTGAGTGCTTTAATGCATGGATCTTGGCAGCTAGACACAAGACAATTATTACTATGCTTGAAGAGATAAGAGTAAAGATGATGACAAGAATAGCCAAGTTAAGAGAGTTCACAAATACTTGGATGTGTAATTTTTCTCCAATGTCTTTGAAGGTACTACAAGAGTTGATAGGTCAATGAATTGTAATATTGAATTTAATGGAGTTGATGGGTTTGAAGTGTGAGAAGGACTATGTCAACACAGTGTGGATCTTGGTAGGTGGACTTTGTAGTTGTAGGGTATGGCAGTTAAAAGGCATACCATGTGCACATGTTGTGGCTGCCATTTACTTTAAGAAATGTGAACCCCTTGACTACATTGACAACTACTATAGTAAGGCAACTTACTTGAGGACTTATGCCAATGTTCTTCAACATGTCACAAACATGGAGATATGGCCTGTATCTACTAACCCTACAGTTGCACCACTAGAAATAAAACGCATGCCTAGCAGGCCAAGTAAACTTAGAAGGAAGGAAGCTGGTGAGAGTAAAAAATATGGAAAGCTAACTAGAACTGGACTTGCCATGACATGTAGTAACTGTAATGTTAGAGGCCACAACAAGAGAGGATGCCCACAAAGGATTGAGTCATCAGACAAGGGAAAGGGCAAAACTACAGGTTTAGGCAGACCAAAGGTAACATCTTTAACTTTAAATTGGTATGTGATAGAGATCTCATATGTAATAACTACAATTATTTTTAACTATATTTATAGAAAGCACAAACAGAAGGTGAGCATTCTACAAATAGGTCAAGAGGAAGACCACCTGCAGCATCTAGTGCATCTCCAAGACCTGCAAAGAGGTCAAGAGGAAGACTACGTGCAGCACCTACTGCATCTCTAGGACCTACAAAAAGGTCAAAAAAGACCACCTGCAGCACCTAGTGCATCTTCAGCACCTTTAAAGAGTGCAAAAGGAAGACCACCTGCAACACCTAGTGCATCTGCAACACCTGCAAAGAGTGCAAGAGGAAAACAACCTGCAGCACCTAGTGCATCTGTAACACCTAAAAAGAGTGCAAGAGGAAGACCAGTTGCAACACCTAGTGCATTTGCAGCAACTACAAAGGGTATAAGAGGAAGACCACCTATTGCACCTACAGCACCTAATGCATCTGCAGCACCTAGTGCACCTGCAAGAGGAAGGGGTAGGGAAGCACCTGTCCATCACCTACTAATTACCATGTTGGATCTTCTACACCTGCTAATTACCAGTCAACTAATAGTAACAGAGGAAGAGGAAGGGGTAGGGGAAGCACAACCTTATACAAAAGGCAAGCAGTCATTGGAATGGGTGTGTTTCAAGCTGAAAATGGATTCAAAGCTCTTAATGTAAGTGTTTTCTATTAATTTACTTATACTATTTTTTTATGTTTAACTACAACCTCACTAATTATTTCATAATTTGAATACAACCTGGAATGTCAAGTTGTAAGATCTTCTCTACTGGTACAACAAAGGTGACAAAATCTGCTGATGTTACTGGTGATATTGGTTGCAAACCAAGTACTGCACCCAAGTTGAAATGGAATGGAAAAGCAGCAGTCTCAACAAGAAAACTTCAAGTAATCAAGAGGAAGTAGTTCAAACAATCCAATCTAGGAAGTAATGATATTGTAGTAGTGTTTTAAGTAGGCATAAAAACATTTCCCATTTTGAATGATGATGTATTAGTATTGAACATCAAATTCTATTTTTGGATTTTGGTTTTTGATTGTAATTTGACCTTATGTGAGGCCTGTTTTACAATCGATTATGTCTACTAAAGGCCTTCTGTTTTACAAATGGTGTTATGTCTATTCAATTTCTCCCTTATTTTTTGTAATAAAGACACTAATATATCGACTACTTTATCCAAAAAGATTCATGATATTGATACACAAAACTTTTCATATTACATATGACAACCAAAAGAGAGTTTCAACTCCTTTCACTACTCACATACGTTATGGCAATTCAATTAGTTTAATGCTTGAATCAACCCTAATAACACAAAGTGAAAAAAAAATCAAGCTGTCGAATTGTTGTAATCTGATTCTTCCATGCATAGCTTATTCAATTTTACGTTTTACATTACTAACCCTAATAATACAAAGTGAAAAAAAAATCAAGCTGTCGAATTGGGGAAATCTCGATTTTTCAATATGAAATTGGAGAAAATGGCAAACCCTAAATTCAATCTTAGTTGGAGAAAATGACAAACAATTAAATTCAAGCTTTGAAAATGGTGGATGAAGAACAAAGAAGAGAGCTTTTGTTCAAGAAAAAACGAGATGGAGATAAATAAATTGGGAAAAGAATAAAAAATAAGTTGATGGTTAAATAAAGAGTAAAGTTACCGCTGGGGGCATTTGACTATTTTCTCAATGAATTTATAAGACAAAGTTACAAATTATTCCAACAAAGAGAAATTAAACTCTATAATAAGCTTAAGGGGAGTAATTGTAAGGATCACCAAAAACTGCAACATTGCCTGGCCTTGAAAATACAATCTACAAACATAAAGACAACACTGTTTTAAATTAAGTAGTTCACATAATTCAACTTGATATCAGAGCAGGTTATATGTCCTCAAAATTTATCTTTTGAACATTGGGAAAATTAGGTAATCAACATTATTGTCCAAACAAACAATAATGTTTTTAAAGATTCAGTTTGATTTTTCCCTACAAAATATTTTTAAAGATTTATCACCATATGTATATATATACCTGATAATCTCCTATCGTGCACGTTTTGAATCCAGCAGCACAATAGTCAAAGTAGTACTCCCATGTCCTGATGAACTTGTCATCGAATCCCAAAGAACAAATTTGGCTAGTGACAGTATAGTTAACAATTTTAACAAAGTATCAGCATCTAGAACTGATCAAAGCTAGAAATGATTCATGAAAGAAACAGTTTTAACTCGTGGATTCATTTTGGTATAGTTACCTTTTGTTTTTTAGGAAGTTTTCTCACCAACATCTCAGTGTCTGGTAGTAATGAATTCCTATCTCCTCAAGGTGCTCTACACTACATTCATATCATTTGATAAGTGATTTAAAAAAGAAATGGTTTTGAAAGTGTGACAAGCGCGCTAGCTAGTGCAAAATCACAAAACCAACTTGTTACCATAGTCTGGATGCAGCAGACATGGCTGATGTCACTCGACTTAGTGCGGGCAAGCATCCACCTGGAAATATATACTCTTTTATGAAGTCTGAGCTCTGCCTATATTCTTCATACCTCTCGTCTGGTATTGAAATGAACTAAGGAAAGCCAACACAGCTTGTGAAAAGTGATAAAAATTAAAGGAAAAAATTTGAATGTGCATTAATTACCTGCAGGACTAGAAGTCCATCTTCTGCTAATGCAGAGTCACATCAAGTAAAGAATTCCCCTATGAAATTATGACCAACATGTTCTAACATCCCGCTGAAAATGATAATTAGTACGATTGTAATATTTGCTCGATATGTAATAGATAATACAATATATTCAGACATAGATGGATAAAATCTCACCATGATATCATCCTGTCATATTTATCCTTATTTGGGATTTGGCGATAGTCACATAGGAGAAATGTTATTTGATCCTGCGGAAAAGTTTCATTGAATTAAAATTTTAATAGATAACGCTAGCTTTGAAATTGCCAACATTTGGCTTCAAGTGTTAGATAGTGTTCTCCTGTTTCATCTTACAAGTACAAATATGTTGGAATACAATTTATAAAGAAGCATATCAGTTAATCTTTTGCAATATCTCTAGCCTAATTCAAACTGTGGAAACAACCTCTTGCAGAAATGCAGGGTAAGGTTGTGTACAATAGCCACTTGTGGTCTGGCTTTGATTTGCAATGAAGCTTTTTTATGGAGCTATTGAAGTTTGGCAAGAAAGAAAATGAAAAAGAAGTTTAGTTCATCAAGGTGTGTTAGTTCCTTCTTGGTTGTGTTGTTCATAAATGAAAATCCTCATCAAATGTTCTCAAAATAGGCAGTAACAAGAATGAAATGTTAGTCATCTAGAAAAACTAGAATGAAATTCCAAACTCAAAAAATTTTGAGCTTCTATAGACATTGTAAGTACTAAGTACTCTCCGACTGTGTGAGCTTTGCTCATAATGCCGGTCCCAAGCTCAGATAAAGGAGGAGGGTTCCGGTAAGTTGTAAGCCAACATAAAGTATGGCAATTCGTGATGATAGACAATGTATGTACTATACCTGAAGGCCTGCTTGCTCAACTCTTAACTGCACATACTCCAGTTGCTGCCCTGAGAGAGTAATTCCAGTAGATTTACATCTTGTTTGCTTGACAACTTCCATAGCCAAACTTCTCCAACCAAATCCAATCTCTAAAATGCGATGTTCTGCACTAATCTTTGCCTAAATCGAATAGAAACAAAATCAAATTATGCTTGAAATTTGTGTAGAAATAGGAGGGATTCTTACTTAGTTGACAGCTTACCATACTAATGAGACGACGAATCTTTCTCAGTTGTGCATCTTTCAGGTCTTCATCCTCGCTCTAGAAAATATAAGAAACTAGATCACCACGAAATGAGATTAAAGAAAAGGAAGTGTAGCAAATATCAAAATTTGAAAGCTAACATTGAATATTGCACATGAATATGTCATTGTCTCATCCAGAAAGAGTGAGAAGAATTCATTACTCTGAAAACAAATATGCGCAGGTTTGAGAATTTCATTTCACTAGTGATCTTTAACATCCCCTACATGCACATAGTGCATGGATAGACACCTTAATTTTGCCTCAACTGACAACTTAACACTTCAACTTTGAGAATGCACATCTAGACACCTCAAGTCATCACCACTGTATCAGTTGAACACTCCAACTTACAAAATGATCATCTAGACACCTCCAAAATTTATTTGGCACATCGGTGTCAGGTGTCCACTCAACACAGTGGGGATGAGTTGAGGTGTCTAGATATGCATTCTCAATGTTTTAGTGCTTATTGCTAGTTTGGTCAAGTTAAGGTGTCTATCTATGTACTATGTTTTTTTTTATAATCGAGAAATCCCCTAGGACCAATGACACATAGTTCAAAACTTGGTAGATAAGAGGGCCACCCATCTACCCTTCTCCACTTAAACATTATGCTTTTGTCTGCAGCAGGCCTAACCCACACATCATGGGTTGTGCTCTTTCCACTAGATCAAAGGCCCCAGGCTTGACATCCCCAGGGCCTTGTGCAATGCAAGGATAGCATTCCATACTACCATCCAAGCTAAGTACCTTTCTTTGGTCACTCTTGGTCATAGTCCACATTCATAGTCAAGACTTAGGTTTTCATGTCATAAGAGTACTATACTCGTAAGTAACCTCAAAGCACATTTGTACAATGCATGTATGGCCTCCCATTCTACCACACACACTAAGCATGTCCTTGGAGTCACTCTATTCATACTTACTATTCATAAGTATCATTCTAGACCTACTTCATATTGACAAGGAACTATCATCTTAAGTCAATCACATCTTGGAAGGCAACTATGGCAACAACCCAAGCTAAGTCATACTTCAAAAGGGAACCCTTCACAACTAGCCTCAAGTCATAATTGTGCCATGTATGGATAGCATCCCATACTACTACCCACACTAAGTACTCCTTTAGACTATCATGAATGTTCACTAGTTGGGGACTAATCCCTCTATTATATTTCCCTCTATTCAAGGCTACCAAGTAATAACCCCCCTAATAGGCTAGACCATGCTATCATCTTTCTAACATAACTAGGTTAAGCTAAGCTAACTACCTTGGGTGGCACACTATCATGCAAGTCCAAGCTACTCTAGGTAAGGTACAAATGTCCTATCCTAGCTACCATGAAATAGTCCTAGACCAACTAAATCATGCTACCCTTACAAGTGTACTAGAATACAAATGCAAGCTATCTATAGGGGAGTATGATTCTTAACCCTAAGCTATCCTTAGGAGAGTATGATTCCTCAATCCCAAGCTACCATGACTAGACTAACTCAAGTTACCCTTGACATGCATCTACAATGCAAGGTCAAGCTGCCCTTAGGAGAGTATGAGTCCTCTATCTGAAAGCTACCATGAAATGGTCTTGGCCAAACCAAGTCAAGCTACCATGAAGGCATCCTAACAATGCTAGTTCAAGCTACCCATAGAAGAGTATAAATCCTCAATCCTAGGCTACCATGCTTACTCTAATGCAAGCTACCATGAAAATCATCCTATCAATGCTAATTCAAGCTAACCTTAGGAGAGCATAACTCCTCAATCCCAATCTATCAATCTTGGTCTTATCCTACTAAGCCAAGCTATACATGAAGGGAACATATGTCACAACTTCAAACTATTCTAGTCTAACATGCTTTGATTCATTTTAGTTTATTAAGCAAACCTAGAATCCTTCTATGTGAGAGAACCCTTGGATCTCCTAGCAATTCATGCCTAAGTGTGTAAGAGAAAGAGAATACACAACAAGATCACCTCATAGTGACTTTACCCCCAAAGCCCTACCAGTGAGGGCTACAAGCCCTACTTTCAAGTTTAACTCCATTCTATCATAATTCATGTCTAAATTACAAGCTATTCAATCACATTCTTTACTACTAAGTGATTCTAGTCATAATTGATTCATAAAGGTTCAATTCTAACTTTACAAGCCAAGATCCTTCCTATTAAATCAAGTATAGTTCAATTCATGATTAGATGATTCTAACTATGATCAATTAGTATACAAGACATTAATTTAGGAAGATCACCTTTGAACCTTCAAATTCACCTCTAATGGCATCAACCCACAATTATCGTATTCATCAATTGAAACTACGGTTTACCATAGAAATCACATTAATTCATCATAATATCATAAAACAATGCTAATACAATCATAATTGGGTATTATCCACTAGATAGGCACACTATCCCCCACTTGGGTTTCCAGTATGTGTTTATGCTTTAGTAAATTTCCGGTATGTGCTTTATGCTTTAGTAAATTTCCGGTATGTGTTTTATCCTTTAGTAAATTTCCGGATTTCTTGTCTTTTATGACTTGTTATGTTGGACTTTAAAGTTATTTTAAGTATGCATGATGTTTAGAAGAACTTGTGTCGGCTTACTCCTAAGTGGGGGATAGTGTGCCTATCTAGTAAGGTTATTGTGTGCTTTAGGTGTTGCCATGATTTCCTTATATGCATGTTCATGGAGGTGCTTAGGTCTTTTTAGGAAACATGAGGATACATAGCTCACGAATTGTGAATGATACATTACGTAATGGGAGGGATGTATGTGAGAGGGGATGTGGATATATCTGAGAGGAGGGAAATGTATTCTAGAGAGGATAGGAATGTATCTGAGAAGGAATTTTTATAATTTTTCTTAAAATGGTAGGAAATTTTAGAAATTATTGTATTCTTTTTAAAAAAAGACTTGGACTTTGAACATGGATCTTGCATGACAATTGAGCTTATAATGTATTTTTTCTCGTCATGGAAAATTGACATGTAGGTACAAGTCTTACATATATATAAAATTGACATTCTTTTATTTGGGCCGTTGGAGCATGCTATGACTGTTAAGTTTATATGTTTCTATTGTAATATCCACAAGTTTTACCCAGAAATGACTTCATTTTCTAAATTACTTATGCATTACTACGCATAAGTTCAATTATTCAAGAACAAAATTAAAATCCAGCTCATTTAAAGGATAAAAACTAATGATCAATCTATTTAAAAGACAAAAAGAACAATTTTATGAATAGGATATATGGGGCTATTTACATTGTTATGGATTAGGCAAACATGTAACAACAACGCTTTTATCGACAAAGCATAAGACATCATCCATAAGCTCAAAATCATGTAATTGAATGAATACAAGGAGTATAATGATTGATTATTGTGATAATTAATGATGGATTACTGTGATTTTATACATATAAAAAATAATGATAGGTTAAAATATTTTTATTACGAAAAAAATATGTTAAAAAGAATAATATGATTATTAGAAAAAGAGCCTTTTAAACCCAAAAATAACAATGGGGGCGTTTTTGGATCAATAACAACACGTACACATGCACTTCCATATGATTTGAAATTAGGCTTTTTGTTGTTTTTTAAATTACTTGCTAAGACATAGTCAAAGCTCAGATTTTATTTTTTTTGTAACTTTAGCAGTGTAAAGTTAAAAAAAATCACATAGTGTAATCTATATTTATTATAAATAAAAGGGAAAAAAAGGCCTAAAACACTCTTCAATTTTATAATTTAGAGTTATAATATCATTTGTTACGAAAATGGCTCATAAATATATATATGAGAAGTATTGGTGTTGAAACTATGGATAACTTGGAAAAACTATTTACTCATCTTGCAACTAATAATGATTCTTTTCTTCAATTTTGACCATTCTAACTTGACTTGACATCAGCACTTTGAATACGCACACCTCAACTTTTCTCCATTCAACACTTTAACTTACAGAAACTATGGATAACTTGGAAAAACTATTTACTCATCTTGCAACTAATAATGATTCTTTTCTTCAATTTCGACCATTCTAACTTGACTTGACATCAGCACTTTGAATACGCACACCTCAACTTTTCTCCATTCAACACTTAAACTTACAGAATGATCATCTAGACCAACATTCTGCGTTCCTCCGCAATTGTGGTTGGTAAGCCAATATTTTTCAAAGGGAAGAGGCTTTCACTATAACTAAAAATGCTTTTAACCCCAGCATATTCTTCTGCTTTAAAATATCTCCAACTCTTATTCTTCACATGATAAAAAAAAAATAAGTCAAAACATCAATTGATTTTATCCATAATGCAAATACAATTTCTTCATCACCATACTTGCAAATACAAAAGGGATCCAACTTTATATCATCCTCGTGTTTCCATTCTAAAGGAAATTCAAATATTTGATGTTCCCATTCTTCTTTTAAAATCCATAAATGGATGTCTTTAGTAAGAAAGACCTCTGGAATATACATAATTCCTAATTTTCCATTCACATCTATTAGCATATAGTCCTTATGTCCAAATTCGTCAAAATTATAAATATCTATACTATTGTGAAATTCAATCGACGTGTGATAGTTGTGAAAAATTCAGATTTAATATCAAACGCAACTACACAAAATTCAGGAGAATCGCTAAATCGATAGATGATTCCACTAATTACGCAATCTCCATATCCGAGATCAAAAATATAATAATCATGTTCGCCATATGTAATTATCTCCCTCCATGAATTATCTATACCTAAAGTAAAAACCCATGCTCTTGATAATTCAAGATGACTTCGTTTATAAATAGTCAAAAGAATTTTTATACTCGTTTTCTTCAGGCTCAAAACCTATTGAACATATATACCCTATACGAACCATCATAACATTTCAAGTGGGGAAGATATCTTACTTCTCCTATAGCGGGATTGAAAATTGAAATATATTTCTCATCCCACGTGCAAAACAAACCATTATCGTAACCAAAACAATTAGAAACACGATCAAAGTGATGACACAACTTATCAAAATTATCAAGTTGATAAGACTTGGTGGCGTTTCCATCTTCTTCTATAGAGTAAAAAACACCGCCTAGGCATTCAATCACACGATTAATCTTAGAATAATTGGATGAACGGATTTCCACGAAGTAAAAAACACCGCCTAGGCATTCAATCACACGATTAATCTTAGAATAATTGGATGAACGGATTTCCACGAAATATGGTTCCAACACAATTGTATTATAAAATTTTGAAACACACTTAAAACGCATTAAAGACTTAGCAGGAAGGCACAAGAAAATTTGGATGGTAATATCTTGAGGAATTGACATATTTTTTATGGGTTACAATCTTTGACTTGCCCGTTTTATTAAGTACGTTTTTTCTTTGTTTAGTTTTAGGTTTAGGACTCTTTTAGAATAAAACTCTTTTAGGTTTAGGACTCTTTAATTAGTATATAAAAATAGCTTTAAAAAAGTCCAAAAATTATTTTTTTGTATATTTTTTTTTCTCATACAGTAATAATTATATAGATGAAAATATGTAAACCGTGATTTTTTTAATCATTTGAGGGAAGTTGAGTCCTAAAGTAATTGCACGTGTCTATTTTGTAAAATATAAAGTAGGAATTAAAAAATAAGAATAGGCAGTAGGGAACTTCCAAATTTACCATAAAAAAATATAGATATTTGATTTTTTAAAAATTCAAATTAAATATTAATTTACTAACTAATTCTTGTCATAAACTGCCACAGTTCTTCTCTTGGACTGCCATTTGTCTTTATTAGGATATACTTTATTCCTTTTAATTATATTCCACATGTGCGTTGGTTCGGAGGACAAACATAGAATTTTCATATTTAAACGAGGCCCGAATCGGTAAATAGGAATTTTTTTCATTTTTTGTGTATTAGTCTAGAATTTTGTGTGATATGTGTGTCCGGTGATTTTTTTGCCGAAATTCTGTGGGAGTGTGATGACTGACTAAATGGCGCGGTTTGGTTTAGAGGCGCAAATGTAGGTTTTTTAGAGTTCAAACGAGGCTCGAAACAGAAAATAAGAACTTTTTCATTTTTCATGTGTTATAGTCCATGAATTTTTTATGATATGTGCGATCAATGGTTTTTTGGTCGAAATTTTTTGTGGTCGTCTGTGAAGACCTTTTAAATATCATGTGTTGGTTCGGAGGGGCAAACATAGGTTTTTTCAAGTTCAAACGAGGTTAGGGCCATGAAATAGAATTTTTTTCATTTTTTCGTGTGTTATAGTCCATGAATTTTGTAGGATATGTGCGCCCGACAATTTTTTGATCGAAATTTTTTGTGGGCATTTGTGACGACATACTTAGTGGCGCGTGTTGGTTCAGATGGGAAAACATAGGTTTTCTTGAGTTCAAATGAAGTTCGAAACAGAAAATAGTGAATTTTTCATTTTTCGTTTGTTATAGTCCATGAATTTTGATTGATATGTGCGCTCGACGAATATTTGGCCAAAATATTTTGTGAGCATCCGTGAAGACCTACTTAATGGCGCGTGTTGGTTTAGAGGGACAAATGTAGTTTTTTTTCAAGTTCAAACAATGCCCAAACCAGGAATATGAATTTTTCCAATTTTCGTGTGTTATAGTCCATGAACTTTGTGTGATATATGCGTTCGCTGTTTTTTGGCCGAACTTTTTTGGGCGTCCATGACAAGCTATTAAATGACACATGTTGGTTCGTAGGGGCAAATGTAGGCCTTTTCACGTCCAAACAAGATCCAGAACGGAAAATAGTGATTTTTTAAGTGTTACCGTCCAAGATTTGTCGTCCGACGGTTGTTTGATCAAAAAATTTTGTGGGCGTTCATGATGACCTATTAAATGGTGTGTGTTGGTTCGGAAAGGGAAAATGTAGGTATTTTCAAGTTTAAATGAGGCCCGAATTGGAAAATATGAATTTTTACATTTTTGTGTGCTATAATCCATGAATTTGTGTTATATGTGTCCTCGATGATTTCTTGGCTGAAATTTCTAGTGGGCATCCGTGACGACATACTTATGGTGCATGTTGGTTCGGAGGCAAAAAAACATAGATTTTTTCCAATTCAAATGAGTCCCAGAATAGGAAATAGCAATTTTTTCGTTGATCATGTGTTATATAGTCCATGAATTTTGTGTGATATGTGCACCTAGTGATTTTTTGTGGGAGACCGTGATGACATATTTAATGACGGGCGTTGGTTCGAAAGGGAAATTATAGGGTTTTTCAAGATCAAACAAGGTCCAGAACGGAAAATAGTGATTTTTCTATTTTTTTTCATGTGTTATAGTTCATGTATTTTATGTGATATGTGCGTCTGACGGTTGTTTGATCAAAATTTTTTGTGGGCGTTCGTGACAACAAACAAGTTAAAACGAGGTCCGGACAAAAAATATGATTTTTGTCATTTTTCATGTGTTATAGTCCATGTATTTTGTGTGATATATGCACCGATAATTTTTTGGCCAAAATTTTTGTTGGGCGTCCATGACGACCTTCTTAATAGCGCGCGCTAGTTTAGAGGGACAAACATATGTATTTTCAATTTCAAACGAGGCCCGAACCGAAAAATAGAAATTCTTACATTTTTCGTGTGTTATATGTGAGAAATGTGCATCCGTGGATTTTTTTACTGAAATTTTATGTGGGCGTCCGTGACGACATACTTAATGGCGCGTATTGGTTCGGAGGGACAAACGTAGGTTTTGAAGAGTTCGAATGAGGTTCGGAATAAAAAATAAGACTTCTTTTATTTTTCATGTGTAAATAGTCCATAGATTTTGCTTAAACTAGATGACAATAATAAAATAAACTATTTGGAGCAAAATAAATATAATTTTAACATAAATTTGTTTAAAATTTAAATATCATATTAATTTAGTGTTGAATTGGTTCGAATATTTATGATTTGCAGATAGTGTTGATGAGTTGCCTATCTGAAGAAGATATTGATTTTTATGCTAACAAATTGAACCAATTATTATCCATATACTCAACTTACTTTTATTTTAGGCATAACCCTTAACTTGATTTCAACGGACAACTATGTCCTCCAACTTTAAATGTGCACAAGTAAACACTTAAATTTGTCTAAAATTAAACAAGTCGACACATGTGTCCTAAATGACATAATACATGTAGGACGTCACGTAGGATATAAAATTGCCACGTATGATGTCGTGAAGGACGAATGTGTCCATTTGCTCAATTTTATACAAGTTTAAGTGCCTACTTGTGCACACCCAAAGTTAAAAGTCATAGTTACTAGCTGACGCGCAAGTTATTGAACAGTAGTTAAAACACACGAAAAAGTCTAGAAAATCATAGAGTATTAATTTGGTTTTTAGTATTATTGGAGTTAGAGTATCTCAACTAATAATCATTCTTTTCTTGAGAATATATTAACTAGTCAAGAAATTAAGGCAATTATGATTAATTTTTAAGGCACAAAGTAAAGAAAAATGTATATGACGAGAAAAATTTAATCAAACAAATTTTACATCAATGAATTATATTGCTAAAAAGGAAAAACAATAGAAGCTCTATTTGTTGTCAAGCATCCTTTCATATTCTTTTGCAAATAAGAGATGACTCGACATCAGCACTTCAACTTATCTTCGGTCCAACCCTTTAACTTACAAAATCATCATTTAGACCAATATTTCGCATTTCTCCAGAATTGTAGTTGGTAAGCCACTATTTTCCAAAGGAAAGATGCTTTCACTACAAGTAAAGATGCCATGAAGACCAGACAATTCTTCAACTTTAAAATATCTCCAACTCTGATTCTTCACATGATAAAAAATATAAACCAAAACGTCACTTGATATTATGTTTATTGCAAATACAATTTCATCATCACCATACTTGCTAATAAGATAGGTTCTCAAGTCCATAACATCATGTTTCCATTCTAATGGAAATTGAAATATTTGATGTTCCCATTCTTTTTCAAAAATCCATAAATGGATGTCTTCGGTAATTAGCTCGAACTCTGAAATATTCAGAATTTCTAATTTTCCATTCACATCTCTTAGCATATAGTCAAAATCATACATATCTATACTGTTATCAATCCTGATAGTAGTGAAAATTTCTGATTTAATATCAAATGCAACTATACAAAACTTAGGAGAATAGCTAAATTGATAGATGATCCCACTAATTATGCAACGACCAGATCCGTATATAGAAGTTAGATAATTAAGTTGGTCATATTTAATCATCTCCCTCTATGAATTATCTATACCTAAAGTAAAAACTCATGCTCTTGATAATCCAAGATTATTTCCTTTATTCATAGTCAAAAGAACTTTATACTTATTTTCTTCAGGCTCCAAACCAATTAAAGATTCAAAATTGTCATCATCAAAATATTTCAAGTAGGGAAGATATCTTACTTCTCGTGTAACGGGATTGAAAATTGCAATATATTGCCTATTCCACATGCAAAACAAACCATTATCATAACCCTAACAATTAGACATACGGTCAATGTGAGAACACAACTTATCAAAATTATCAAAATGATGATAAGACTTGGTGGCGTTTCCATCTTCCTCCTCTTGTATAGAGTAAAAAACGCCATCTACGAATCCAATCACGCAATTAATCTTAGAATAATTGGATGAATGCAGATCCACAGAATATGGTTCCAACACAATTGTATTATAAAATTTTAAAACACACTTAAAACGTATTAAAGACCTAACAGGAAGACACGACAGAATTCGGATGGTAATATCTTGAGGAATTGACATATTTTAGGATTCGTTGTTTAATTTTTTTGACTTGCCCGTTTTATTAAGTACGTTTTTTGTCTTTGTTTAGTTTTAGGTTTAGGACTCTTTTAGAATAAAACTCTTTTAGGTTTAGGACTCTTTAATTAGTATATAAAAATAGCTAAAACAAAGTCCAAATTATTTTTCAAATACGGTCAGTAATATAATTTATATAGATGAGAATATGTAAACCATGATTTTTTTTAAAAAAAAAATTAAAATAAGCCATGTTTTTTAATTATTTGAGAAAAGTTGATTCCTAAAGTAACTGGACGTGCCTTTTTTGTAAAAAAATAAGAGTAACCATACGTAACTTCCCAATTTACAATAAAAAATAGAGGAAACTACGTAAATGATTAGCCATAAAACTTAAAATAACTACATGTTCATATCCCAATCCAAAGTAATTCAAGAAATACTCATTCTCTCTAAAAAAAAAATTCTATCACATACCCCCATTCATTAAAGCTGATAATTTTCGTTTAACTGATACTAAATTAGTATATATACACTATTCAAGGAGTGCATTATCTTGTAGTTGAATTCCCGATCATTATGTTTGATATTTATTCACCAAATTATTGTTTGTTTTTTCTCACCAATTTGGTCATATCTAAGGTTGTCATTGAGCAATACAAATGCTTAAGGGGTTTTTACGATTCCCCTAAAACTCGTAAGCTTCAAATCAGCTTAAGATATTATATATATATATATATACACGACTACTATAAGATAGTGGGGAGAGTTGGCAAAATAGCCACTCTCCAAATTTAATTGAACATTTAGACAAAAGTTTTTAAAAAATAGTACTTTACACACTAATTATGACATCACTCATTATTCTTTCAAAATATGCAAGATCAATTCCAAAGTTTTTAATATTACACTTTAGTTTCCCCACCTCGTCCAATAATATTTTATTTTTTCCCATCATTATTTTCAGATTTAAAAATAATCAAAAAAGAAAGTATTTTTCCCATTTTCGTTTTACACCTATTTTTTTCGATTCCGGTGATTTTTCTGGCAAAATCTTCCTCCTCACAACTGAAAATCTCCATTCTTGCTCATTGCCTCTGGTGTTATTCCATTTTTTTTTAACTTTTTGTAAAAAATATTTTTACATCATTTTTACTAGCTTGAAAAGCTTGAAAATTCCCAATACCTCATTAGTAGATAGATTCCATAGTTTAGAAGCCCTACTAATACATTTCTCCATTCCAGAGCTAGCATAGTACCTATTACATTCGATTTCATTTATTGACTTTTTTTTGGAGAATTTCCTGCCAGTCCTTACCCAGTTATAGACCTATACCGTAATCTAGGATCGATCATTGTGGTCTATAATGACAGTAGTTATAGTAATTATTGTTAATGGTGATTATATGGATGTGTGTGGGAGGAGAATCCTAAATGTTGGTTGAAAATTATGTAGTAAGGTGACAGTGGTCATCCCATTTTGTCGCAATGATTTATACACAACATGGTTCGAATCGTAATTGAGATGTGAGAAATTAGATTGCGAGCCAAGCGAAGTTGTGATTAGTCATCCAATGAATGAAAGGGAAAATATATGTCCCACGTTCATAAAAAATGACAATCAAGTGTCCCTGTACATGTTGGATGTCACCGCCGATCGCACTAGGCCAATATTGAAATAAATATTGTTGTGAGGTCTTTGGTACTCCTCTCACCCACCCTACAATCGATGACGATGAATCGATTGAAGATAAAAGTTTGGGTGATGATTGATATGGATGGTCATCCCAATGGAATCGAAAGATCCCGAATTGTTTCAAGAAAAGCAACGAAAATGTGGTTCAGGATCATAACTCAACCACAACTTCTCCAATGAAACTAATTTTCAAATAGAACAAACATTTGTCAACAAGAATGAGTTGAAAATGTTATTAGATCAGGCTTCGATGAAGAATTCTTTTGATTATGCTTCGTTGAAGAATTGTAGTAAATAGTTCAAGGTAAAATGTGTATTCCCTGATTGTGTCTGGATACTGCGGGCGAGGAATTAAGTATAATGCTCGACCATAAAGAAATTCAGAGAATTAGTTTCAAAGAATTTCATTATAGTTTAAGCATCTACGTGTACTATTCATATATGCATAAAGTCGACGTCTATCTCCTTGCGTACTCAAAATCAATTAATGTTATCCTTGTAGAGTTTGAATAGTGTGTGCCACATGAATTGTTAGATTTCTATATTCTTTCACCCTTGTCGATACAAAGTTTGAAAGAAAGAAAGAAAATGTGTTAAGGGTGCTGGTGAGACTTTCAAAACCAAGAGGAAGAATAAGTATTTAGTGTGTAATAGATTCGCACACAAGAGAACCACATGTAATAACAAGAAATTTTAGACAGGTTTGTCCCACTTTGTTTTTGTAACTCGAGGTAATGTATGTAATTTGAGACTCGTCAGTTTGGTATAATTAGTAGCATGTTAATTTTGTCTTTTTGGTCCATTTCTATAATTAATAGACTAAAACAAATATGTATTGTACATGTTGTCTATTTGATTTATACACTACTACATAATGTATTGAGAATTCTATTCGATTAGATCAATTTATACTAAATAAATTTAACGGTCTACAGGGTCTACGCTCGACTGAGACCATTACTGTAATAAAAAAGAAAATAATTAATTAAAAAATAAATTATTGAAATTTACACGATTAAATGAGCTTAAACAAGTTATAAGATCGTATAAGAGTTCACATACATTGATCAAGATGTGT
Organism: Solanum pinnatisectum; assembly: GCA_035578085.1. NCBI lineage: Eukaryota > Viridiplantae > Streptophyta > Magnoliopsida > Solanales > Solanaceae > Solanum > Solanum pinnatisectum. Next base: position 8,190,654 of record CM069078.1, on the reverse strand, counting down.
GAGGATGAGTAGTGGTTATACAATCAACATCCTCAATAATGTTGACCAAACACAAGTATGTTGTAAGGATTTTATTTGTTCAACCACAATTCATTCTCATACATCTCTTATTATTTTACCCAATTTACTCGGACTCTTATATGATCATATGACTTGTTTAAACTCATTTAATTGGGTAATTGCAATAATTTATTTTTTTATTAGTTAACTATTCTCTTTTTAAAATTCTACTAGTTAAAGTCTATACATGTGTATCATAATCTAGTAAGTTTATTATAGATGAAGGTCTTAGTATAGGCTAGATTATACTTAGTTTAGTCCTCGACTTCTTATAGTCTAACCTATCCTAAGACCTTCATCCATAATATACTTACTAGGTTAGGATACATATGTATAGACCATAACCAGTAGAATTTTAAAAAGAGAATAATTAATTAATAAAAAATAAACTATTACAATTTATACAATTAAGTAAGTTTAAACAAGTCATATAATCATATAAGAGTGGACATATATTGAAGATAACGATCAAACACGTATGAGGATGAGTTGTGGTTGAACAAATGAAATCCTGACAAAACATACTTGTACTTTAGTAAACATTATTTTGAGGATGTTAATTGTATAACCACCATCCATCCTCATACATCTATGATCGTCGTTTCCAATTTACGTAAATTCTTATATGATCATATGATTTGTTTAAGCTCATTTAGCTGTGTAATATTAATTTTTTTTTATTAATGAATTATTTTATGTTTTGACAATATGCTAGTAAGAGTTATAAACTCACACAATATATTATTGATAAAGCGTGTAGTTTAGATATATAGTTAATTAAGTCAATGGTCCTCAATATAATATAATTTATGTAGTTATTTACTTTTTTTGTTATATACCAATATTTTGGTTATCATTGCACCAACCAGCATATACCTTACAAATGATGGAATGTCAACCTATATGATCCATCATCTACCAGCCACATGAGAAATAATTGATTATATTTATGATGTACAATTAACAAAATCTAAATATCCACTTTTGCAACGGTAGTAAAGTACAACTCAAATTACACCAAGTCGTAATATCTAACTTTTTTATATAAAAAAAGGCAATCTTTGTTTTAATTCTCTCATTTTATTGACTTCATTTTTATTCAATTTTAAATAACTACAATGTCTCAAACATCCATTTTTAAATAACTACAATATAATTTAAATATCCACTTTTCTGTTTGTTCGAATCAATCTTCTTCTTTAAACAACTTAGGAAAAGTAGGCTAAGGAAAGAATGTAGTACCTGATTCGATGAACAATTGGGGATTCTTGTCCTGCATGTCCCTCTAGATTTCCTAAGTAGCTTCCTCAATTGGACGATGCTTCCATTGAACTTTCACGGACTTAATCTCCTTGGTCCTCAACTTACGCACATCACGATCAAGAATAGCAATCGGTTCCTCCTCGTATTGGAGGTCTTTTTCTAGCACAATTGAGTCCCACTTAATGATATAACCTCCGTCACCATGATATCTCTTTAACATAGACATATGAAATACAGGATGAACACCGGATAGATTAGGGGGTAGAGTCAATCTATACGCCACCGGCCCTACACATTCAAGAACCTCAAAGGGACCAATATATCGCGGACTTAACTTGCCCTTCTTACCAAATCTCATCACCCCTTTCATGGGTGATACCTTAAGAAGAACGTTCTCACCAGTCTGAAATTCCATGTCTTTTACCTTATGATCCACTTATTTCTTCTGTCTACTCTGGGCTGCTAGAAGTTTAGCTTGAATACTCCTCACCTTATCTTGAGCATCCTTCACTAAATTAACTCCCAAAGGTTTCACATCTCCAGCCTCAAACCAACCTACGGGTGATCTATATCCCCTCCCATATAATGCTTCAAATGCTGTCATATCAATACTAGAGTGATAACTATTATTGTAACAGAACTCACACAAAGGTATGAATTTATCCCAATGCCCTCCAAAATCAATCACACATGCTCTCAACATGTCTTCCAATACTTGAATAGTCCTCTTAGATTGTCCATCCTTCTGTGGATGAAAGGCTGTACTAAAAGTGAGTTGTGTGCCCAATTCATCATGTAATTTCCTCCAAAACTTGGAAGTGAATTGGGTACCACGATCTGAGATGATAGAAAGGGGCATCCCATGCAACCTCACTATCTCTTTCACATACACCTTAGCCAATTGTTCAGCGTTATAATATGTTCTTACCGGAATGAAATGGGTTGACTTAGTCAATTTATCAACCACCACCCAAATAGAATCGAATTTCCCCAAAGTCTTGGGAAGACCAACCACAAAATCCATAGCTATTCTTTTCCACTTCCACTCTGAAATTGGCATTCTTTGAAGTAAACTTATAGGCCTTTGATGTTCATATTTCACTTGTTGACAATTTTGACACTTAGCAACAAGTTTTGCTATGCCTTTCTTCATGATCAACCACCAATAAATTCGTTTTAGATCTCTATACATCTTGGTCACACCCGGATGAATAGAATATCGCGAACCATGAGATTCTGCCAATAATTTTTTAATCAAATCATCAACTCGAGGAGCACAAATTCTCCCCTTAACACTGAGTACACCATCCGCATCAAGAGTGGTCTCTTGTGCCTTACCATTCGCCATCTTCTCCTTAAGTTCGTTCAAATTTTCATCCTTAAATTGTTTGGCCTTGATCTCCTCAGTGAATGTGGCCTTAACTTCAATGCTAGCTAACACCCTGCCTCTTTCAGAGATGCCCAACTACATGAACTTAGACTCTAAGGTCTGAATTTCTTTGGCCAAAGGTCGCTTGGTTACACTCAAGTAAGCTAAGCTACCCATGCTTACCGCTTTTCGACTCAACGCGTCTGCCACAACATTAGCCTTACCCGGATGGTATTGAATGGTTACATCATAATTCTTGAGTAACTCCATCCATCTTCGTTGTCTCAAATTCAGATCCTTTTGAGTGAACACATGCTGCAAACTACGATGATCAGTAAACACTTCACACTTAACACCATAAAGATAATGTCGCCAGATCTTAAGAGCAAATACTACCGCCGCCAACTCCAAATCATGGGTTGGATAATTTATCTCATGCACCTTCAATTGGCGCGACGCATAGGCTATAACATTCTTATCCTGCATTAACACAGTGCCCAATTCAAAATGAGAAGCATCACAATAAGCTATAAAGTCCTTACCTTCCACCGGTAATGATTCACAATAACACGGGAATCAACAAACAATTGCTAATTACCCGAATTAGTAACAATTTTATGAACCCTAAATCAAACTCATGATCTCAATTACCCAATTTAGGGTTGTTTCCATCATAGAATCTTTACCAAAACCCTCCCCAATCAATATTCACCCATTATATTACGTTATACGGATCGAAAATGGATTCGAGGAGTTAAAAGCTTACCTTTAGCCTCAAGAATAGTGAAAAATGAGTAGAATTCGCCTGGGGTTCGTTCCTTAGCTCTAAAAGCCAAAAAGTGCCAAATAAGATCATTTAGGGGTTTATTAACGACATTAAGTCGCGTCTGGCCCGCCACAGCGGCCCTCATCCCGCTGTAGCTACGGCGCCAGAGTGACATAAAGTCCCACCAGAATGGCATTTTCAAACCAGTGAGCTATTCATCTTCCCCTACTATTTAAAGTCTCATTGTACCCACAATGCCCCATACCCCGCTGTAGCGGCCCCGCCAAAGTGGCACAAACGGAACCAGAGAGTCAATTCAAGGAATTTCAAAAACCCATTCCACAACACACTTCTAACCCACGACGCTCAGAAAATAACATTCACGCTAAGATCGATTCGCGGAGATCTACTCACTCAAATTCAATTCCGTAAAGTCGTACGATTTCCTTAACAAGTTATCTAACTACTCATGCAATCAAAACTATAATTACTCCACCCGATTGTTACCAGATTTCCCTACACCTTGGTGACTCCTATTTCCTCCAAATTTGAACAAGGTTGGGAAAATTCAAGTACTACAAAAAAGTCTTTCCGGCCCCAATTTTTCCCCCGTTGACATTTCTATAACAAGGGAACACAATCGTTACAAAATTAAATCAAAAAAAAATTAAGTGGCTATTATGCAAATTAAATTTTGGGAGTGTCCCCCATTCCAATTAATCTCAAGATAGTGGGACTATGGAAAGATACAATTCCATTATTTTGTATTACATTTGTGCACAACCAAATTAAAGACATATATATATATATAGAAAGCCAAAAAACTTACGCAAAACAACAAACTACATGGTCAATAAGCCATACATTTGTTTATTTTCCAACATGAAATTGGAATTTTTTTCTTCTTATTTCACATGTCCGCGATAGAATTACCATTCACCTTGCTACAAACATCGTGAATTTCCAACTGAACGCCACGAGATGGGAGCAAGTTCCCCATCTTTATCATGGCATCGTTGAATTCACGTAAAAATAGAGCAGGGTTACTATTATAGGTCCGCACAACATTTGCAATCGTCGTGGTAGATCCCATCAATACTTGGTTTGAGAAAAGAAGTCTGTTAGGAGGAAATTAGTAATGTGTTTTGAAGAATGTCAAAGTGCATAGACAGTGGCGGATCCAGGATTTAGAGTCCGTGGGTGCCAAATAGACTTATCGATTAAATTAATTTTATATTTAATTAAATTATTCGTCTTTTCGATATATATCATTAATCAATCAATAAAATATAAATAATAAGATATTACAAATCCACACTCCACACTAAAAGCATGAAGTTAACAAATTTAATTTAAGTCAAAAATAATTATAATGTAAAATTAAAAAATAATGTACCAACTTTTTTCCTTAAAAAAAGGTGCTTGGAGCCTTTTTTTTCCCTTAAAAAATATCTGCAACAAATTTCTCAAAAAAAATAGGTACAAATGGGATTCGAACCCGCAACATTAGCCATTTAAAGTTGCCCTCCAACCGTGGCACCACAAGCCAATTTTATTCACTGGGTGCCACGCTTTATATTTATATAACTATTATATATATATATACCTATGTATATGTAGAGTTTCCGTCGAAGTCCGGGGGTGGCGTGGCACCCCCGGAGCCCTTCATAGATCCGCCCCTGTGCATAGAACAGGTTGTGACAACGTGATACAATGTTCATCTAAGTTGCACAGGAGAAGGAGTTCGTAAGCAAGATAATTTTCTTAATCAAATAGGAAAACTAGACAAAGTAGGAAGCTGAAGTAAAGAAGGAAGATAAGCAAAGTAGTTGTCAAAGCCAAGTCGAGAAAGGATAAGCCGAGAAAGGAAACTACAAAAAGAGAAGCGGTCAAATCATGTTCAAGTCGAATAAGAATTTGTGGATACTACGTAGACGATTTCGAGTAGGAGTCTGAGTTGAGATAGGTTTTGAATTCAAGTCCAAATCTATAAATAGGGCGAGAACTTCGTCAAAGAAGTTTGCGCACTTACATTGAGAGAAACAAATTATGCGTAAAAAAACAAATCAGTTTGAGATAGATTTGCTTATGCGTAATTATATATTTTAGTCTAATTTTGATTATTATTAGTTTTAAAAGTCTTTTATAATAATTATATAAATGATAGATTGATAATAATAAAAAAAAAATCATGTAAAGCAGTTTCACAACTTCCCATTATCGATCTAATACTACATAGTCTTATAATGAATGAAAAAATCTGGTGATAATCTTTTATTTTATCAGTAATTATCTTAAATTAAAATTTTAAAAAATCACAAAATAAATAATTACGATTATATAACAGATTTACTTTTAATCTTTATGTTTAAAAAAATCAATTGAAAAATTGATTGTCCAAAAATAAACTAATAAATATAATAAATTGTATTCTTCGTGGAAATTGGGATAGTCTTTCTAGGATCTTTTATCCTTCTTTTTTTAAAAAAAAAAAAAATTTGTTTTTACTCATGTTTTTTTAGATAAAAAATGCTTACATAGTTTTTTATTTTTTTTTATTTAAGTTCATTTAATTGTAGGAAATTTTTAAAAAAAAATATTACAAATTTAAGAAATTGCTTGAATTTATTATTAATGATTTGTTTGATTAGTAATTGTCTGTTTTTTTTAATAAGAATAAATCGAATTATTTAAATTTTGAATTAAGAGTGGTGGATTAGTTTTACAAGATAAAGATTTAAAATTTAAGTTAACACTTATAGTTTTGAAGATGGTTACAACTTCTTCACTTTGTCGTAATTGTATGAGTTTTCAAAGTTTTAGTTGTTGAGAAATATATGTTTTATATGTTGCTCTTACAAATCAAGAAGAAACGGAATGATAAAAAGTACAGAGAAATTGAACAAAAATTTTGTGGGAGGACATTTAAAAATATACGCGCAACGCACGGATACGAATACTAGTGAGGTAAAAAAAAAACTTTTTATTGTTTGAATTGTTAGTTGTAGTCGTAGTCGTAGTCGTAGTATTGTTTGTGTAGTTTCTTGTCCTTTAATTTGATTTATGTTATTATTTGTTTAATTCGTTGTATCTCGATTATCGTATTGTTTTGATACTATATGTTGATTCATAGTGCCTTGGTTTTTGTTCCAATGTATTGATTCTTTATAACTCGATTATCATATTGTTTTGTTACTTGATATTCAACCAGTAAGATTTACCTTTGTTAGGATACATTTTACCATATTACTTACCAACATGAATCTAAATTTAATTGAACGCTAAGACAAATATCAACCACCAAATATTAGATTAAAAGATGACACCGAATTTGAATTTATTTTTCCCATTTAATGTAAAACTATTCAATTAAAAAGTTGGTTACCATAACTAAAGATTTTTTGAAAAATTAAAAATACTCGAGTAATAACTTCATTAAAAGAATAATACTCTCACAATCTCAACTTATATAATTTAGTACAAATTTCGAGAGTTAAAAGTTTAAAAAAAAAAAAAAAAAAAATTGGATCAAATTTAATTATTCTTATATTTTAAAAAATGTTAAATTGTTAGTTATATATTTATAAATGTTTTTTTACGTAGTTCTTAGATATATAAGTTATTTTTCAAAAACCTTAATATTGTTTATTCGAACGCAATATAAATTTGATCCTCGAAATTCAAACTATGTGGTATAAATTTAAAAAAAAAAGATGAAAGAGCAATCTTCCTTCCAATTTACAACCATGACATGAAAATCAAATAAAACCAAAATCACCTTACCATCCAACTAAGAAAGTACCAAGAATTTTGCACCAATTATAAATTGCATTTTGCTCTATAGAACCCAAAAAATGAAGCATTCATCTGTAGCTTATTCAAATAGGGTAATTTGGAGATTTTGTTTGAAAGGTTTGATTTATCGAAGTCAAAATTAAATGGAGTTCAGTGTTTGAGTTTGAGGACAGTAACAATGGAGGGTTGCTCCTTGAGGACAGTTAAATTAATTTAACATGAAAAGAAAAATAATAAAGAGAGACAGTCAAATATAATACACACCATATAATAATAATTTTATTATTATTTATTTTGAATATATGAAAATATAAAAACTAAGAGGCAGGAAGGAAGACCTTGACAAACGTTATTTTGAGTGGTTTGGCAACTAATAAAGTCGTCGAATCTGCGATTCACACAAAGTCTTATCTCTCGAATCAGTAGATGATTAGTCATATTTATATAACATGAGATGTGTACATTAGTATAATCTCCTACTAGACGGGCTATAGCCGATCTTATCTTATTTATCTCATATGATTGGTGATCTGATGGGTTTATTTCTTCATCTTTTAAATAGGTAAGTAGATTATCAATCATCAACTCATTTATCGTTTTTGCTGCAATGAAGTAACCAGTTACGTCGAGTACACTCCAATACTATAGCCATGTTGCCTCCACTCGTGCATCCACAACCACTCATCGGAACGGCCAACTTTCAAATTTGGTCAAATAGTTCAGAGTTTATCCCTCAATGAGTGATCAGCTTGCATCTGCAAAAAAAAAAAACGAAACAATTATAAAATCATTTACACCATACATATAATATACTAGATATTAAAACCCGTGCTAAAGGCCCAATATATGTTATTTGCTTCCCTAGCCTCTTCTATATATAAGTAATAAATAATAGAAAAATACGTTTTAAAAATTGAGTATTTTCTACTCTATCATATCATATCATCATGAAAAAGTTAAGTAATTTGTGGGAATTATTAAGAAAAAAATTGTATTTTGAGCTTAAAAAAACAAAATTTACGACGGCGTATACTTTCATGTCCTCTTGATATATAAACACATTCTCTGGCATATGTAACATCTCACAAAATTGAAATAACTAGGAAGAAGCCAATAATTGGAAATAGTCATTTTTGGAAAGAATGAATATCTGGAAATTTTGTTAAGTTAGAATAAGTTGAGTTTTGGTCAACTTCAAATGGCCATAATTCTAGCTCAGGATGAGTTAGTTGTACTTCCAGATATGGTAGGAAAGCTCTTGGAAGGATTTTTCCAACTCCGCTGAGTTTGCACGATTCTGAGTTTGTATGAGTGAGTTATGCCCTTTGGAAGTTGGGTTATTGGAATAAGGAAAGTCCAATCCGAATTTTGGAAGGGTAATTTAGTCTTTTCCTTACCTATTATTCTAATTCGTTTTTAGGAGTTTAATTGGGGTAAAGTCAGATTTTAGTCAGTTTAGAAATGTGAATTTTACGCTAGGGCTTGGAGAAGAGGAGAAAAGAGGAGAAAAGAGAAGAACGTTCAAGATTCATCGATTTCGTCGAGTTTAGCTTGTGGTTTTCGTCGGGGGTGATCCCTACAAAGTATGTGAGATCACATAGTGTTGGGTAAGTTCACCCACGCGCCCAACTTGATTCAATTTCAGCAAAGTATATTGATTTGAAAGTAAATCCCTTGAATTTTTTATGAAGTTCGTTTGAATCCTTGTGGGTTGTGTTGTTGGAGTTTTCTTGAAATTGATTAACGTTATTAGTTGTGTTTTTTAGTGGAATCTGATGTTATTTGAGGGTATAGATGATTCTAAATGTTTGGGAAAATAACCCATGGAGTTTAGAGGGTTTAGAGCTGTAAAACGAAGAAGAAAATTTCGTCAAACAAATCTGGGCAGTGCCTCCGTGTCGCGGACCTGCTCCCCAAATTTGGGAAAAATGGTTTCGCATTACAGAGCAGTCACGGACCGTTCTGCCTCAAAAGTTGTTTTCGAAACAAAAATTTAAATGTTTCTCCGCGTCGCAGACCCACCCTCAGAGAGTGATCTTTTCTCATGTTTAGCTATCTAAATTCATCCCTAAACATCATGAGATCTTTCCTATCACAAATCACAATCCTTGAATCCATAATGCAATTCAAGGAAAGTTAAGAGTCAAGTTAGAAGTTAAGAAGCAAGTCAAGTGAAGTTCTTTAAAGTTCTCAAAAGTCTTTCACAAACGTTTTAACTTTGTTCTAAGCCTTAAGTTTTAAGTTAAGCAAAGAGTAAAAGATTTGAAGTTCATTTCTTCAAAAAAGTATATTGTTGACACCCAATTTTGACCGACCTTTAACCATTTTTGGAATGCTATTTGACTAAATACGTATTTTAAAATATAATTAAAAAAAATTTAAAATTTTAATTAATTTTGTCTAAAAAATTATATATTTTAGTATGCATGATTTCAAAAATTATTGTAATTATTATCAAATTACTTTTATTGATAGTTAAAATCAAAACAATTACCTTACTTAAATATTTTAAAGTTTTAGATGTGTTTAATTATATGAAATTATTTAATACGTGTAGTAATTGAATAGCATCTCCTTAAATTTTCCTTAAATCATTTAAATTGTAGCCCCCTTTTATTCAATTTATTTAGATTATAGCCTTTATTCATATCCAATTCAGTGCAATTCTAGCCACTCTGTCATTTCAATTCTAGCCGATTTCATTTTAATTTTAGCCATTCCAAATCCTCAATCCAATCTGATTTAAGAATCTCATGTTTTAATCCGAACCGTCCTTTCCTCTCCATTAAATCTCAACCCCACATTTTATTGTAATTCTACGGCTGGGATTAACTCTTCCATTCCTTCTTATCAAAAGACCAAAACCTAATCTATTCCTTTTTCTCCTCCTCTTTTTCCCTTGAAGATCAGATCCGCCGCCTCCTCTCCTTGCCATTTTCCGGCGAAAGCCATCATAGGCGACGACACTTTTCTCCCTCTCTTCTTTTTCCGGCGAAACTCCTTCGCCTCCTCCTCTCTCAGCCGCGAAAAACAGCAATAGCTTCTCCGGCCAGCAGCAGCCGGCGTCATCAGCTGCGACCAGCAGCTTAAACCAGGCGAGGCCACCGGCGAGCAGTGGCTCTAGCTGGAGACAGCCCTGCCGCCTCCTCCCCTCTCTTCTCTTTTCTCCGGCAAACGGACAGCCAGCCAGCGGTAACCAGCAGCATCTCCAGCCGGCAACTACAACAACAGCTTCGGCGGAAATCTCCAGCCACCAGCGAGCTCCGGCGAACAGCGACGGCAGCAAGCACCGGCGAGGCAAGCAGCAGCAGCACCCAACTCCAGCAGCCCCTTTTCCGGCGGCAGAAACAACAGCAACAGCCGTGCAGTCGCCTCTTTTTCCAGAGAGTCGAGCTCCAGCCATTAATTACAATAACAAGTAAGCAAGTTAAGAGCTCCGACAAATTTCTCAAATTTTAGATCTGTCCGGGTATGTTTCTTCTCACCGATTTGCTACTAGTCTTTTCAATTATTTGGAAAATGCTTAGTTTCATGATTTAGCTAAGTGATTACTATTTCGTTTTATGATTTAAGTCTGAGCATCTTTCGATATAGAGGTGCTACAATTTGCTAATAAGCACCATTAGAGTTCATTGTTTTCATTACTTTGCTCCTCTGTTCTTTTGAGTCATGCTAGTCTTAAAAGATGATTATCAACTGCTATTTGATTCTCTTTTGTCCTTGCCAACTGCAAAATTGCTATCCTGTTAGCATTTAATTACTCCATAATTGTGATTTTCACTGAATTTGAGGAGCTTATTGTGTTGTCTTAATTGATTCCATCCTTGAAATAGCGGATTGGGTATTTACCTTAATTATGTTTTAGGCTTATTTCGATTATTTGAAATACTCAATTTCAGGTTTATTTATGGTAAGTTCGGATCTTTATTCCCTGTGTTTTGACTTATGGTAGGGGAATTAATTGTGATCCTTACAGGTCTTGATTTTGGCAAAAAAAAAAAAGCTTAAGTGGTTTTGGTAAGAAGCTTTTTACTGATTCTGTGCCCTCTTCATCTATGGAAAATAATATTCCTTGATTGCTTAATTGTTGCCTTCCTTTTAATGACGGTGCCATCCTCTTTACTATAAAAAATGACCCTTAGTCCTTTATTTAGACACTGGAACCATCCCACACATAGACTTGGACACTCTTACAATCAAAGCTTTAAACGTTTTAAGTCAGGAAAAGCCCTCTAATCTAAGAATAATTTGGGGAGCATTCTAAAAGGAGCATTCTCCCTTTGCTGTCTTGCTGTGTTCGGGTCGTTTATTGGATTAGTTGTGTCTTCATTGCTGATAAAATAATCTGCTTAACTGGTTGGTATTTCTGTTCAAATTAATCTTTTGTTCTGCATTAGCGTATCTTTTAAGCTTAGTGTAATTCGTAATGGATAAAAGGATGCATGCAGGTTAGTTTATTTGATCATTACTTCTCCGTGTTTGGCTTTATATGTTCCATGATTTGCTTGAAATCCATTGTCTATTGTGACTGCTCCGAAATTCAGCCTTTTAGTTAATCTTATAATATATATTTGTCCGTGTTCTCGTCTACTTTAACAGGGTCTTGAACTTAAAGATTCAAGATATTTGAAGAGTTGCCATGGAAGGAAAGCATTAGACAAGCCGAATTTATTTAATTTGGATTTTGTATTATTTGATCTCTCTTATTGTTTTGTAATATTTTGTATAACGCTAACTCCATATATGAAATAACTTGGGGATCGTATAAGGGGGAGGGGATTTACGTGCTAATTGTTGTTTTTTTTAATTTATTTTTTATTATGTTTGATTGATATAGATAGTCTGCCCATTTTCTAAAAAATCATAAAATCATATAGGTATGTCGGGATTTCTTAAACATTTGGCTTAAAACCAACTTTTTATGTGTCTTGTAATTGGAGGTCAATTAGTATGTGTCAAAAAAAAAAAATCAATTTAAAATAGTGGACTGATTTTTGTACCATAACTAGGTTAAAATCTTTTGGTTCATCGTATATTTAATAGTAGATAGCATGTTATGTTAAAATTGACTTAAGCATGTTTACACTTAGAACCCATGCCTACAGGATTCCAAATAATAGAGTAAAATAAAACCAACTTTTAATCGGTTTTAAAAGCCTAGCCTGTTGAAATTGTATTGTAATAGCTTGTTAACTATTTGGTTTATGACTAATACCGTGCTTAATATCTAAATGTTAAATAAATAATTTGATAGGTATGTGTATAATAATTGCTGATTGTTAAGATGTCATGCCTAAGTTGTAAATTAGTTTCAGTTATTTGTAAAAGAACTGAACTGTTCATATATATATAAAAAAGAAAAGAAAAGAATTGCTGCTTGAACTGAATCTGGTTTGAATTAATTAATTTGCATGTTAAATCTACTGCTTTGCCATTTAAAAGTAAAAGCTAATTGTGAGTATGTTATTTAAATTTGTTCTGTTTGTTATGGTTGCCTATAATTAATCAACAATCTTGTTAATCACTTAGATAGTATGTCTATAGGCTTTTACTAATTTTCAGCATGTTTAAAATGGAAACAATTTTGTTATGAACACTCTTTGCTCAAATGAAGTAATTTCTTGTATTAAAACAAGCTTTGTTTGGCTGTTTAAAATAAATTAATATCTCTCCAAGCGTATTAATTAACAATTATCTGATATGTTTCTGCAACTAATAAATTGATTTCTGCTACCGTAATGCATTCCTGCCTTCTTATAAAACTGCTCGCTGCTCTAAAATATAGCTTGTCTGCACCGCAATTTTTTTTTTTTTTTTGCCAATTGAAATAAATCAGTAAGCCCTTCCCAACATGCTACAACCAATTAAATTGATGCATGACTTTCTTTGCTTTGTTAATGTGTAATATTTCTGCATTCTGTACTGATTGCCACGCTTAATTAAGTATTTTTACGACTATATTTCTCGTCTATATGCACACACACTTAGCATGAGACCTTCACTTTATATGTGTTTGCAAGCATGCTAATAATAAATTAAGAGGCCAATATGAGATCTTATTTGTTAAGTGTTGTCTTATTTGTTTTAATTTGGTGTCTAGGTGGGTCTATATATTTTACATTTATCTAAAACTAATCCAATAGCAGTCCAATGCCTCTTGGACATTACGGGGACGATAGGCACCTTTTAGGACGAAATGCATGCGGTGGTAGGGTAGGGGTAGTTTAGGCCCTACGGATATGATGACACCGACTCAGGCCTAAAGGGACAAACCTCGGTTTTGTCTGTCCCTATACAGAAGCCTATTGAAAATAAAAGTTGAGTGCTGATCCATAAAGTCTTTTAGAGTCTCCCTTCCCCTTTTACATGTTTATGTGTTTATATTTATATGGGGTAGTTTAAATAAAAATAAAATTTGTTTACCTATTTGATTGTGCAATTTCTGTCTCCTCGCTTATCTCTTTATTAATCATTTAATATTTATTCGTTATGTTATCGCCTAGTAAGCATGCTTAATTAAATAATAATAATAATAATAAAAATAATATTAATTGTTTATTTATTGTTATCACTTAGTTAGTATGTGTAAATTAAAATAAATAAATGAAGTGACCTTATATGCTACTTGTAACCCCCACATAATTGCATGAGATACGGTCGGGACCCACATTTGTGGACCTCGAGGGATGCCTAACACCTTCCCCTCAAGGTAATTTGAACCCTTACCCGATCTCTGGTTCGTTGACCTTAGCTAGACTTAGTTAGGTTAGATAGGTGCCCTAACGCACCTTAATTCGTTAGGTGGCGACTCTTCATTATCCCAAAAACCCAAAAGAGTTGTTGGCTCGTGCACCAAAACCCGTTTTTGAGAAAAAATGGGGCGCGACATATATGGGGACTATGTATTCCCAGAAAATATAAAATGTTTTCACATTTGAGCAATAAAGGGAATATTGATTCCAAGAGAGCTTTTAAGCTAAGTTTTTGAGTAATTATCTCAAATCAAAGAAAGAAGTTTATTTTAAAAACATATGAGCTAAATATATTTTGGGAGTAGTATTGAGCACCAATATGGGTATGCAAGTTCATATTAATTCAAGTCTCCATAAATCATGTAGCCATCATGGGTAGTAAAGGATCATACTTTTTAGATGACTCCTTAAAATGCTTTTAGCATAAGCTAGTGGATCCGCTAAGTTAAGCGTTCTATATGACGGCAAAGTATAGGACAGTTCTGACAGCGTGGGTAAGACGATGTATCACCATTTAGACTCATAGTGGTGGTTGTCGGTTAGAGAATCTCCCACAGAAACTATATTACTTTATTATATAAGTAAAGTTGAGTTTGTTATTGCATTTTCTTTAACGAACTAAGTTGTTTTCCACTGTTTTACAAGCTTCATATATACTGCATTTGTTTAATTGTTTTATATTGAGTTGAGTTGTTCATGAGTTGAGTAAAGCCAATATAAGTGTTCCTTCCAGATTCTTCTCAAGCTTAAGTTGTGTTTAGCATTCCAACTCACATATTTGTACATTCAATGTACTGATGTCAGTTGGCCTGCATCGTCTTATGATGCAGACGCAGGTAACCAGGATCAGCATCCAACGTCTCGTTGATCCAGTTTGAGCACTCAGAGTCTTGTGGTGAGTCTCCTTGCTTCCAGAGGATTCCTTTTTATTGTTTAGAGGCTTCATAGACGGACAGTTAGTTAAATTCATTTGTCACTACTTTGTTATTGGCTTATGTTTTTTAGACTTGAGGTTGCCATTTTGACCAAGTTGAATGTTGACTTTTAAACATTTTAAGTTATGATATTATTCAAGTTACTTACATAGTCTTCCGTTGAGTAAGTAAGTCAAGCTAAGGATTCGCTTGGGACCAACAATGGTTCTCGAGTACCAGCCACGTCCAGAATGTAGGCTCAAGGGGTGACAACATATCGTGAGGATGCATCTGATACAAGGTGTTTCCATCAGACTTCGAGGGCCAAAGACCATGTATCGTAAATTCGAATAGTGGAGCACTTTTGCAAGTTTGGATTCTGCAATATGTACCCGGCCACTGCAATACGTATTGCATGTGATCATATTGGCTATTCATATGATGGAAGAGTAATTAGGTCATGGCTTGCATGCATAACCTATAATGGAAGAGTAGTTAGGTCATGACATAGTTTTCTGTTAGGTAAGTCATATCCATGGGTATAAAAAATAGCCCAAATATAGGTAATCCGTCTAGTCCAATTCGTCCAATTTAATCTTTGTTTTCAACCTGTTTTAAAACTTTTTATTTGCATTGATATAATATATGTTCCTATATTTAAAGTATGCATTACTATCTATTTTATATATTTTAAGATTTATCTATGCATTTATAATTTTTTTTTAAAGAAATTATTGAGTTGAAATTCAAATTATGGTTATAAAACTTAAATAAAAATATATTAAAATTATTAAAATTAAGCAAGTCAAATTAGGCGGGTAAAGACCCAACCAGTTTTTAAGCTCATTCGAGTCCAACCTGTCGCACCCCATTTCGAACTAGCCGAAACAGTTCACAACATAATATGGCTAACACTCTAATTTTTTTTTTTGAAAAAAATTATTTTGTGTTAGAGTCGCCACCTTAATTTTAAGGAAAAATATTAGGAAACCCATTTTTTAAATATGTAAGTGTAAATTCTATTATAATCTGCTAAACTAGTAAGATTCTGAATAAGGGTTTTGATTACTCGAAGGGAAGGTTAATATTAATTAAGCTTCTTTCAGAGTCTATCCGAAGATAGTCCTTAAACTCAATTCTAAATATCATTAGGAAAATGTGTTTATTTATTTGTTTTTAAAATCAATGGTAAGTAAAATTTATTATTTTAAGAAAAGAGTAAAACTACAAGGTACAACATATATATCTATTAAATAAACTAATGGTAGTATGTTTATCATATAGTAAAAAATAAATAAATAAATGTACTAAAAATGCATGACAATTTTATATGTTAAAAAAATATAGATGCGACTTATTTAAAATGTATCCAAAATAAACGTTGAGTTTTAAAGGATATGAAAATTTGTCGTTTTATTTATAAATATAAAATTAAGAAGTGAAATAAAATAAAATGAGTTAGTAGTCGGGTGCAAATATGTAATAATGTGTATATTAAAGTGTAGAGATTTATAAATTATAAAAAAATAAGTAACATTTATAAAAGTGATAGTAGATAAATATAATAGGTTATGTAGAGAAAAATATAAAATTCATACCTTAATGTGTATGACATATATATCTATATGTACGTTGTATTTTGAATCTGTTGACAGATCTAAAATCTTGAAAATAGTATGTTAATAGATTAAATTATTTTAGCATTATGTGATTTGTAAAATAGAGATAGTAATAATAATAAATATAATTTCTTCATAAAGAGGTGATATCAAAAGAATATAAAGTAGGCAGAACTATTGTGACTTATCTAACAACTTACATTCTTATTTTGCAAGTTCTAAAAAATATGTATTCTTGTCTTCAAGGTAGTGATTTTTAATACATGACTTGCTATAATTTGAAGCCCCTAAATCGTGATGTTTTAAAATACAATCTGCACCATTTTAGAGCTAAAATTCTTCATTTGGAACTCATAATATTGCCTCTCAAACCGTTTTTTTACATTTTTTGCACTAAAAATCTGCACTGCTGTTAAGAGGTGCAGTGTTTTAACTTACAAAACCAGCAATTATCAAGTAAAAATTTGCACTTTTGAATCTAGAGATCTGCATACATTAAGTTGCTAAAAAAAAAAATTGACTCTTATTATAAATTCTTAAATGAATACATTCTAATTTTTTCAGGAAAAAAAAAAAAGGTTCACTCTTTATGAAAGGTTAAGCTTTCACGACCAAAAGGTATGTTAAGTAATAAATGAACACTTCGTTAGAAAACCATCATCCTAAGCAAAATGGTCATTACTAAAACCCAATATCTAGAGGGATATGAGATGAACAACTACGTCTTATTATCATTCTCAATTGGTTTCTATAAACCCAAACAAAAATAAAGCATGCATAAATATAAATGTGAAAAACATTAATATGGGAAATGTTAGTCAAAAATAGCAACACATATATGTATATAAAAAGCACATGAAACTTTGAACTAAGAAAGAAGTGTTGGACATTATTGACGCAATGAAGGCTGCTAGACAAGAGTAGATAATGTAGTAGGTTGTTGGTCGCTTCTCTGAATTGGACAGAGATGGAGTAATATTACAACTCCGAATGCGCTCCCGTGTGTACATGTGAAGTAAAGAAAAAAAATAGAAAGATTAGAAAGTGGACTTCGAAATATCAGAAAGAATGTAAAAGCAAAGATCATGTAGTCGTCGTTCACCCAGATTTCCACCAACAAATATGTTCCCAAAGATGTGATTTTTATTTTTTTATTTTATTACATACAGGTCAACATCCTTCTAAATTTAATTTACGTTAGTTAGACTTGGAAGTTCAAGCTATGAAGGGATCCTAACTATTTGCTGTAGCATAGGAGCCTTTACTCATGCACAACAATCATGTCACATATAGTTCCTGAGGAAGACACAATTGGTATTTACACCTAGTTTCTAAGAAGTAAAGTGAGGATACTATGGATACTTCTACACAGTTACTAAGTAAAGCTACAATAGACTTAATCCATCTAATTCACCAGGTATAACAACAATTATGTACCAACTGTAGCGTGCAGCAACATACTTAACATTTCAAACTCTTATAGGTATATTCTTAATTAAAGAAACTCAAAGATACGCCACACAATCATCCAAAAGATTATTCCTTTGTCAACACATAAAGAACTTGATGATAAAAGTAATAGCTATTCCTTACCGATTCATAGTACTATAAGATCCCGATATATCTCGTTAAATAAGATCATAGAAAAAGGGAAGATTCAAATAAAGAAAAATCTGGTTGTGTGCAGATCTCCCAGTAAGTAACGCACTTTTAGACTTCAAAAATAATTCAAACAACCAACAGAATGTTATTATGTGATCAAGATAGTTTTTTTTTTTTTTTTCAACTTTATGGATAAAATGATGTCTTCCTACCTGCATATAAAAAATGTGCATGCCAAGGATGTGCATTTTGGTTCATGGTGATTATTCTACATGCTTAAGCTTGGTAATCACACATATATGCAATAAAGAGCAAGGTGTAGGTTCAATCGAATGAATCACCCCAAGATAGGCATAAAACAGAAGATGAGAGGAGCTAGGAACGTTCAAACATTCTTATGTTCATTCTGTGAACCAAAACAAAATAAAGGAGGCAGGTAACGATCTGATTTGACAACATTATAAAGCAAAGAAATGAAACACAAACAGCGAAGTAGATCAAGATTATACTCGAGCTGGTTCGGTCTGCCATCAAGTTAATAAGTAAATGCAGTTTTGGCGTCCTTGTTTTACGTGAACATAGGCAGTTTTGTTGTGTGTCAATACTATTGAGAGGAAAAGGAAAAAAAATATGCAGCCGTCCAATCCTTTATATTACAAAGCTATCCTAGGATTTCTTCTAACCACTTAGTCGAGATGTAAGAACAAAGAGAGAATCTTATCAAAATTTCATTAAAAAAAATACAGAGGAAGTTTTCAGGAAATCAAAAAGAACTAGACAGCAAGCATTCATAGTGTTTTATGCCTTTGGGAGTCCCTTTCATGTTAAACTAAAGGTTGCCAACATTAAGGTGCCCATACCAACGAATATACCAAAAGAAAACACTCGGATAACCCAGAAGATGTACAAATATTTCAATGATTCCGCAATTGGCAGCTGGCCATGCTTAAAATAATTTTCACAATCAGGGACTGCTTCGGTATAGATATCCAGAATAGGCGTTGATCAACCTCAAGCGTAAAGATTTAATCAACAAGCACGTCCTAGTAGGTTATAGCTAAAATATTTTGTTTAAAAGTTGTAGTGTTACTGCCCTGCTTATATCTAGGAGCGGCAGGACCTGGTTCGCGAGCTTTTAATAGAGACATGAAAAGATTAACTAACGTGCAATTCTATACTCTATGAAACAAAATTTCTCATGAGTTACACTACCACTAGAAAGCGAGATAAGCATCAGAAACAAAAAAAAAAAAAAAAAAAAAAAGGACACCAAACAGTATGTGCATTTTAAACCAGACAAATCAAACACACAAAAATTTGAAAAAAACACAAATGGCCAAACAGATCATCCAAATGCTCAAGGAAACATGTTCTAGAATAGGAGATCATGGTAACACAAAAGTATAGACGATGAGAATGTTAAACCAAGTTACTACGAATTCGGAACAACTAAAGAGGATAAGATTTTAAAGTTTAAAACGACAAACAACAGTCTTTGAACCAATAATAACTACAAAGAGAGGGAGAAACGTTCATAATCGGAAATTAAACCATGACTTTTTAGAACTAGATTAGACTACATTGCAGTCAAGAAACTCGAACGAGATTAACATTTTCAGCGATTCATATATACAAATCCTAAATTGTATTCAAATTGAATAAAGAATAAGGGAGACGTATATCATTGTTAAACAGAAACTTAACTGTAGTCAAGTAAAAGGCAAAATCTGAATAAGCAGATTAGGAACCTTAATTGAAATTATCAAAAATCAACCAAAAACGACCAACTAGAGTTTGAACAAAATAAAGGCGAGGCACTGTACCTTTTCGAGAGCAGCAAACAAGAGCTTCGATGTCAAGATTCAACTTAGAACTTCCTCCAACTCGAATTCAACACTAAAACAGACTCGCTAGATTGTTGTTGGATCTTTTTTTTTTAATCGATTCTTAGATTTTCTTACTTGTTTTTCTCCCTGTTTTCTGGATGATCTTTGGATGAGAACCAGAGGTCTGTTTTTATAACCGAATTCAAAATTTGAATTCTTGGGAAGCCAAGTCTGAGGAAGAACAGAAAAATAATAATGAAGAGGATAAGTGATTGAGGGAGCATTTTTCCGGCGGCCCAGAGTCATTTCTCTGACAGGGGATGGGGGATCACGTGGGGCGGCCATCGGCGCCGCTTGCTGCAGCTTTTTCCGGGTTTGCCGGATTGATGCGACCTCTCGCTTTTCTTCGCAAGGAAGAAGACGCAACAAGGGGGATGTGAGGGGGCAGACACGTTTTCTGGAAAAGGTGAAGAGTATAGAGGCGTCTCCTGGGAAAGAAGATGAACGATCGTGACAAAAAAAACAGAGTAGGGCGGCGATGCTAGCGTAGGGGTATTTTAGGAGAAGAAAGGTCTCACTCATTTTTGGGACGTCCGATCAAACATGGTCAAAATTAATCAAAAGTTAAATGAATAAATATATATACATATTGGGACCTTAATCAAATCGAACGGTTGAGATCAAATATGAAGAAACATAATTCATTTGCTTCTTATGCACACGCGTGGATTGGCATAATTAAAATTACTTGGATTGCCAAATTTGCTCAAATTAACTCCATTTATTTGTTAAAATTAGTGATTCTAAAAATAAAATTAATATAAATTAGCAACACATTAATTCATTAAGTCTTCCTAATTTTGAAAAAATGTCGAAAAATATTTATCGCTATAATAGAAATTATATTTAATTAGAAAAATTGAGTTAACCCTTAAAAATAATATTTATTTGATGTGAAATTTGAAAAATGAGAAAGTAAGTAGTAATATTCATATAATATATTTAATATTTTATAAAAAAATAATACTTATGAAATAAATTTACCAAATAAAATTAAAAATTAAAAATCTTTTTGGTATTCCTACAAAAATTTCATAACATACATTATTATTATTATTATTATTATTATTATTAAAACTTTAGTCAAATAAATGCGGAGAGCCAAAATTGGGTGTCAACAGCTTGCCCCTCTCTTTGTCCCTGGAAGAGAGTAAAGAAGACGTGGACGAAGAAATACTGACACAATCCAATTTTAGGCGACCCACCAAAATACACCTTGAGCAAAACTTGGCAAGAAATGTTTATTGAGTTATGGCCAAACTCTGGCTTCTGAGCTGCCTACATATCTCAGGTTTCATGAGAAATCAGGCCATATATAGTTCGAGAGTGTAGGAGCATAGCAAATTTTGATTAAAATTTGCCCAGTATCGAATTATAGTAACACTGAAATCCTTTTGATGGTTAGGTATGAAGAGATTAGCACGAATAGAGGGACGGGATCTAGTCCTTAAGAAACTTGAACGAGAAATGCTCCGTAGCAATCTCTACTGAAGACTCATGATAGATAGATGAAGTTTTAAAAGAATGCCCCAGTGTCGAATTATAATGAACTGAGACCTGAGAGATTTATAAGTAAGATTTAAATATGAACTTCTGAAAATCGAGTCGAGTTGAGCTTCGGAAGTGAATCCTTGACGTAGTTAGTGATGCTTGACATTGCACTAGCTTGCCCTAGTTTGCTGCTTAGAGGGAGTTCCTCATTGTAATGCGTTGTCCTGCAAAACATGTAAAAAGGTGAAAAGTACATGTTGCGGTTCAAAAATTATAAATTGAAATTGTAATGTAAAGAGTAGAGTGTAGATGTTCAAACGATTATTGATGCCACCCTTTTTGTGTTGTGAATGTGATGTAGGTAAAGTAACTTGTAATGTAAAGGCCCTCAACTGGCGAGGTTGTTGTAATGTAAAAGCCTGTATCCGGCTGTGTAAAGCTTGTAATGTAGACCTCCGCTTGGCGGGGTTGTTGTAATACAAAAAGCCTGGATCCGGCTATGTAAAGCTTGTAATGTAACATATTATTGTTAGCGTATGATAGTGTCGCTATGCTTGCATGCCCCTGGTCGGTGGAGCTTTGGTGACGTCGCTACAATGTTAGTCTCCGATTGGCAGAGTGTTGCTTCTTTTACTTATATAGGGGCTCTGATTGGCAGAGTTTGGTCAAAGTTTGCTATGTACAGCCTCCGGTTGGCGAAGTTTGACGATATTTGCTATGTATAGCTTCCGGTTGGCGGAGTTTGAGTGACATTTGCTATGTACAACCCCAGACTTGTGGAGTTTGGCGCTGTTAGACGGTGGTTTTCGATTGGCGGAGTTGTTAATGAGGTTAGTTTACAAGCTCCAGTTGGTGGAGTTATTTTGACAGAAAGCTAACTATTCTATTTTCCGATGAGAGGCCCCTCTCTTCAGTATTTGGTCTGGATCTTGAGTGTACCTACAAAAATTTAAATGAAATGTTCTTAGATATAAGATGCAAGTTAAAGTACTTTCGGGAAATATAGTAGGGAAAGAGTATTTTGGTTCATTATTGTGAGAAGTCAAATGACGTTTCTGGTCATGCCTCGAGACTTCATGTTATTTTCCTTGATTTGTGTATTCCTGCACTAAAAGAAAATTTTAGTTTGGGAAGGGGTGTTGATTTGCATCGACTCGTGGACTGAAGCCTCGTCACTAGAATCCTTTGACGTCTCCTTAGCCCGTATGTAGTTTCTTAAGAGACTTGGTAGGTGGAGGAGTAGAAAAATATTTTTGAAAGGAATTAGCTTATTTTACTAGCAAATAAGTATATTACGTATATACTAGGTATATGTATATATAGTAATTCTCCAGCATTTTTAGATTATGACATGTTCCGAAGTCCATCAAACTTTCCATTTTGTTGACTATATCCAACATAGTCTCCTTGTAGCTTTTACCCTTCTGATGAAGCTTCCCTAGCTCTTACTATGACGATCAATATTATTCATATTCTGAGGCTACGCTAACTATGAGGAAGTGTTTCCTAAAGGTGAAAAAGAAATGGAAATTATGCAGTGCATCGATCGAGCCTGACTCGGGTTGCCTACGTATCCCCAAAGTAGGAATTAGATCGTAACGTAATTCGAATACAAGTGGGAGAAATAGAAGTATGTAATGCAATGACCGAGCTTTACTGAAGTTGCTACGTATCCAAGTGGAATCAGGTTGTAACGTAGTTCGAATATAATAGGAAAGTGAAAATATGAAAGAAAAAGTAAGAAACATGCAAGGTAATGATCGAGCCTGACTCGGGATGCCTACGTATCCAAGTGGAATCAGGTTAGGATATAGTTCGATTACAATAGAAGATTGAAAATATGAAGGAAAAGTAGGAGACATGCAATGTAATGATCGGGCCTGACTTAGGCTGCCTACATATCTAAGCGAAATCAGGTCAAGACGTAGTTCGATTACAAAAGGGGAAAGTGAAAAATATGAAATACAATGACCGGGCCTGACTCAGGCTGCCTACGTATCCAAGAGGAATCAAGTTAGGACGTAGTTCAAATACAAAAAGAAAGTGAAAAATATGAAATGGACCAATCCGACAAGGATTGCCTACATATCCCATCGAGGGAATTCAGGTCGAGCGTAGTTCTAAATACATGGAAATGATGATTTTGGATTTTCTAAGGGAGACTGGATCCGATGTGGGTTGCCTACGTATCCCACCTTGGGAAGTCAGATGTAGACGTAGTTCTGTTACATCAAAATGCAAAAGTATAAGAAATAAAGACTAATCTTGAAGTCTTCAGATGTAATATTTCTTGATGGCATCTGAATTGATTGGCTTTGTGTTTACTCTGCCATCCATTTTTGCTAAGATTATCGCTCCTCCAGAGAGTACTCTATGAACCATGTAGGGTCCTTGCCAATTTGGTGCAAATTTTCCTTTGGCTTCTTCTTGGTAAGGAAAAATCTTCTTCAATACTAACTGCCCCGGTGTGAAGTGTTGAGGTTTGACTTTCTTGTTGAACGCTTTGGTCATTCTATTTTGATAAAGTTGACCGTGACAAACTGCATCCATTATCTTTTCGTCGATGAGCATTAATTGTTCATGCCTTTCTACGTTTCCATTCTGCATTGTCCAGACCAACCTCTTGGATAATCCTTAAAGATGGTATTTCTACCTCGGCAGGTATTACTGCCTCCGAACCATAAACCAACATATAAGGAGTTGCCCTAGTTGATGTTCTGATCGTGGTGCGATAACCGAGTAAAGCGTATGGTAGCTTCGCATGCCATTGCTTGTGACTGTCCACTATTTTCCTTAAAAGCTTCTTTGATATTCTTATTTGCAGCCTCAACTGCTCCATTCATTTGTGGCCGGTAAACTGTGGAATTTCGATGAGCGATCTTGAACCTTTCATACGTTTCCCTCATAAGATCGCTGTTAAGGTTGGCTGCATTATCTATTATGATTGATTCTGGAATTCCAAACCGACAAACTATATTGTTGCGAACAAAGTCTGCTACCACATTCTTTGTCACTGCCTTGTATGTCGAAGCTTCAACCCATTTTGTGAAATAATCGATAGCTACCAGAATGAAACGATGTCCATTTGATGCGAGAGGCTCTATGGGTCCAATAACATCCATGCCTCAAGCGGCAAATGACCAAGGGAACCCATCACATTGAGCTCATTCGGTGGAACCCGTATAAAATCTCCATGCACTTGACACTGATGACACTTTTGCACATATCAAATGCTATCTCTCTCTATGGTCATCCAAAAATATCCAGCTCTTAAAATCTTCTTTGCCAAAGTGAACCCATTCATGTGAGGTCCACATGTTCCTGCATGTATTTCTTCCAAAAGCCTTGTCGCCTCTGCGGCGTCAACACACCTCAGTAATCCTAAGTCTGAAGTTCTCCTATATAGGATTTTTCTATTGAGGAAGAAATGATTGGCCATCCTCCTCAAAGTTCGTTTCTGCTTGCCTGTGGCATTTTGAGGATATTCTTGTGCTTCTATCACCTTCTAATATCATAGTACCATGGTTTTCCATCTAGTTCCTCATCTACATGAAAACAATATGCATGTTGATCATGTATCTCTATATCGATAGGGTCGATGTAATTTTTGTCTGGGTGTTAAATCATCGAGGACAATGTTGCCAAAGCATTGGCAAACTCATTTTGAGCTCGAGGGACATGCTTGAACTCAATCCTTGTGAATCTCCTACTCAACTCTTTTATGTAATGCAAATAAGGCAGGATCTTGACATTCTTAGTGGTCCATTCTCCTTGCACCTGATGAACCAACAAGTTGAAATCTCCTATCACCAAGAGTTCTTTGACGTTCAGGTCTATAGCCATCCTGAGTCCGAGAATACAAGCTTCATATTCCGCTATGTTGTTGGTACAATAAAACCTAATCTTGGCTGAGATTGGGTAATAATGACCTGTTTCCAAAATTAAGACTGCTCATATTCCAACTCCTACAGAGTTTGATGCTCCATCAAAGAACATTATCCATCCATCATACGATTGTGATATATCTTCTCCTACAAACAACACTTCTTCATCAGGGAAGTAAGTGTGAGTGGCTTGTAATCCTAGTCCACCGGATTTTCTGCGAGGTGATCAATCAAGGCTTGTCCTTTATCGCCTTCTGTGTCACGTACACAATATCAAACTCGCTCAACAAAATTTGCCATTTTGCCAGTTTACCGGTAGGCATTAGCTTCTGAAATATGTACTTGAGTGGATCCATTCTTGAGATCAAGTATGTGGTGTATGCATATAGGTAATGCCTAAATTTTTGCGCGATCCAAGTCAAACCGCAACATGTTCGTTCCAATAAGGTGTATCTTGCCTCGTATGGTGTGAACTTCTTGCTCAAATAGTAAGTGGCTTGCTCTCTTCTACCTGTCTCATCATGCTGCCCCAATACACATCCAAATGCATTATCCATGACAGATAGATACAATAACAAAGG
The DNA here is from genome assembly GCA_035578085.1 of Solanum pinnatisectum. Taxonomy (NCBI): domain Eukaryota; kingdom Viridiplantae; phylum Streptophyta; class Magnoliopsida; order Solanales; family Solanaceae; genus Solanum; species Solanum pinnatisectum. Next base: position 8,164,672 of record CM069078.1, on the reverse strand, counting down.
CTTTTCAGGCTTCGGTGGGACTAATACTGGTGGGTTAGACAAGTATTATTTGATTTTATCGAAAGCCTTTTGGCATTCCTCTGTCCATTTCGTGGCAGCATCCTTCTTCAGTAATTTGAATACAGGTTCACATATCACTTTGGATTGAGCTATGAATCGACTGATGTAATTCAGTCTTCCCAAGAAACACATCACGTCCTTCCTGGTCTTGGGTGGAGGTAACTCTTGGATTGCCTTTATCTTTGATGGATCCAACTCTATGCCTTTCTTGCTAACAATGAATCCCAATAGTTTTCCCGCGGGTACTCCAAATGCACACTTTGCTGGATTTTATTTCAGATTATACTTACACAACCTCTCAAAGACCTTTCGTAAGTCATCTAGGTGGTTTGAACTTCTTTTGGATTTGATAACGACATCATCCACGTACACTTCAATTTCCTTATGGATCATATCGTGAAAAAGGGTGGTCATGGCCCTCATGTAGGTTGCACCAGCATTTTTGAGACCAAATGGCATTACTCTGTAGCAATACACTTCTCATGGAGTGATAAACGATGTCTTCTCTGCATCATCTTCGCCCATCAGAATTTGGTGATATCCTGAAGCAATTGACAAATGATTGCAACACATGTTTTGCACAATTATCGATAAGTATATGAATATTTGGAAGAGGGAAATCATCCTTAGGACTGGCCCTGTTAAGATCTCAATAGTCCACACATATTCGAATCTTTCTATCCTTTTTTGGCACAGGCACAATATTGGCTAACCATGTGGGGTAATTTGTAACCCTCACAACGTTTGCCTCAATTTGCTTGGTTACCTCCTCCTTGATCCTTAAACTCAAATCTGGCTTGAATTTTCTTGTCTTTTGCTTAACGGGTAGACAAGTGGGATCAATTGGTAATTTGTGCGAGACAATATCAGTGCTTAATCCTGGCATGTTATTATAAGACCAAGCAAATACGTGGACGTACTGCTTAAGCAACTCTATTAGCTCTTGTTTTCTTTCAACCTCCAAATGTATGTTGACTCGTGTTTCCTTAACGATTTCCTTATTTCCTAAGTTGACCACCTCTGTTTCATCCAAATTGGGTTTCTTTTGACTTTCAACTTGTTCGATCTCATGTGGTAGATTTTCAGTCATCATACGCTTCGTGATCTTGTTCATCACTTTCACCTTACTCGGTAGATTCGTTACATGTCATAACAGTTGAACGAGGATTTTTATTAATATGAGTGTTGAAAAGCGAAACAGGTAAGTAAAAATAAATAGATATTTAAAATAACGAGAAAATTTTTAATGAAAAATAAAGACTTTTTATTTCAAAGCATTCTAGCTTTTAGAAGAGGCAAGCAACAAAAGATTAGGCATGATTCAAGCCTCAATTTGATCATGCGAATTTTAAAGTAAAAACTTCTTTTCCACACTACCAGGACTCTGGTTGAAACAAGGACGGACAGATGGTCCAGTTCTGTAAGATTTCTCCAAGTTCGGCATCACGAATAGTCAATTTGCTAAGAATTATCTCTTCCTCTTCTCCAGCCATGGCCACGAACAGATTGCCTATTCCTTCTACGATGTCGTCAACACCAGCTTGATCTGGAATCAAAGTTTGTTCTGGTACGAAGATTGTATCGCTTGATCCGCGATGGTCTCTTCCCGAGGCAGGCTCATACCCGAGTCTGTTGGTGCCTCTCTGATGCTTCAGCTGGATCGGCTCAACTATGCCATTGGACTTGGGCCCAAGTCCACTCTTAGGCTGATACCCATACTTTAACATTTCTGACGTAACCATTTTTGCTGCACTTAACAATTTTGTATCATCTGCCTCTGTTTCCTCAGTGACCCTTATAGCTTGCATAATTTCCAAAGTGTGAAAGGTGGCTCCGTCTAACTTGTCAGCGACTAGGATAGAATTAACAGAAAGAATGGGGTGACTGAGCTCTCCATGGATGGTAACTTCTGTGCAACCCACTCAAACTTTACACATTGGTGAAGAGTGGAAGGAACCGTTCTTGCCATGTGAACCCATGGTCTTCCCAGCAACAAGTTATAGTTGGATGATACATCCATCACTTGAAACAGAATGGGGAATTCAGCCTGCCCCACCTGCAATATGAGATAGATCTCTCCAATGACACTTCTTTGCGCTCCGTCAAAAGCTCTAACATTCACACGACTTTCCTTTATCTCTCCCATATTAACACCTAAATCCCTCAAAGTGGTAAAAGGACAGATGTTGCATCCGGAACCACCATGAATTAGAACTCGAGTCACAACCTTATCATAACACTTGACTGCGATGTGAAGCGCTTTGTTGTGCCCAACCCCTTCTGCAGGCAGCTCATCATCATGGAAAGAAATCTTGTTAGCTTTCACTATTCTTCCAATCGTTGCAGCTAAGGTTTCACTGGTAGTCTCTTCTGGAATGTTCACTCCGTCTAACACTTCCATCAAAGCATTTTTATGAGCTTCAGAACTCATAAGTAGAGACAAAATAGATATGTGGGCAGGCGTCTTCTTCAACTGCTCTTCGACTGAATAATCTTTAGGCGACATCTTCTTCCAAAATTCTGCAGCTTCAGCATCGATAACATTCTTCCTTAGATTCTGTTCTTTTCCAAGAACTCTTTGATTTAGGTCCTCTGGGGCATAACACCTCCCCGACCTAGTCATCCCTTGAGCCACAACAGTGTCAACCATCTTGCCCTTGGCGCGTGCTCGATAGTCCCATGGGCCTACTTTGGTGTCATATTCAGGCTTTTTAGCAATCAGAGTGGTCACTACAACTCTTGGGAGATATGTTTGGACAGTCAGAGGTTCCCTTAGTTGAACAATGATAACAAGTTGCGCCGAAGATGTCATGGCATCTGCTTCATCCACGTCTGGACAATCAGGGCCCTCATATTCTTCCTCTGGAGTAACCATGTTGACTTCCCGATTCTCATGGTTAGGCAAGGGGTTGTTGTTTACATTGGGAGGTGCTGGATTGCATTTGAAAATCCAGCAGATATGAAAATCAAAATCACCTTCATTATTGCTGGATTGACATTTGAAACTCGAATGTCAGATATGAAAATCAAAATCACCTTCATTATTAGATTACCCAAAAAATTGTTGATCTATTTACATTATGATTTTGTAGAAGGTGAAGATGGTGTGGAATTAAGCTCCAGCTTCGTTCATTTGGTAGAGGGGTTCACACTGTCCTAATTTTATTTTATTTTAGCAAATAAGGGTCTCAAAGAATTTAATTTTTTTTGGAGAGTTCTTTCCAATGGATAATGAAATTATGGAGGAAAACTTATGCTAAGAGTAGTGAGAATTGTATATATTTTTGTGTGAAATCAGTTAATATTTTGACAAATTTTAACAAAGAATAAGTTGTTAAGTTTTAAATATTTGGGGATGTTTTTTGTTAGGAAAAATAATTTAAGGACGTAGTTTAAATTGGAGGTATAGATTAAGGGCCCGTTTGATCACAAATATATTTGGGAGAAACTTGGAAAAAAATTGGGAACTAGTGTTTGACCCAAACTTTAGAAATTCCCAAATTCTAAATAGCTGGGAACTTTTAGAAATTCAGAAAATACCCCAAAATTTATATTTTATAAAAAGACCCATTATTTATAGTTTTGAACTAAATTTCACTAGTTTGTTGTATAAGATTTATACCGTTATATATATTTTTATCCGAACTTACTCTGGAAAGTCACTTCCAATTACAAGTAATAATAATAGTTTTTCGTCTATAAATCAACGGTACTTCCTTTTTGTTTTCTTTCTCTTTTTGCAAATTCATATTAATTATGTTCATTATCATGACTTTTCACGGAACATTTTCATTACAAAAATATGATCCAAATTTACTCATAATTTTAATAATTTTTAAAATTGATAGGTATAAACCAATATTAGTCCCAAAACTTTGCCCAAAAATATTTGAAAATTTGTGATGCTTCATTCTGCTATTACTTAATACTTTTACGCCATTAATATTTTACTTCGCCTTCATCAGATTTGTTCTGTTCTGGTTATCTATGTATGTATCTCCTTCATCTTTTAGGTTTACTGTCTCTCGGTGCTTTCCGTTTGTCTCTCGGTGCTTTCCGTTTGATCTCGACTTGTGTTTCTTGTTTAATCTTGCTCGAATTTATTTCATTTCTGTGCAATTTGGTCTCTTCGGATGTATATCTGTTCGTTGTATGTTTGTTTGAACTGAATTTGGGGGCTTTTTGGTTCGGAGATTTGTAATTTTGAGACCCTTATTTTTTTGGGGGCTAAAGCCGCTGCTTTAGTGGTTTTAGGGTTGAACCGCCCTTGGTAGTGTTGGATTTGAGATTCTTGAAACTCTATTTTGTCAATGTTGCATGTTTCCATGCTTTTGAATCTTTATTATATCTCTCCATTAGTCAGTTGTTCCCCTTCGGCTTAACAAACCATTCCCTTTTATATGCAAAGATTCTTTCCATTAGTCAGTTGTTCGCCTTCGGGTTAACGGACCATTCCCTTTTATATGCAAATAAATGGTAATTTGTGTTCTTTACAGTGTTGTCAAAGGCATGCTTAAGCCTTGAAGCAAGGATCAAAACGTGTTGATCTCTTCACCTAGCTTAATGTATGTTTCAGTCTTGTCATCAGGGTTCTAAGGCATACTTTTCCTTGCCAATGAGCCTCTTCAGACTAAACAGTTGATATATCACTTTGTCGTAATTTTTTTTTCAATTTCTTTGTTCATATATTTGTCATTCATGCTTATAATTATTAGTCTTGGACTAAACAGATAGATATTTGTATGTTTTCTCCCGTTGTGTCTCTTTTCATTAAACCCCACGGTTTATTTGCGCTTAAAGCCCTAACGGACCTTAGAGCTTTTTTGCTTTTTTTGCTTTTGATAACATTGGTTCTTTAAAGTCTGATTTGCTGCCATTTTTGTTTCTAATGAAATTGTATGGTGTATTTGGAAACCAAAAGTTGCCAGGGAACCCATCTGGCACTCAAGTAACTATATTCAATTCATTTGGTCATTGTTGTATGAAACCATTTAAGAGCTGGAGAAGAATTTTGTGGAAAAATATTAGAGTATCCTATGTTTATGTAGGGGCGGATGCATTTTTACTGCACCGGGTGTAAGCACATGGAGTCCATATATATATATATATATTGCAAAAAATATGCCTGTAAAAAAAAAGTGCACTGCATAAAGTTTTTATAATTATATATCTATACAAAATCCACGCCAATTTTCACAAAGGAGTAGTGGTTGGACTAATATGCTGCACCTGGTAATTCAACTTCTAGGATTGACCTAAGTTTATATACGAGTTCTGGACACTTTTCTTGTCCATCTTCCTGAGATATCAAAGTTGATGAAAGGCCTCTATCCCAGAAAAATTAGCCTTCTACAATTAGTGTGATTCTTCATTCAACTGGATGAAATCAAGATACTAATGCCTCAAACTACATAAACTTCATTTTAGTTGCATTTTCTTGTCCTTTGTCACAATAGAAAGGTGTGAGATATTCCTACTAGTTATATAGCTGACTTTTGTCATGTGCCACTGTGCTAGTGTTTGTGTTTGATCCTTTTTACCTCACTAATGAGCTAAGATTTCATCATCTGAGTATTTTTTATGTTACCTTGGTGTTGGACTCTCTTCTTTCCTGTTCTATAAAACTTGTATTACACTCAGTAGCATAATTGCCATACTATATGCAATTCATTTCCTTGCACTTCTATATGAGCCAAGATTATGACTAAGATTTCATCAGCTGAGTATTTTTTATGTGACCTTATCATTGGACTCACTTCTCTTCTGTTCTTCAAAACTTGTATTACACCTGGTAGCATAATTGCCAATTTGTATGTGATTCATTTCCTTGCACTTTTATGTGAGCCTCCAAAGATGCATAGATTATGACCTATCTACTTAGTAACTAAGCAGATCCTATCCTACGACTCGTGTTTACGCCCTAGAATTCTTGTGTGATTTTGGCAATTTTATCAGGAAAATGTGCAGTCACTTTAAGACAACAACAACAATTGTGTCTCAATTTGAAACAAGTTAGGTTCAATTATATGAATCTTCATTATGCAATAGGGTAGATGATAGTGGGGACTAACAACAACAACAACATACCCAGTGTAATCCCACAAGTGGGGTTTGGGGAGGGTAGAGTGTACGCAAACCTTACCTCTACCTGATGGAGGTAGAGAGACTGTTTCCGAAAGACCCTCGGATCAAGTGCAACTAAAAATGGGCACTAAGTACACAAGAATATCCCTATTAGACAACTAGGTTGACCTGAGTTTATATATGAGTTATGGACACTTTTCTTCTCCATCATCCTTAGATATCGAAGTTGACGAAAGGCCTATATCCCAGAAAAATTAGCCTTCAACAATTAGTGTGACTTCTTCATTCAACTGGATGAAATGAAAATACTAATGCCTCAAATTACATAAACTTCATTATAGTTCCATTTTCTTGTCCTTTGTCACAATAGAAAGATGTGAGGTATTCCTACTAGTTATATAGCTGACTTTTGTCATGTGCCACTGTGTTAATGTTTGTGTTTGATCCTTACACTAATGAGCTAAGATTTCATCATCTGAGTATTTTTTATGTTACCTTGGTGTTGGACTCTCTTCTTTCCTGTTCTATAAAACTTGTATTACACTCAGTAGCATAATTGCCATACTATATGCAATTCATTTCCTTGCACTTCTATATTAGCCTCCAAGATTATGACTAAGATTTCATCAGCTGAGTATTTTTGATATTACCTTATCATTGGACTCACTTTTCTTCTGTTCTTCACAATTTGTATTGCTCTCAGTAGCATAATTGCCGCTCTGTATGTGATTCATTTCCTTGCACTATTATGTGAGCCTCCAAAGATGCATAGATTATGACCCTATCTACTTAGTTACGAAGAAGATCCTGTTCTACGATTTGTGTTTACACCCTAGAATTCTTGTATGATTTGGTAATTTTATCAAGAAAATGTGCCGTCACTTTAAGACAAAAACAACAATAGTGTCTCAATTTGAAACATGTTAGGGTCAGTTATATGAATCTTCACTATGCAACGATAGTGGGGGCTAACAATATTAACATACTCGGTGTAATCCCATAAGTGGGGTTTGGTAGGGTAGAGTGTACGTAGACCTTACCTCTACCTCATGAAGGTAGAGAGACTGTTTCCGAAAGACCCTTGGCTCAAGTGCAACTAAAAATGGGCACTAAATACACAATAATATCCTGATTAGACAACTATAGTCTATCTGTTGTAGATTTTTAATTAAATTTAGTGAGCAACACCAATTATATTATTGTTCTTCTTAGTTTATTTAAAGAGACTTGTTAGCAAAAGACTATTTTTAACCATGGTGTTTATTTGTAGACTGTTTTGCAGGCTATAGTAATTTCTTCATGGGGACTGAGGATCCAAACAACTGTCCTGTATCTGATAATCTTGAAAGAGGAATTGAAAATAGTGAAGTTGGTGCAAATGGAGACACTTCCAAACCCACTAATTTCGTTGTCAGTGAAAGCAAGGAACCTCTACAGGAAAGTGATAGTGACATGGATTTGGAGAGTGACCCTGGCTCACAAGTTGGTGTTGACTTGACTGGAACACCATCACAAGTTGGTGTTGAGTTGACAGAAATAGTTGAGATAACAGAAGAAGTAACTACGCTCGACTCTGTAGTACATGCTGAGAATGGACTTCTAAGTTTGCCAGACGGAAACAATAGTAGTAATCAGACAAAGGATCAAGATCATGTCAGCACTCAGGAGATTGGTGGTGTCAAATGTATGTTGTTTGTTTGATATTTTCTGGTTTACTTTTGCTCAATGCGTATTTTATGTCTTGTAATTCCTTATAATAGATCTTGACTTGTAAGCAAAGGAATCTTTATGCCTATAGTTCTGTTTTATTTCAGTGTCGAGTTTGCATCTTTTTATTAGTTTCTTTTACTCTTTGTCTCTATTGGTTGAGATAAATTTCTCCAAATATTGACTTTCTTTGGCAGGCTTATCTGGAGTTAAGAGACCTCGAGCAACTCTTGATGTTGAGCAACCGTCAGTGCATGTCGTTTATGATTCTTTAACAAGGTTTGACGAAAGTTCTCATGTTCTATTACATTCTTCCATTGCCACATTAAGATTATGTTTATTTGGAGTGACAAGGGGAAGTACATGAGGAGGGCTAAGGATCATTTCTCATGTTTGGTTCAAACTAAATGAGGATTAGAGGGGAATTTGTGCCCCTAGATGTCAACTTTTCCCACCTGTTTAAAATGGAATTAGAGGAAGTACATCTCATATAGTTCTGTTCCTATTATGAGAAGAGGTTAAATACATCACATAAGGGAGTAAATCAATCATCCTCTTCAGCACTTCTCTTTTCCCTTTGTTGAACCAAATGTAGAAGTCGTGATCTATTTATATTATTAAACATATATTGTTAGTAAAAATGTCATCTTTGTATTTTGTGATCCTGACGGGTTTACTTATGTTTCCAGAGAGAGCAGAAACATGCTTGAGGGGCTGCTACAACAATGGTCAGAGTGGCATGCCAAACATTGTTCTTCAGCACATGTAAGCCTTTCATCTTCTTCTTCTTATTATTTTTGATAACAGTGGTGTCTGGTCTAGCTAGTACGTACCTCAACTATTCACCGGGTTCGTGCTATTTTCCACTAGTACATGGTACGCGCACCTCAATTTTTCCCTTTCTCCACTGAGATTTGATTCACCTTTGAAGAACAACCTGGTCTTTAAGGTTTGCACCACTTCATTAACTTCTAGCCACACTCTTGGGTGCTCATGTAGGCCTTTCATCTTTGATTGCCAATTGTAGAGCTGAAAGGGAATGATACTTTGAAATTAAAAATTGGTCAAAAAAAATAAGGCAATTCCCTTGCAGTAAGAATTTGTATTAGTTAAATTTTGACCTGGTTGCAATTCATGTGCCAATCATTTTGTTGTAAGTGGAAATCATTTTAGTAGTTTTTTGAGAGTAAGGCACCCTTCCAGCATATGAAAACTTTTTTTGCTGTCCATGAGGATATTCTTGCCACAATTTCTGTATTAGAGAGGCTGCCATAGTAGGATAGTGAGTTTCTTTGTGGCTAAGAGTTCCCCAGATATATGAAAGGTAGTTCTCCATGTTCAATTCCCGACACCTGTTCTATATTAGTCATCACTGCACTAGACACACCTCCAAAGTAGATGCAGCTTTTATTTTAGGTTAGCTTGGAGTCCTGAAGCTTGAGAAAACATAGTAAACTTGTCAAAGAGCAGTTGAATAGTTCATCACCTTGACAAAAAGTAGTAAGTCATCTGCTTAAGAGAGATGTGTTAGTTTTAACTTAGGACACATAGGATGGTATTTTGTATTGCCTGTCCTCAGCTAGAGTACTAAGGTTTCTGTTGAGATATTCCATGGCTATGACAAGCAGATAGGGAGACATAGGATCTCCTTGTCTCAGTCCCTTTGCTGCACTAAAATGCTCAATGGTTCTCGATGGTGATTGAATAACTGGCTGTCCTGACACAGTGCATTAATATTATCCAAGTAATGAATTGTTCTGTGTAAACCCATTCCACTGATTCATAGGCTTTTTGAAGATCCACTTTAAGCATACATCTAGGTGAAATATGCTTTCTACTGTAATGCTTAACCAGTTCATGAGCCATGATTATGTATATCTGCTATTTTCCTCCCAGGAATGAACCCTGCCTGATTCTCACTTACAATATGAGGCATAATGTTTTCATCCTAGCAGTTAACACCTTGGAAATAATCTTGTACAAAACCGTACAACAGACTATTGGCCTGTACTCTTTGATGCTACTAGGTTGTGCAATTAATTTCCTTGTACATACTATTATGAAGGAAGAAACCCTTAACAGAAGCACACACATTAATCTTAATCACTTGCCAAGCTTTCTTGAGGAACAAAGCGCTGTACCCATCAATTCCTTGTGCTTTGTCATCCCCTATGGAGCATAGACCATCATATATTTCCTGATCAGTGATATTTGGGATTCAGTCTTACTGGTCCCAATTATTCCTTACTTCAGCCAAGGTGATAACGATCATAGAAGCATATTGTAGAAGTAATATAAGGTCAGGGACTAATGAGATAACTAAAAGAGCAATGATTTCTTGGAGTACAACATGTCTGCCACTGCTGGTGGATTACACTTGTTAGATATTTTTTTTTTGAGATAAGCGTAATTGTGTATTCACAAAAGTCTCCTCATCAAATGACGATGAGCATAGGTCACTTACAATTTCATCAGAGCATAAACAAAATCTACCCCTAGGGAGATTACAAATTGCCTATGAAATCAACAAAAAGTTCTATACCCCCCCTCATATCCTGTTTACACCAAAAGTATTAAAGACCAAGGCAATTCATCCTTATCTTCTCGATGTTGTTACTCTGGTCCTCAAAACATCTAGCATTCCTTTCTTTCCACAGAGTCCACCAAATGCAAGTTGGTATTAACTCCCACCAGTCTTCAGTAGAATGTCTTCTTCCTATCTCCTTCCAGCTGTCTACACTTGTTAGATATTAAGTTATGGAACAAAGCAGCAGTAGAAAAAATGTGCTGGGACTTGACTCACAAATAAGGAAGGCCCTGGATTAGATGGATTCGTGCAACATGTATCGAAGGGAGGCCACTTGAGCAGATTTCCATACCCCAGTTAGCCAGGTGGATGGTGAGGAAAATTCTGGCAACAAGAAAAGTACAAGAGTAGTGCTGAGTGAAATTCATGAGCTCTCCTCCACTAACAAGAGAAAAATCAATCAAATTCACTCTATGGGTATACTGGCATGGTCATCTTAATAATGTTGATAGGTTATTAAGATGGGGAGCAAATCTTGATCCAAATTTTGTGATGTGTGACATTGAATTGGAAACTGTAGGAGCATTTATTCATTGAGTGCATATTTGCCAGGGAGCTTTGGAAGAGATTAGTGTAGTGGCTGCAATGGGCATATAATGATACACTTGACAGCCTTCAAATGCAATAGAAGATAATCGCAAAGACTAAAGCCTCATTTGTTTTCATTAAAGATTAAGACATCTGAATTTGAGTCCACATTTGAATGATTAAGATGTTGTCTCTAGATTTGAACATTGGATCATTAATATGTTTGTTTTTCAACATCTGAATGTGCATAATTTATTTATTTGTAAGCATAGTAAATATACAATTCAAATAAAGTAACTACATATTAGAAAATTATAAATTTAATAAAACAAAAACATTTTTTGATTAAACAAATGAAACATTTATATTTTCTAGTGATAGTGGAGATGGTTTGTAGTGGTAACAACTGATATTTGTAGCTAGGAATGGTGTTGGTGATAGTTGTGACCAGCATGATGGTGGCGGTTGGTGTTAGGACTGGCGTGATAGTGGCAGTTGGTGTTGTGACTAGCGTGATGGTGGCGGTTGGTAGTGGTGGTGGTAGTTGTGATGACGAAGTTGATTGATGTTAGTAGTTGACAATGTTGATGATAGTGGTTGAAGAATGTGTGATGTGTTGGGTGGTAGTTGGCGGTGGTGCTAATTGTGATGGTGGAGCTGGTGACGACCATGGCGACAGTGGTGGTGGTGATATAATTATAATAGTAGATGTGGTAGGTGGTAATGACTGACAGTAGTGGTTGACAATGGTGGCGGCGGCGATGTTGGGTATAATTAAAACGATGGAGGTGGTAGGTGTGGTAGGACTGACATTAATGGTTGACAATTGTGGTGGTTGTGATGACGAAACTGGTTAGTGATGGTGACTGCTGATTGTTGATAGAGTGGAGGTAAAAGTTATCCACGCAAAATACCTCTTCATGATACTAAGGCCTCATTTGCTTGCATATAATGAAGGTCTTAATCTTTAATCATTCAGATCTCAGTCATTACAACCTATGTACTCTTTGTGAGAAATATACAAAGTTACTAGTTCCAAAAATAATTAAATCTCAAGTGATTTAAATTGCTGAATATTCCTAAATCTTATGTTCCTCCTTTGTAGTCTACGACAGTTTGAATCCTACCTTAAGTATTCAATATTAAAAAGAAGAAGATAAATCTGGCAGTATTTTTGTTTTTTCAAAAAAAGTATATAGCTTTTTTCATACTTATTCCCACCTTGTTGATTATAAATAATACAAACAAGACTATAAATTACAAATTAAAATATTCAAATAAATACTACCTTAGATAAGTTCATGTGCTTTAATCTATAACAGAATTATCATCTCTTTCTTTCTTTTTTGGTCTGAAGAGATCATCTAATTAAGTAATAAGACCAATTCCATTAATTTTCTTCTTGGTAAGTTAACATTTGGGAGCTAATTAATTATATTAGAATTGTTAGATTAAAAAAAATATTCGGAATGGTCACCACATTTTTCAAGAGATCATCTCATTAAGTAATAAGACCAATTCCATTAATTTTCTTCTTGTTAAGTTAACATTTGGGAACTAATTAATTATATTAGAATTGTTAGATAAAAAAAAATATTCGGAATGGCCACCACATTTTTCTATTTGGAACTTCCATATATAAAATAATTTAGTTAATTTAATTAAAGAAAGAATTGATATGAATTAAAAAAATTAATTGACTTTACAGTTTTAAATATTAGAGCTTTTAATATTAGTTCAAATAAGGAAAGACTTGAGAATCAAAATTTTAGTCAATTTTAAAGTCTTAAATATTAGGATTTCTTATATTTTACAAATAAGTAAAGATTTAATAGCTATAACTTTGATTAATTTCAAAGTCTTAAATCAGTGGCGGATCCAAGAATTTTGCTTTGGTGAGCATAGTAACCCCTGACATGCTCTTTGTACAAGCAACCATAGGTATTTCATTGGTTGATAAAAGTAAACACCAAACTAATCAAAGATACTGAAAGCAAAGCTACGTTGATAAAAAAAATTGTATTACATAAGTTAATTCCTAAAACACGTGAAATTAAGACGGGAAAGAAAATATTTACCTTAACCCGCTAAATTTAGCTTACCTTATCATACCTCATTAAGCATTTCTTCCTACTTTTACCCTGCTCCATTGAACATTCTTAATATTTCTTGTGTTTGTATACTTTTATTTTGTAATGTTTTACTTTATTTTGCACTTTTTAAAAAGTTTAAATTAGTATCCATTCAAACACATGTTACTAGGAAAATCGTCAAGATTCTCTAAAAGTGTGCAAGTATAGAGCAACTAATATTATAATGCATATCAAAAGATAAATAAATGGCATCGTCATTTTTTTTAGTTCATGTAGTTCAATTTACTAGGTTAGTCATCATTTGTAAAAAAACAAATGACGAATAAATCAAATAAGTTTAGTTTCCATCTCTCTAAAATAGAATTGAATAAACCCTTCGGGGTGGCCCAGTGGTTTGGGCTTGAGACTTTCATGTTGGAGGTCTCAAGTTCGAAATCCCTTGCTAGCGAAAGCAAGGGGTTTGCCTCCTGGGTCGAGCTCGTTGCACCAGGCTTGCCTAGTGTGGTTACCTCTCCTATGTGGTTTGTGAGCTATTGCATAGGAGTGGGGGTTTCACCCTATGTGCACTCAAAGGGTAGCGGCTGCGGGTTTCCCTTGTCATAAAAAAAAAAAAAGAATTGAAAAAATAGAAAAGAAATTTCTTGAATTCTATTAAATTGAGATTGTTAAAAGGATATTGACGATTTTTTAGTTTCTTCATTCAAATATTTTTTTTTCCATCTCAATTTCAAGTTTAATATAATTCATCATTTTTAAAGAGTTTATTCAAGTTAGTACATGAAATTACGTTGAAATAAAATGAATAATAATTGTTACCTTCTTAAAAAAAAAAAAAAAAAAAAAGAAGAATAAGAAATTTAATCAAAGACAAATTAGAAAAAAGAAATGGCATAAAAGAGAAAAAATAGAAGAAGATCCAAGCCCAAAAGTTGAGCCCAATTTCATAGCATTAAAAAGGGTAAAAAAAAAAAAAAAGACTTGCTGCGCATGGGATCAAACCCATGGCGTAAGGGCAATTCTTGAACCCCTTATCCACTAAGCTAAGCGTCTTACTTGTTTGCAGAGGGTTCATTTTAATATATATATACTCGTTAAATCAGAATTACGCCTTATATCTATAGTGTAATTTTCAAAGAAGGGGGCACCACCTAGATCCGCCCCTGTCCTAAATATTAGGATAATAATTACATGACAATTATTTGAGAAAAATAGTAAATGACAATTATGTGTATTGAAGAATTTTAATGATGGACTAAAGTTAAATCAACATTTCTAAGGACCTTCGTGCTTTTAATATAATCTAGATGAGTCTGAATGGTGTCAAGATTCTACTACCGATCTGATTCATTTAGATCTTTTCACATCCATTAAGATGCTTTATTAAAAAATAAACAAATGGACTTATTGGATGAATCTTAATCATTAAGATTCAGGCCTAAAAAACAAATGCACTTAATGGGCGGAATCTGAATGATTAAGATTCAAACCTCCATTAAGTGCAAATAAATGAGGCCTGAGTGCTTAAATCTGAATGTAAGCAAATGCACTCAAATACCGAAGATTTGAACCATTAAGATCTAGATGTCCATTAAGCACAAATAAATGAGGCCTAAAGGTAGATCAAGTGATCAACCAAGGCTCAAGTTCTTAAACTAGTTTTCATAGGCACCATTCAAGCTATTTGGTCTGAAAGACACATGAGTCTTTGAGTGGAGGAAAAGAGAACCAACAAGTTTAGCAAGAGAAATTGCATGTGTTTTGTAATGTTTTAGCATCACTAAAGCTTAGGAATATGCTTCACCAATGCTATTTTTTGATGTTATAGCTTAGTTGATAGATTATGGAGGTTGTGTGATTGACATTATGAGTTCGCAAGACTGTTTGTAGCCTTGTTATGTACTTATTGGCCACTTGGTGATTAATACGACAATTAGTTACCAAAAAATATATCTCAACCTGGTTGGATTAAGGCTGGATGTCTTTGATTCTTTTCCATTGAATAAAAACTAATAAGTAATTACCTGGTGGGGGGCAGATAGCCAAAGTTAAGAGAATGTCATCCACTGTCCAGATTTTGCACCAAGGTGGAAATTAGTTTGGCATGTTTAACACGTAAGTTAAAATGGTTAAACATTGATGTTTGCTATTCTGGCATTATTTTACTCTCTTTACTATTCCTAATACATGTTTACTATATTATGTTACTGGAACATCTGACGATGAGTTTAACCTTTTGTGTAGTGCTTATTGAGGTTTTTCTAGTAATCTTCAGTGTCTCTGTAGGTTTCATCCTGAGAATGCTGAGTCTTGTTTCTTTGATTTCAGGATTCAAGAGAACTGTTAGAATCTGGTGAAGAGACGTACTTCCCTGCTCTTCATGTTGGTTTGGAGAAACCTTCTGCAGTGGTATATTTCTATCTCTGCCGCATGTACAAATTTGAATTCTCTGTTGAGCTATTGTTACCGTTTTATTGAGGATGTTTTTAGTTAAAAATGTAAACAAAAGACATTTGCCTCCACTAATTTGCACACTATTTTTTGCTTAACGCGTAAAAGTTGACTCTTATTTCGCCAGCCACCATGGGTTCCTAGAATAGACAAATCAGACTGATTTGATTTTGCTAATTGCATCTTCATTGTTAGTGAGTGGATAATTAGGGAAGAACCAGTTTATAAACCTTCCCCCCCCCAAAAAAAAAAAAAAAAAGAGAAAGGACCTCGCTTTGGCGCTGAGGCTAAGGGCAAAACTGTCTGAGCACTTCCCATTGCTTAAATATGTATTTATCAATGCTGGGCTTGTGTCTTAAGATTCTATGCGGTATCAAGTGTACAGATCATGTACAGTGTTGTCACCATCCATTAGTGAGAATCATCTTCATAAAATCGTGGGCATGTTCAAATGCTCAATCCTAAAATTAATGCTCTTAACAGTTTCAAAAAAAATAATTAATGCTCTTAATAGTTGCTTTCAAGTTATGGTGTAAATTCATGGTTGTCTGTAAGTGAAACAAATTTTCTGTAGGTATTGTTAATTATGCAATACTATTGAGTTCTTATCCGACCTCTGATGGTGGCAGGTGAGCATTTCTGTTATTGAATCCAGTGTGGTATATCTACCATACTGGCTCAAATTGAGAAGAGTAGTATTGTAATTTGACTATCTTGGCTGCGTAGCATTGACTTTTTTGTTAATAGGCTAAAAAGTACTATTTTCTGTTAGACATATTGGGTGGACAAACAAGCAAGTAACAACAAGAGCGAGTTTATTCCATTGGATGGCAACTCTATTCCTCTTTATGATCGTGGATATTCATTTGCTTTGACTGCAACAGATAGTTCAACCAATGTGGAAAGGTAAGTTACCATTTCAGTCTTCGTAGGGAGCAAGTTCATTCCTAGAACGTGTCCTATATTATTTCAGTTGTTAGTTTGGAGTACCATATGGGTGAGTGACACTGCAGCCAGGGTGCTCATGTTGTTTAAAAATACGGATATTAAAGGTTTATACACACACAAATTGTTGACTGTAACTGGTAAAATTCAAATATTTTCCTTTTTTTTTTTTGAAAAGGTAAATGATATTATTAACAATGGGAATGAAAACTTCCATATACAAGAGGTAAACCCAAAAAGTAGAGATTTTACTTAAAAAAACGATTCTCTACAAAGACTCCCCCAATCATCTATACAAGAAGGAATCCAATTATCTATATAAGAAGGAATTTCGAGGGTGCACCAAAAAGAAATCAAAGATAAAAGGCTATTTCTTAAATGTGCAAACTCATTTTTTATCCCCTCAAAGCTCTTTAGGCTGATGTGATACACAAATGTAGATGTAGTTTTTCTTAAAGAACTCTTATCCAGTTGGTCTCTACCTGTTCAACCTTATACTTGCCCTTCCTCTTTTTCTTTTCCTTCCATCTCTTAATTGCCTCTTCCTCTTTTTCTTTTCCTTCCATCTCTGCTCCTCCCTGCTGTGATAGTCTTGAAGTGTACCTCTCGTCCTCTTGTGAGCCAGATGTATTTTCCTCGTCATGTCATCTTGTTAAACTCCTACATGATGACATCTACTGGGTGCCGTTTGATTACTCCTCAATGTAGAGTGGCATGTGTTGCAGGCTCCTGCATAAGATTCGTAGAAGTCAATATCTATAGTAGCATGTGTCAATGTTAGAATGCTTCCCAGTGTAGGCTTTTCACTTGAAAACAATATTTTGACCTGCATTGAAGCACTTCATTTGGATTGTGTTAATGGCAGTAGTTTTCCTCGACAGTGTAGAGATGATGCCCATAAATATCCTTGCTCGCAAATTTGATGGCACAGTTGTGTCCTTTGATGATCTGTGTTCTCTGCTTATATTCTTAATTGTCAAGGAAAACTGGAAAAGGCAATACAAATGAAGGAAGCATGTAGGGTACTGTGAGGAGATCCTTGACCTGATATTTGATGTTTACTTGGTGACAAGAAATTTGTTTGTTTGATATTTCAGGCATAATATCTTATTATGTCTTTTGTATTGCAGAGGAATGGAAATGGTTGATAGTTCTCGATGTTTCAATTGTGGTTCCTATGGCCACGCGTTGAAAGAATGCCCTAAGCCTCGTGATAATGCAGCTGTTAATAGTGCCCGTAAACAACATAAGTCCAGAAGGAATCAAAATGCCAGTTCTCGCAATCCAACTCGATATTATCAAGATTCTCCGAGGGGAAAGTATGATGGTTTAAGACCAGGTGCCCTGGATTTGGAAACCCGAAAACTTTTGGGCCTTGGGGTGAGATTATGTTCTGGGTTAGCTTTCTCATGTGATCAATGGTTTTACGTGTTCTGAACTGTTTTTAGTTTTTGATCCAATGCAATTCATTCTAGTTTTGAAAGTGGTAAGACACTGGTAGCATGGTTTCTTGATTTTTATCATCAATACTTTTCTTTTCATTTTTCAGGAGCTTGATCCACCTCCCTGGATTAATAGAATGAGGCAAATGGGATATCCACCAGGATATTTGGGTAAATAATCATATCACGCATGCCTGTTTATATTTTGTTGGTATTCCAGTTATATTCTTAGCTTTTTGTCAAGGTGTAGTATCTGACCTCTGGTTAAACATGAGCCTTTTAACTAAATGAGTAGGTTAGGCCCAAATTAGTGAGCACCCAACTCTCTTCCCGTACTTGTATTCATCTTTTTCCTCCAGTTTTTTGGACATACCAACTTTCTTTGGTTTTGCTTCCAGAGAACAGAATGCTATTTTCAATTTTTTCAATAGCTATTGTTTATTCTACTCAATAGTTTTGCAATTTACATGACATTTTTAGAAGAAGACGAGGATCAACCCTCTGGAATCACAATATTTGCTGATGAGAAAAATAAGGAAGAAACAGAGGAAGGGGAAGTTCTTGATAAAAGCTTTCCAAACCCGCCTAGGAAGATGAGTGTTGATTTTCCAGGTGTA
The DNA here is from genome assembly GCA_035578085.1 of Solanum pinnatisectum. Taxonomy (NCBI): domain Eukaryota; kingdom Viridiplantae; phylum Streptophyta; class Magnoliopsida; order Solanales; family Solanaceae; genus Solanum; species Solanum pinnatisectum. Next base: position 8,146,161 of record CM069078.1, on the reverse strand, counting down.
AATGCCCCAATACCTGAACATGCCGATGAAAGACGTTGGGAAGCTGCGCCTTCGAGTTCGCGCTATTCGAGAAGTTATTCACACAACCGTTATAACCATGCACAAGACTATGTCAACAGAGGGCATTATCATGAACAGCATCGGTCTAGGGATTTTGAAGATGATGGACCTCCTGGTTGTGATCCTGGAACTAGCCCCTCGTTGTCAAGCTATTCTTACAGATATGGGGCTTATGACTCACGATATTCATCTCATAGCCCAAGGGACAGTGCTTCAATGCCAAGAAGCCCTAGTCGTGGAAGATCCTTGTCAGAGAGAGAGAGGAGAAGCCCAATCGTCAAAGATGGTTCCTATCACCACAGTTTCTATGGTTCCCCTAGATAAACTCTCTCTAGACAATCTGATTGAATGAAGGATCTATACTCTGATTCAGCATTGTCTTTGCCATCATTCCATCAAGTTTAATGGCATGTTTAAAGATGTACCTATTATCTCCGTATTCCCCTGCAAGTTATTGAAATATTGTACATGAGCTAGATCTGGAATGAGATTGTGGATATGTTTAGTGCTTATAGGAGTTGCTATACTGGAACTCCTGATCTGTTGATGTTATGTAAAATAGCAGGTGTATGATTTTATTTCAAGTCTGTTGATACAGTTGTATGCCTTTTGGCATTGCAACGTGCTTGGTCAACTACTATGTAGCTGCAACTTACTTCTTTTGAGGCTTACAACTTAGATGATGATAATCATTCCATGCCTATATAGGGGTAGACATACATGATACACAACTGCAGGATGGTGGTACTATAGCTTCCAAAAGTTTGTGTAGTTTTAGATGATGCGTCATTAGTGCAGATTTGTTGTGTTATTCATGTCACTGCAAGTGAAACGCGCCAACTTCTTGACCAAGACTTTATTAATTGCTCAATCAATGGTTAAGAGTTGTCAGCAAAATGATGAGAGTTCCATGGGGTTCTTTTTTCATCTTTGTTGGGTAACAAGGGATTGCCCTTGTGCAGTCTTAGATTCAGTTCATTTTGGAATACGAGGTAATCAAACTAGGGGTGGGCGTTCAGTTCTTCAGTTTGGTTTTTATCGAACTAAAGTTCGATTTTGGTAAGTTGGAAAGTGTAGCCCTGATGCTGCTTGGAGCAGCTATTTACAGCAATACACCCTATACCTACAACAACTATATATTATAAACATCACAAGACAAATACATTATGCTTCCTTGCTTTTGTTGACGTACCATAATATGGCCCTTTAAATTATTACCATTGGTGCCAACATACATAGCCATTATACCACCTGTCAAACACTTAGCTTTTCCGAACCATTGTCAATTGGAACCCTCTCAAAATTTTATGTATGTCATTGTCAATTGGAACCCTCAATTTTGAACGATAATTAAACTTTCCTATATTACATTCCATAAATCTACTATTACTACTCTCTCCATTTAAAAAAAAAAGAAGAAGACATACATTCTTTTTTAGTTTGTTTTAAAAGAAGAGAAAAGACATAAAATCACTATTGAAATTGTTTCGAATTTTCAAAAAGATACCTTAACTTTGCGAGTGTCCTATTACCCCACGAAACTATCTAAATCCACAATAAATATACCTTTTTGACTAATTTTAACACCACTCGTGTTGTCACGAAATATGGGCGCGTGAAGGACTCTTGATACAACTTTAGACCAACGTAAAATTGCCATGTTAAGGTGTCTTTTTTAAAATTCGGGACAACTTCAGTGGTGACTTTATGTCTTTTCTCTTAAAAGAATGATCCCTTTCTTCTTTTGGTAACACTTTAATTTCAGTTTTACATGTAGCATGTTTAAGACCACAAAATTAAAGGACATTTTTGTACATTTGACATAACTGTAATTTATAACCACAAGATTGAAAAGTCTTATTTATTTTCTTAAACTTCATGTCGAGTCAAACTAATTGATTGTTTTTTAAATGGAGAGAGTAATATAATAAGTAAATCACGAGTGATAACAGATCTAAATTAATTTGTATTAAATTAAATTTGTTCACTATTGATTTGACATACCTTTAAAACATAAATAATGAAATAATTTTATTATATTACCCTTTAAATATAATAAATTTAATACTTTAGAAAATACATTAGGTAATGGATAGTAACTAATAGCAAGGGTAAATTATTCATTAATTTTCCAAATTGGACAAGTATTGTAGGACATTACTTTTAGTATACTGGCAAATAAAGAAGGAAAGATGGTGATGCAAGCTGAATTCCATCAAAACCTTACACAAGAAGCCGAGCTAAAGAGTTTGTTGACTTGTCATTGAATCGCTACCTTGGAGGGTTCTTGGAACAACGACATGAAGTTCAAGAATATGCTAAAGTGGAAGTACAACGATCCATGTGGAAGACTTTTCAAAGTAGGGAGAAAGAGGCTATGAAGGCAAAAATGACTATTCTTGAAATGCAAACATCTCAATTAAGAACACACTTATTTCATTAAGGGTATTTATGTAATACCCATCTTAGGCTATGAATTATGGTGAACAACTCCTTTAGACTTAGATTATTTGGATGTGTTGATGTAACACCCCGCTATTTGAAAGAGCTAGAATTAGAAAGAATCATTTTTGGAAAGAATGAGAAATCTGTAATTTGACAAAAGTTAAGCTAAGTATGAGTTTTGGGTCAACTTCAAACGACCATAACTCTCAGAACAGGATGATTTAGGTGTACTACAAGATACCGTAGGAAAGATATTTGAATTATATTTCCAACGCCACTGAGTTTTCTCATTTTCGAGTTCGTATGAGGGAGATATGCCCATTTGAAGTTGGGCTGTCTAGATAAGGAAAGTCAAAATCGGGTTTTTGAGGGGTATTATGGTCTTTTCATTACCCGATTAATTAAATCCGTTTTTAGTAAATTATTTGGGGTCTAAACTGAGTTAGTTCAATTTACGCAATTGAGAATTATGCTAAGGCTTTGAGAGAAGAGAAAAGAGGAGGAAAGGAGAAGAAAAGTTCAAGATTCGTCAAGTTCTTGTGAGTTTGGTTGTGGATTTCGCCAAGGATTCAATCCTACGAGGTATGTGAGTTCACATAGCGTTGGGTTCGTTCACCCACGCACCAAACATGTTTATTTCAGTATGATTTTCGTCCTAAAAGATTGAGACTTTGATGTTCTTGCGTTGTGTTCTTTGAATTGCTTTCGTTCTTGAATTTGGGATGAGACTGGGTAGCTGAATCTAAAGAGAATTTGAGAAAAAGAATTGAGTTTAGGCAAATTGGGGTTAGAAAACGAAAAAGGAAAAAGTCGGCCGAATCTGGGTACAAGGTCTGCGACCTTGTTCCTCAGGATTGGGAAATTCTTCTCCATGTCTCGGAGCGGTCACGGACCGTTCTGCCTCAAAATTTATTTCGCGATCAAATATTTAAATGCATCTCCGTGTCACGGTCTTGCTTCCAGACATTGATTTCGTAATCGTTTCTCATGTTTAACTATCTAAAAACACTCCTAAACATCATGAGATCTTTCCTATCATAAATCATAATCCTTGAATCCATAAATTCAAATTCAAGGAAAGTCAAGAGGCAAGTCAAGAAAAGTTCATAGTCTTCCAAAAGTCTTTTACAAATGTTTTAACTTTTTTTTTTAAGACCTGAGTTTTGAGGTAAAGAGTAAAGATTTGAAGTTCATTTCTTCAAAAGTGTATATCGGGACTATGTATTCCCAAAGAGTAAAATGTTTTCACATTTAAACAAGAAAGGAAACAAAGATTTCCAAAAGAGCTTTTGAGCTAGTTTTCAGTAAAGAGTAAATGCTTTCATAATTAAGGAAGATAGGAAACTTTGATTTCCAAGAGAGCCTTTGAGCTATGTTTTGAGCAATTATCTCAAACCACAGAAAGAAGTTATGTTTTTAAACATAAGAGCTAGTATTATACTTTGGGAGTAGTATTGAGCATTGATATGAGGGAGAGTTCAAACAACTCCCAGCCCCCATAAACCATGTAGCCATCATAGGTAGAAAATGGTCATACTTTTTAGATGATTCCTTAGTACTTTTTAGCATAGACTAGTGGATCCACTTAGTAGTCAGGTTCTATACCCTCGGTAAGGTATAGAACGACCCTGGCAGCGTGAGACAAAATGTTGTTTCATCACAATAGCTCTTAAGTGATGGTTGTCGGTTAGAGAAACTCCCATAGAAGTATTTTGTATTCTTATATACACAGAAGTAAATTGTATATTTATATACATTCCAGAGTTTATATTGTATATTTGCATACACACAGAGTTACTTATGTATTTCTAAATACACAGAGTTGTCATCTATGTTTTAAAAGATTTTCTTTATATTGCATTTATATTACTACTTTATATTGAAATGAGTTCAGTTCAGTTCAGTTGAGTTGAGACCAGGTGTGTTCTTTCAGTTCCCTTTTCAAGCTTATGTCTTGTTTTAGTATTCCCTTCACATGCTCGTACATTCAATGTACTAATGCCATTTGGCCTGCATCATTGTTATGATGCAGATACAGGTAGCCATGATCAGCATCTAGTGCATCTTTGATTCTAGTTGAGCTTTAGAGTTTGTTGGTGAGCCTCCTTGCTTTCGAAGGATCCTCTTTTATTGCTTCTCAGTATTTTAGTTCATTAGGATGTCGTGAGTCTTGTCCCAACATCCCTCCCAATTTTAGAGGCTTCATAGATAGACAGTTAGTTAGATCATCTGTCACTATTTTGTTACTGTCTTATATTTTGAGACTTGAGTTGCCATCATGGCTAGTTGCATGTTCTTTTAAGACATTCTAAGTTTATTTCATGAGTTCATCAGTTGAGACTATTCTCTTGTGTTTAAGTCTTCTGCGGAGTAGTAAGCCAGGCCAAGAGTTCGCTTGGGGCCAACAATGGTTCTCGAGTGTCAGTCCCGCCTAGGTTGTAGGCTCGAGGCGTGACAAACTTGGCATCAGAGCACAGAGTTCAAGAGTCTTTGGGAGTCTATGAAGTCATGTCTGTAGAGTCCTAGTTATCGGTGTGAAGTACGGCACATCTATAATTAGGAGGCTGCAACATTTTAGGAACTATCTCACTTCTTTCATAGTCATTTCATGCGATAGAGTTCATCTCTAATACAATTTATTTCTAACTCGTGCTTGCGCGTAACCGATTGTGAGTTGGGCTATGGTCGAGAGTGCCTTCATGGGGAGTTTATTTCCCCATGAGCTAAGAGAAGCAAAGGTAAGAGAATTCCTCACTCTTAAGCAGCATTCTTTGACCGTTCATGAGTACAGTTTGAAGTTAAGTTCACACAACTATCTCGCTATGCTCCGGAGATGGTTGCTGACATGAGGAGAAGGATGAGTTTATTCATTACTGCATTGTCTCGTCTGTCAAGCAAGGAAGGAAAGACAACTATATTGATAGGGGATATGGACATAATGATCCATGTGCAACAAGTTAAGGAGGACACGTTGAGGGATAGAGAAAAGTTTAAGAATAAGTGGGATAAGACATCAAGGAATGAGTCCGGGAAGCAAAAGGGTAATGCGAACTGGTCTTCCTTCCAACAGAAACAAAAGGGACCTGCTCCATCATCTGCTAGTGCACCTGCACCAAAGAATAAAAGTGAGTACAATAGTCAAAATTTCAGAGCTAAACCTACCTATTCTCAAGGTAGTATGGCACAAGGGGGTAGCAAGCCTCCAGCATGTGCTAAGTGTGGTAGGAATCAATCAGAGATGTGTCGTGATGGCTCCACTGGTTGCTTCAAGTGTGGCCAGAACAGTTATTTTATGAAAGAATGTCCAAAGAACAGGCAGGGTAACGGTAATGGGAGCAATAGAGCATAGTCTTCTTCAGTTGCTCTACCAGACAGAGCTGTATCTAGAGGAGCTACTTCAGGGGCAGGCGGAGGAGGAAATCGTCTTTATGCTATTACTAGTCGCCAAGAGCAAGAAGATTTGCCAGATGTTGTCACTGGTATGATTCAAGTCTTTAACTTTGATGTTTGTGCTTTACTAGATCCAGGAGCGAGTTTATCCTTTGTAACTCCTTATGTTGCAATGAATTTTGATATTCTTCCTAAAAACCTTAGTGAGCCCCTAAGTGTTTCTACACTTGTTGGTGAGTCTATTTTAGCAGAAAGAGTCTATCGTGATTGTACCATTTCCGTCAATCACAAGTGCACCATGGCTGATTTAGTTGAGTTAGACATGATAAATTTTGATGTCATTCTTGGTATGGACTAGCTTCATGCTTGTTATGACTTAGTTGATTATAGAACTTGAGTTGTCAAGTTCCAGCTTCCTAATGAGCCAGTTATAGAGTGGAAGAGTAGTTCAGCAATGCCTAAGGGTCATTTTATTTCGTACCTTAAGGCAAAAAAGTTAGTTTCCAAGGGGTGTGTCTATCACTTAGTCCGAGTTAATGACTCTAGTGTTGAGATACCTTATATTCAGTCAGTTTTAGTAGTAAAAGAGTTTTCAGAAGTCTTCCCAGATGATCTTCTCGGAGTCCCTCCTGAGAGAGAAATAGACTTCACTATAGATATTCTTCCTGATACTCATCATATATCTATTCCGCCATATAGAATGGCACCAGCAGAGTTAAAAGAGTTAAAAGAGCAGTTGAAAGATCTCCTAGATAAAGGTTTCATTCGACCAAGTGTCTCGCCTTGGGGCACTCCGGTCTTGTTTGTGAGGAAAAAAGATGGCTCTCTTAGAATGTGTATAGATTACCGTTAGTTGAACAAGGTTACTATCAAGAATAAGTATCATCTTTTGAGGATTGATGATCTCTTCAATCAACTTTAGGGTGCTACTTGTTTCTCTAAGATAGACCTTAGATCTGGCTACCATCAATTAAGAGTAAGGGAATGTGATATTCCAAAGACATCTTTCGGGCCGTTATGGTCATTATGAGTTTTTGGTCATGTTGTTCAGTTTAAATAATGCGCCTGCAGTGTTCATGGACCTTATGAATAGAGTATTCAAACCTTATTTAGATATGTTTGTTATCATGTTCATTGATGACATACTAATCTATTCGAGGAATGAGAAAGATAATGCTAGCCATCTCAGAATAGTTCTCCAAACTCTAAAGGATAGAGAGTTGTATGCCAAGTTCTATAAGTGTGAGTTTTGTCTTGAGTATGTGGTATTCTTAGGCCACATTGTTTCCGGTGATAGAATTAGAGTTGATACCCAGAAGATAGAGGCAATGCAGAATTGACCTAGACCTATATCTCCAATTGATATTAGGAGTTTCTTGGGGTTGGTTGGATATTATAGAAGGTTCATAGAGGTGTTCTCATCTATTTCGTCCCCTTTGACCAAGTTGACTCAGAAAACAGTAAAGTTTCAATGGTTTGAAGTTTGTGAGAAAAGCTTTTAGGAATTGAAAAAGAGGTTGACTATTACCCCAGTATTGACCTTGCCAGAAGGTACACAAGGCTTTGTTATATTGTGATGCGTCTATAGTTGGTTTGGGTTGTGTGTTAATGCAGAATGACAAAGTTATAGGTTATGCCTCCAGACAGTTGAAAGTTTACGAGAAGAACTACCCAACCCATGACTTAGAGTTGGCTGCCGTAGTATTTGCTTTGAAAATATGGCATCATTATTTGTATGGTGTTCATGTAGATGTATTCACTGATCACAAGAGTCTTCAGTATGTGTTTAGTTAGAAAGAGCTTAATCTCAGACAGCGAAGGTGGTTAGAGTTACTCAAAGATTATGGCATGAGTATTCTTTATCACCTAGGTAAGGCTAATGTTGTTGTTGATGCCTTTAGTAGATTATCTATGGGTAGTACTGCCCATTGTGAGGAAGATAAGAAGGAGTTAGCAAAAGATGTGCATAGACTTGCACGATTAGGAGTTCGACTAATGGATTCCACAGAAAGAGTAGTAGTAGTGATGAATGGGGCTGAATCATCATTAGTGTCACAAGTGAAAGATAAGCAAGACCAAGATCCTATTTTGCTTGAATTGAAGGCAAATGTTCATAAGCAAAAAGTAATAGCTTTTGAACAAAGGGGAGATAGTATATTGAGGTATCAAGGTAGATTGTGTGTACCAAGGGTGGATGAACTCCAAGAAAGGATCATGGAGGAAACTCATAGCTCCAGATATTCTATCCATTCGGGTTCCACAAAGATGTATCGTAATCTGAGAGAGATTTATTGGTGGAGTAGTATGAAGAAGGGCATTGGAGAGTTTGTTGTTAAGTGTCCAAATTGCTAACAGGTTTAAGTAGAGCACCAAAGGCCCAGTGGTATGGCTCAGAATATAGAACACGTGGAATGGAAGTGGGAGATGATCAAAATGGATTTCATCACAGGTTTACCACGGTCTCGCACACAGCATGACTCGATTTGGGTGATTGTAGATCGAATAACTAAATCAGCACATTTCTTGCCGGTAAAGACTACCCATTCAGCAGAGGACTATGCCAAGTTATATCTTCAAGAGGTAGTTAGACTTCATAGGGTGCAAATTTCAATTATTTCAGACATAAGTGCATAATTTACTGCACAGTTTTGGAAGTCAATCCAGAAAGGCTTGGGTTCAAAGGTGAACTTAAGTACTGCTTTTCATCCTTAGATAGATGGTCAAGCAGAGCACACTATTCAGATTCTAGAAGTTATGTTGAGGGCCTGTGTGATTGATTTCAAAGGTAATTGGGATGATCACTTACCTCTCATTGAGTTTGCTTATAATAACAGTTACCATTCTACCATTTAGATGGCTCCTTATGACGCTCTTTATGGGAGAAGGTGCAGATCTCCAATTGGATGGTTTGAGTTTGGTGAAGCTGGTTTGATAGGACCAGACTTAGTTCATCAAGCTATGGAGAAAGTGAAAGTTATTCAAGATAGGTTGAAAACAACACAGAGTCGTCAGAAACCCTACATATATGTTAGGAGAAATGGACTTATAGTTTGAATTAGATGATTGGGCTTACTTGAAAGTTTCACCCATGAAGGGTGCTATGAGATTTGGTAAGAAGGGGAAGCTTAATCCCCGGTATATTGGTCCTTACAGAATATCCAAGAGGATTGGCAATGTAGCTTATGAGTTGGAGCTACCACAAGAGTTAGCAACGGTTCATCCGGTATTTCACATTTCTATGCTGAAAAAGTGTATGAGCGATCCTTCATTGATCATACCAACTGATGATATTGGTATTAAGGACAACTTGTCTTATGAGGAGATTCTGCTCGTGATTCTAGACCTGCCGTTCGCAAGTTGAGGACTAATGAAGTAGCATCAGTCAAAGTTCTTTGGAGAAATCAGTTTGTTGAGGAAACTTCTTAGGAAGCTGAGGAGGATATGAAGAAGAGGTATCCATATCTTTTTGAGCCCGGAGAAACTTCAGACCAAGGTACTAATTCTCTTCTTAGTACTCTTTAATCGATATGCATGATGTGTTAGATTTGCTTGTTGGGTGTTTGAAATGAATATTTGACGTTACGCCCTTAGCCTGCTAAGATTAATCTCATTTGAGGATGAATGTTCCCAAGGGGGAGATATTGTAACACCCCTCTATTTGAAAGAGCTAGAATTAAAAAGAATTATTTTTGGAAAGAATGAGAAATCTGTAATTTGACAAAAGTTAAGCTAAGTATGAGTTTAGGGGCAACTTCAAACGACCATAAATCTCAGCAAATGATGAGTTAGGTGTGCTACAAGATACCGTTGGAACAATCTTTGAATTATATTTTCAACGCCACCGAGTTTTCTCATTTTTGAGTTCGTATGAGGGAGATATGCCCATTTGAAGTCGAACTGTTTAGATAAGGAAAGTCAAAACTGAGTTTTTGAGGGGTATTATGGTATTTTCATTACCCAATTAATTAAATCCATTTTTAGTAAATTATTTGGGGTCTAAATTGAGTTAGTTTAGTTTACGCAATTGAGAATTACACTAGGGCTTTGAGAGAAGAGAAAAGAGGAGGAAAGGAAAAGAAAAGTTCAAGATTCGTCAAGTTCTTGCGAGTTTGGTTGTGGATTTCACCAAGGATTCAATCCTAGGAGGTATGTGAGTTCACATAGTATTGGGTTCGTTCACCCATGCGCCAAACATGGTTATTTCAGTATGATTTTCGTCCTAAAAGATTGAAACTTTGGTGTTCTTGAGTTGTGTTCTTGCATTGCTTTCGTTCTTAAATTTAGGATGAGATTGAGGAGTTTTTGAGAGTTTCAGGTCGATTTTTAGAGTTGTTTTGAGTTAGATTCTTGTGTACATATACTGGGTATCTGAATCTAAAGAGAATTTGAGAAAAAGAACCGAGTTTAGGCGAATTTGGGTTAGAAAATGAAGAAGGAAAAAGTCGAGTGAATCTGGGTACCAGTCGCATACCTGTTCCTCAGGATTGGGAAATTCTTCTCCGCGTCGCGGAGCGGTCACAGACTGTTCTACCTCAAAATTTATTTTGCGACCAAATATTTAAATGCATCGCCGCATCGCGGATTTGCTTCCAGACAATGATTTCTTGATTGTTTCTCATGTTTAACTATCTAAAAAAAACACTCCTAAACATCATGAGATCTTTCCTAGCACAAATCACAATCCTTGAATCCATAAATTCAAATTCAAGTAAAGTTAAGAAGCAAGTCAAGAGAAGTTCATAGAGTCTTCCAAAAGTCTTTTATAAATGTTTTAACTTTGTTTTGAGACCTGAGTTTTGAGTTGAGTAAAGAATAAAGATTCGAAGTTCATTTCTTCAAAAGAGTATATCGGGACTATGTATTCCCAAAGAATAAAATATTTTCACATTTAAATAAGAAAGAAAACTGAGATTTCAAAAAGAGCCTTTGAGCTAGTTTTCAGTAAAGAGTAAATGCTTTCATAATTAAGCATAAGAGGAAACTTTGATTTCCATGAGAGCCTTTGAGCTAAGTTTTGAGCAATTATCTCAAACCACAGAAAGAAGTTATGATTTTAAACATAAGAGCTATTATTATATTTTGGGAGTAATATTGAGCACCGATATGGGGGAGTGTTCAGACAACTCCGAGGCCCCACAAACCATGTAGCCATCATGGGTAGAAAAATGGTCATACTTTTTAGATGATTCCTTAATGCTTTTTAGCATAGACTAGTGGATCAATTTAGTAGTCAGGTTCTATACCCTCGAAAAGGTATAGGATGGCACTGGCAGCGTGATGCAAAATGTTGTATCATCACAATAGCTCTTAAGTGATGGTTGTCGGTTAGAGAAACTCCCATATAATTATTTTATATTATTATATACACAGAAGTAAATTGTATATTTATATACATTCCAGAGTTTATATTGTATCTTTGCATACACACATAGGTACTATTGTATTTCTAAATACACAGAGTTGTCATCTATGTTTTAAAAGTTTTTCTTTATATTGCATTTATATTACTGCTTTATATTGAAATGAGTTCAGTTCAGTTCAGTTTAGTTGAGACTAGGTTTTGTTCTTTCCGTTCCCTTTTCAAGCTTATGTCTTGTTTTAGTATTCCCCTCGCATGCTCGTACATTCAATGTACTAATGCCATTTGGCCTGCATCGTTGTTATGATGCAGATACAGGTAACCAGGATCAGCATTCAGTGCATCATTGATTCTAGTCGAGCTTCAGAGTTTTTTGGTGAGTCTCCTTGCTTTCGGAGGATCCCCTTTTATTGCTTCTCAGTATTTTAGTTCATTAGGATGTCGTGGCTCTTGTTCCGATATCCCTCCCAATTTTAGAGGCTTCATAGACAGTTAGTTAGATCATTTGTCACTATTTTGTTATTGGCTTATGTTTTGAGACTTGAGTTGCCATCTTGGCCAGTTGCATGTTCTTTTAAGACATTCTAAGTTTATGAGACTATTTTCTTGTGTTTAAGTCTTTCGCTTAGTAGTAAGCCAGGCAAAGGATTCGCTTGGGTCCATCAATAGTTATCGAGTGTCAGTCCCGTCCAGGGTGTAGGCTCAGGGCGTGACAATTGAATTCTCATGAATTGAGTGTAACTCTTGAGAGAGTTTAAGGCTAAGGTCATAATTTCTAGGAAATGTTGAAGAGATTGCTTGTTTGAGGATCATTCCTCTTGATGGTTATCTAGAAAAAGGTTCGTGCTTGAGAAATCATTTCTCTTATGTGGATCTTATAGATTAGGTGCGAGTTTTGATTCTTAATTGGAGGTTTTAGCTTTAATATAGCTATTGTTGCCAAATAGTTCCTTTAATTATGTCTATGGGGTCGTTTGGTAGAGTGTATTAATAAAAATAATGTTTGCATTAGCTTTTTGTATTAGTAGTACCTTGTTTGATACAGTTTTATGCTATGTATAACTAATCCAAGCATTAGTTACACACTCTATTGCGTATTGAGGAGTGTATTACTAATACCATGGATTTTTAGGTATTAGTAATGCAAAGGATTTAATACATGCATTAACATAATTAAAGACCCAATTACCCTTCAAAAACACTTTTACATCTTTTCCACCATAATTGTGAAGGATAATTTTGTAAATAAATATTTTTATACAATATACACTTTTTTTTAGTACACCAAACCAAACACTGCATAAAAAATATTCTATGCATAACTAATGCAAGTATAACTAATACACTCTATTTAGCATTATTTTTATACACTCTACCAAATGACCCCACTTTCTTATTCTTAGATTTTAGGGTTCTTTTCTATTTCCGCACTTCGATATTGTATCAGATGGGGTATATTCTTTCTTTTCAAAAAAATTTATATGTTGTAAATATATTATTAATATGGATGTCCATAACTTCAAGGTGTCACTACATAAAAAATTATCATTAGCGCCAATTAATTAACGGCAATAGCTTAATTGCTGCTAAATATGTATTTATAGCAGCAAGTAGCACTCTTTGTATATGCCCCTAAAGTATTTAGCGATATTGGTTCTAATGACATTTAACTAATGCCGGTAAACACTTTATCACTCTTTATTAATGTCTATATTTATTGCCGCTAAAAGTTATTTTTGTTGTAGTGTGTAATACCAACCATTATGTGTTGTAATAGTCATACCTCCGCTACCTCCCCATTATCTTCCACACCTCCATATTCTTCCCCTCATTCGCAAGATTTAATGTCATGTTTATGACCCTATAAATATAAGTATTAAGAATCACATTATACATGACTTGAAACACTTTAAAAAATAAGAAAAACTCTTCTCTTTTATCTATTTTATTTCTTATTACTTTCTTGCTTCACAATGTTATTCTTGTTCTTTATTTTATCACCACAGAGGCAAACAAATTAAGGCAAAATTAATTCGACAATTGAATTGTGGAGATGATGAGTTTCTCTTCTTTGTTGTTGATTAATTTATAAAATTTCAATTCTTATAATTTGAATACAACATGTTATATGTTTCTTTTATTTTTATTTTTAGGAAAAAGGGACAAATATACCTATGAACTATCGAAAATGGTATACATATACCCTTCGTTATACTATTGAGACACCAGAGTCCCTGCTGTCCGAAAAGTGAAGCACTTGTATCCTTCACATTAATGAACAGACACGTGTTCTAATCTTTTGCATTTATCCAATATTTTACTTAAAACTAAAAAAAAAAAAAACCACCCCTTTACTATTTTTAACCCACCCGACGCACTATCAAAATAAAATAGTTATTCATCTTTTTTGTTATGTAATATAATTGATTCCTTGTTGATTAAAAAAAAAGAACTTCCATCTTCAAGAAAAAAGTCGGTTCATCTTCCAAAATGTTTTATACAACATTGCATCAACCAAGAGAAAATGATCAAAATAGTTCTTAATGTATGGACTTAGATTGATTTGGTCCCTCATATATGCAGGTTATGGAAAATGTCCTTTATCTATGTTAAAAACTTATCAATTTAATCTTTCACCCTAAAATCCTAACTACACAAAAAAATTATGTCAAATTTAACAGAGATGTGCAACTCACGTGACATACAAAAATCTTAAACAAAACACGTGTCTTCTTGGATTAGTTCCAAAGGATGAGAACTCCCGCCTTTCCAACAAAAATCATTTTCTTGTAAATCAATGGACACAAGTCTTCCATTGTTAGTGTCTGGATAGGTTTCGACGAAGGTGAAGAAGACGGATACTGACACACTCATCAAAATTGTTGTTTATCAAACACATAGGAGTAGAACAACAAAAACTATAAATTGGCATATTGGAGAAACTGGAATCATGCACCAGATGCATTCCGATAAGATGATGAGAATCAAATTTGATATTTTAAAGTTACTGAGTAGAATTGCCGTACTCAAAGAAAATATGGAAACACATGAAGCTGCTGACAATCAATGAAGCGAAAAAATGATTGACTCGAAGAAACTATGAAAATAGTAGCTACTTACTATTGACAATAACCTTCGAATTTGAACTGCAAATCCTAGACTATGTATACTTCCTCATTGAACTGTAAACCTTAGTTGAAAATTCTCTCGCCTGTTGATAGTACTAGAAATACAAAAGAACTGAAAATGCAGAGCAACCCCGGAATGAAGAATACTGTTGTCCAGCTTTCTGGACTGGTAAGATCCAACAATTTGTGTCCATTGATTTACAAGAAAATGATTTTTGTTGGAAAGGCGGGAGTTCTCATCCTTTGGAATTGATCCAAGAAGACATATGTTTTGTTTAAGATTTTTGTATGTCACATGAGTTGCACATCTCTGTTAAATTTGACAGAATTTTTTTGTGTAGTTAGGATTTTAGGTTGAAAAACTAAATTGATAAGTTTTTAACATAGATAAAAGACCTTTTTTATAAGCTGCATATATGAGGGACCAAATCAATCTAAGTCCATACATTAAGGACTATTTTGATCATTTTCTCCATCAACCAATAACACAAATTGATTTGAAGAATATTTTTAATCTTGGACAAATTAAAATCTATTCCAAGAATATTTTCAACCCTGGACAAACATACTAAATTAAAATCAAAAGTTTTCCAACAACAACAAATCGATTGTGCATTGGGCTATGCTTCAAAATCTTTTTCAATACATCAAAATCTATTTGAAGAATATTTTCAAACCCTTTCAACATCAATCTATTTGAGCTCAAAATTTTCAATTTCATTGCAAACCCATTTTGAAGCTTGGAATTTTATCCATCAATGGTGGTAGAATTTTCAACCCCTTTCAACAATAAAAAATTAATTTGAGTTCAAAAATTATCATCGATTGTAGACCCTTGAAGTTTTATTCATCAATGGTGAGAGTATTTTCAGTCCCTTTTACCAACAAAGAAATTCGAGTTTGAATATTTGGATTCAATGGCATATCCACTTTTAAGCTTGCAGGTTTGTCTGTCAATGGTGGTAGTATTATCAACTCCTTTCAACAACAAAAAATCGATTTGAACAAAGAATTGAAATGAGTCTCTTATTTTCATTGAAAGTGTATGCTATTGAGTTTTTGTTTTGGTAAAATTTGGGGAAGGATTGAAAATAAAAATGAATTGAAGAAGAACGCAAAATTTGGGGTGTTTTGGTTTGGGTATATTATTAGGGTGTTAGTGAGTGGATGAGTTATAATATTTGGGCAGGTTTTTTATTGATCCGGGTGGGTCTTTGATTTAGGGTTGAATTTAAGTAAAATATTGAGTAGATGCACAAGATTAGGACAAATGTCCGTCTGTTACCGTGAAGGATACAAGTGCTCCGCATTTTGGACGGCAAGGACTCTAGTGTCTCAATAGTATAACGAAGGGTATGTGTGTTCTATTCCAGGTATTTTGATGATCCTCACAAATGCAGGGACTCGGTCCCTACTAGAGTGCTCTCGTCTAGGTTTAAAATGTTGTATAGTTGTAAAGTTGTCTTGTCAAGTGGTTGGTGGAAAGGTCAGCGTACTTCACCAATAGGAATGGACGAAGTTGTTTGTTCAGTGGTCAATAACTCTTGTTGGTGATTGATATATCCAAAGAACAAAACAATAATTCATCATTCATTCAAAGAGAGAGAGTGAGTCTTTTCAAGAAAAACAAAGCATCAAGAAACACACACTGCAAGGGACCTGATAGGCTAAAGATACGTAATCTTGAAGTGCTGTTGTTTTGAATGCTGGTATTGAGCTAACATTATAGGATTCGTTTCACACTCATAAAGAAATGTTTCAAAACCTTTGTGTGTATTCATTGTAAGAACACCGTTAGAGTTAACTGTGTGTTTACGTTTGAAGTCTATATTAATTAGAGTTAGTTAATATAGTGGGCAATGGATGCATTGCTTTGGCTCAGTAAGTAATAGAGTTATTACTTAATGTGAGATTAAGAGTTCAGTCACATTGTTGTATCTGAAGTCTGTATTCACTTTTGCTTGTAATTGGTGAAAGCAATTGAAAATCATGTGTGACAGGTCGTGGTTTTACTCCCTTGAGCAATGAGGTTTCCACGTAAAACTTTGTTCCCATTGTCGATTGTTTTTATCTCTTACTGCATTTTTACTGTATGCTTGACCTGGTACTATAACATACTAGTGGACACATACATCTTAACGAATACCATTTTCGATAGTACGGGGATATATTTCTCCTTTTCTCCTTATTTTTAAGATAGGTTATTTAAATCTAGGGAAAAAGGATAATTATACCCTCGAACTATCGTAAATGATATCTAAATGCACTCTGTTATATTTTTAGGACACTATGCCCTTATCGTCTAATTTTGAAGTGTATATACCCTTTGAACTAACGGAGGGACAAGTGACACAATCTGAACGGTCTATCCAAAAGATTTATTTAATTTTTACCTACAATTAAAAAATCAACCTGAATAATTTAAAACTCACCCAAATAATTTAGGGAAAAAGGACAAATATACCCCCGAACTATCGTAAATGGTATCTAAATACCCTCCGTTATACTTTTGGAACTCTAATGCCCCTACCGTCTAATTTTTGGAACGTGTATACCCCTTGGACTAACGGAGTGACACGTGTCACGACCTTAACAACCTATCCAAAATTTATTTAATTTTTATTTTCAATTAAAAAATTGACCTGAATAATAAAAAACCCCACCCAAATAATTTTAGACCCGCACCAAAATAAATCTAATTTTTCTTTTCTTCTCTAGTCTAAGAACAAGTTACACAAAGAACTGCAGCGACTCCATCTTCTCCGGCGAAGCTCCAGATACGAAACCATCTCTAACTGCTATCGAACCTAACTTCCCTCGTTCCAAATAAACTGGGAGTAGTGACCCTTAATACACCATGAAACCTGACCACCACTCACCCATCTCTCCCTCACCATTGCTTCAACAGCTCTGGCGAACCAAACCAGCGACCTTGGAATGGATTTATAGTCGCAAAACTCAATAACTTTTTTGCATAGCTTAAACTTTAAAAAATGAAGATGTTAAGGCTGAAAGCCAAGAAAATAAAAATTCAAAAATCAACAATACATTCAACAATCACACTACAATGAGAAATATAAAATATCAGTCATAAATCAGACAAGAAAAATATGGGGGGATGGGGAACAAACATACCTCTAGCTCTCTTTACAGAGCTTCAACAATGGAGGTCAAGAAGATACTCCGTAACCCATAGCTAATCTGTGGCGTGGAAATGTTCTTACATTCCAAAATGTACCACAAAAAAGGATTTATGGGTAAGCAAGAAGAAAAAACGATATAAAATTGCCTCTAACACCAGAAAAAACCAAACTTAATTTCATCAAACTAAAAACCACCCAAAGTGTTGTATGGATGAGTTTCCAACTCTGTTTCTGTCCTTTATTCTGTTATAAAAAAAAGTTAGTGAATCTTACTAAATGTTGTGTTGATGAGAATATCTTAAATTGGAGTATGTAATATGAGATTTAACTAAAGAACAAAAGAAAATCTCTAATGGATTCTCTGTTAGAAAGGAAAAGATCAGAGAAGATGGTATATTGGGATTTTGGTTATAATTTCGGTGCGGGTCTAAAATTATTCGGGTGGGTTTTTTATTATTCGGGTTAATTTTTTAATTGAAAATAAAAATTAAATAAATTTTGGATAGGTTGTTAAGATCGTGACACGTGTCCCTCCGTTAGTACAAAGGGTATACACGCTCCAAAAATTAGACGGTAGGGGCATCAGAATTCTCAAAGTATAACAGAGGATATTTAGATACAATTTATGATAGTTTGGGGATATATTTGTCCTTTTTCCCAATAATTTAAGACCCACATGCAAATAGATCTCATTTTTCCTTTCTCCTCTAGTTCCAGCAACTAAAGACTCCACGAACCAGTTACATCACACCGCGGCGACTCCATCTTCTTCGGCGAAGCTCCACAATAAAACCACCTCTAACTACTACCAAATCCAGCCTCCCTTGCTCCTGCGAAACCAGTGCGGCCGCGACCTTTCGGCCATCACAAAACCTGACCACCATGCACCCATCTGTCCCTCACCGTTGCGCCATCAATTCCGGCGACCTACCTCTAGCTCTCTTTACAGAGCTTCAACAATGATGGCGAAGAAGACACTCCGTAACTCAGAGCTAATCCGCGGTGTGAGAAAGTTTTCAAGTTCCAAAATGTATCATAAAAAGGGTTTATGAGCAATCAAGAAGAAAAACGACAAAAAGTTTCCTTAACACCAAAAAAAATCAATCACAATTCCATCAACCGAGAAACCCCCAGAGTTCTACCCATACATTGAAAGAGTTGTTGTATGTGTCCTTTGTTCTATTTGAAAAGAGTTTAGTGGATCTTACTAAAGATTCTGTTGATGAGAATCATTTTAAATTTGGGTAGAATTATGAGATTTAACTTTTTTTTTTTAAAAAAAAAAAAAAACTCTAACCGACTCTCTATTAGGAAGGAAAAGATCCGAGAAGATAATTTGTTGGGAGTTTTGGGTTATGATTCTTTGTGGGTCTTAAGTTATTTGGGTAGGTTTTTAATTATCTGGGTGAATTTTTTAATTATGAATAAATATTAAATAAATTCTTGGGTAGTCCGTTAAGATCGTGATACGCGTCCCTCAGTTAGTTCAAGGGATATATACACCCAAAAATTAGACAGTAAGGACACCAATATCCTAAAAGTATAACGAAAGGTATTCAAATACCATTTATAATAATTTAGGGATATATTTATCCTTTTTCCCTTAAATTTAAGAAAAGTCGAACTACAAGAGAAGTTCCTGCCGCTACCATAGTAGTAGTAGCATATATAGGAGCCAAAATAAAAGTAGGCACTTACACGACGGCCAAAGTGGATAGATTTTGCAATTGCACTAGCAAATAACACTACAGTAAAAAAGACATTTAATTATAATAAATACACACATTAACAAAAAATGTCGGCCTTTATCAACATTAATTAATCGTCACTTGATTCAATAGTACCGGCAAAATGAGCCCATATTTTGGTAACCCGCCCATATTTTAATGGGTTGGGTGAGTGACTTATTACATGGGTAAAATATGGGTTGGTACCCATATTCAACCCATAAAAATATAGGTAAAATATGGATTAGCCAAATGGGTTAAGCTTCTAACTTTTATTCACTTAAAATTCATGATATCACTAAAAAAATTGTAACTTCTCTTCCTTTTTATGTTCATTATTTTTCTCTATAATTGAAAAGGTGAAGTTTTGGCCCTCCAAAATATATATTTTAAATGTACATTTCTTTTGTTAATTATAATTATATTTTTTATTTATTTAATTTTATATTGGATAATAAATAATAGTGTAAAATAAGCAAATCATGTATTATTATTGACATTGCTTTAAGTGCATTAAGCATGTTTCAGTTCTAAAATGCAACTACTCATTTACTTTGAAATTAAAAATATTTTTCCCTTGTTATTACATAATTTATTTTATATTGAAAAGTTAGGATTTCTTTTTTTTACTTTTATGATACGATAAAACTGAATGAAGCATTTTCAACATTTTTCATCTAAAAAAAGACTAAAATATTTTCTCCATGTTGAATTCTTAAATAGAGTACTATTTACTCATGAAAATATTGGTAAATATGGGTAAACTAGTATTTTTACCCAACCCATTTGTAACCCAATCCATTTTTACCCATATCAAATATGGGCGGATTGAATTATTGCCCATTTTATGTTGACCCATTTTCAACCCGCCCAAATTTGACCCAACACACCCATTTGCCACCACTAGGATCCACTATCGCTTTTAGGCTTTAAAGACAATTAGAAAAAAGGTTAATAGTAGATATCACATAAGGTAACAAATAAAGATGTCATCACGAATCAACTTATTTTAAGTGCCAAATAAAATAGAACACCAAACGACTAAATTATTGTAACATTGTTTCAATGACATTCAAGTAAAGGGAAATCTAGTGTTACAACTTCACTAGTTAAATCGTGCTACCAAGATTATGGACACTAAGATTGTTAAACAAAATGAAAGCACCTGGCAACCCTAATCACAATCATTAAAAAAGCAACGACCTCAGACTACTGTTTTCATTTCAAGAAGAATACACACCACCACTACACAAACTCTAAAAGCATGAAACTGCTCTAAAAGTGTACCAAAATAAATGGAATACTTATACTTGTCAACATGCCTAGAAAACTACCCTCAGACATGCATGCAACCAATGTGCACTGTCATTTCGGCCTTTCACTATGTGGTGATGAAACTCCAAATCTTCTTCCCTATTGAGACTTCACCAGGATGAGGAACCTCTTCCTCCTCGTTGTCCTCATCTACTTCATCGTTCTCATCAGCATCCTCATCTCGTTCTTCATCTTCTTGCACAATGGTGTCACCTTCATGTTCCTCGTCGTAGACATTGTAAGCTGAGGGTCCTTCTGGTGTTCCATTCATTTCTTCACTTAAACCCGTATCATCTACCAATTCATTAGCTATATCAGCAGTGCATCCCTGATCATCTGCTGCTCCCATCAACTGCCAGAGAAGCAATAACAAACTTTAGAGATCATTTGATTTAGAGACGAGTAATGTTGCAATTGCAATACAAAGATTACTAATGAAAAAGACCAAAAATTATATGGATCATTTCTTGTTGGATGTGTTTGGGTATGATAAAACTACAAATTAATGTTCAATGTATAGTTTAAAATGTGTGACCTTTTAAATAAAATAAAAGTCTGTTTTTCACTAGCCGTTTTAGTGTTTTTAATTCATATATTACTAATACTTGCATTCTTGTTCCACATTCTATACTGCATACAATAATATATATATATTTGCATAATTTATGAGGGTATTATTTATGAGGAAAAACAAAAATAGCAAGCAAATGTCATATAAAATAGGGACAAAGGACAAATATACCCTCGAACTATCATAAATGGTATGTCAATACCCTCCGTTATACTTTAAGGTTGTATATGCCCTTACCGTCATTCTTTTGGGTTGTATATATCCTTGAATCTAACGGATGGACACGTGGCATCATCTAAATGATTTACCCGATTTTATTTATTTATTTATCCAAAAAAATTGAAAACCCACCCATTTTCTATACTTTACCCACCCATGGCCCAAATTAAAATATCATGACATTTAAAACTAAAAATAAAAAACATAGCTTTTCATCTTCATTAAAAATCAAATAAAAGAGAAAATGTTCTTCAATTCATTTTCGAAATCTCACAAACAAAAACCTAGAAGCATATTTTTCAATCAAAATCAAGAAATCAATTTCATTTTTTTTTGTTCAAATCAATTTATTATTTGTTGAAAGGGGTTGAGAAAATACTACCACCATTGATGGCCAAAGCTTCAAGCTTTAAGTGGGTCTACATTCAAATCGAAAATTTCAAGCTCAAATCGATTTGTTATTGTTGAAAGGGTTTGAGAAAATACAACCACCATTGATGGACAAAGCTTCAAGCTTTAAAGTGGGTCTACAATCAAATCAAAAATTTCAAGCTCAAATTGATTTGTTATTATTGAAATGTGTTGAAAATATTTTTGAAATAGATGATGTATAAAACACCCAATAACCTAGATTCCTACTGTGCTAAATGAAGATGAATTTTTATTTTTTTTGTTTAACAACATAAAGCTACAGATTTAAAAAATTTGAAAGACACAAGATTGACATAACTTGCAGGGATGTTAGTGAAAGTGAAGAAAATAGTAGTTTTAGTGAACAAGTCAAGTCATCTTCTTCCTTGAAAGATGAGTTCTTTATTCCATGGTTATGGTGGGTTGAAAAGATGAGTTCTTTATTCCATGGTTATGGTGGGTTGAAAAGAATAAAGGGATGATTTTTGATGAAAATGAAGAGTGGATTTTGGCACCACCCATTTTGGTTGTGGGTCGGGTGAATTTTTAATTTTTGGATAAAAAATAAATAAAATTAGGTAAATCATTTAGATGATGCCACGTGTTCATCCGTTAGATTCAAGGATATATACAACCCAAAAGAATAACGGTAAGGGCATATACAACCTTAAAGTATAACGAAGGGTATTGACATACCATTTATGATAGTTTGGGGGTATATTTGTCCCTTTTCCCTATAAAATAATGCTTAGATTTTATGTGGAGATTATATCTCCTCACCACACCATCCAAACGACCCCTTAATGAAACAGTTGTCTGTCACCAGAAAAATGTATTCGAATGTTTCATTTGAGTAAAAGATCCAGTTTATTAATATCAAAGTATATCATAATAGAGAGTATACTTACAGGGCTATCGGCTACAGCGGGAAGAGCAGCATCAGAGTTTCTGAGTTCTCCATCACTGATGGCTACAGGAGTTTCTGGCACAGCTTTGGAGTCCCCATTTTCTTCCTGAGATTTTGAGACCAGCTCTGGCAAGGATCCATTAGCTGTTGCTACAGCAGCACTGATGGCAAGCATGTAAAGTTAAAACACCATTAGCTTTCAAAACAACACCTGTTCCTAGCTCATAGAATGTGAGAAACGTGGGGAAGGAGCACCCAAGTAAAGAGAAGCAACTAGAAAGTTGGTCATCTCCTTCCAATGTTGGAGTTCCATGAGACCTAAAATCTTTTATCAGAAACAATCGAACACCAGACCACTCAATTGACTCTCAAGCACGAGGATGCTAGTGATAAATCTGATTCCTATAGTCCCTTTGGGTAGATTGAATTAGACAACTTTGTAACGAGAAGGAAACTAGGAATACCACTATGACATCCAGGTAATTAAAGGACCAACCACTGCAAGTAACTTCACTAAATTTAATCAAACCAAGCCTATAGAAATAAGTAGATCATGAAAGGAGTGCATTCGAATTGAACCACCTCTTCCTTCCCGTAAAACAAACATACTTAGAGCTATAGTAAACTGAACCAAACTGTCTGCTGGCTGGAGTACAAGATTAGTTTTTTTTTTATTATACACACACACACACACACACATACATATATATAAATTTGTATTCCTCAGCATATGATGCTGGCAACTTCCAAAAGAGAGACAATTATAGAAAAGAAAATAGCTTACAAAGACATAAATCTACAATTTGATCTAAAATCCTCTATATATTGCTGGTTACACCAACAAAACAAAGACACAATACCAAAAAACCTAGAACTTGTACTGAAGAGGAAAATATTCAGGCAAAGAGAATTTGACACTAACTTAATCCCAATGTTCATCACATGAAGGTTTGTCAATCTTGAAGGACAAGGTCGAGGACTGAATTGTGATATGAGTAATTTCGAATTCCACAACTCCTTTAGGAAAAGTTCATCCGAGCTTGAACATTCAACTACCATTCATAATCCTTAACTCATCATTTCATTTCTAAATGTCCACAAGTGACCTTATCCAAGAGACTTGAGGATGTCAGAAGTCACTGATGTACCATTTTACCCACAGCCATGAAGTTAGCTTTGCTAGATACATTGAGGGACAAGCTTAAACCTTTCAATTCTCCCCATTTATACTCTGCTTTTACCGATTGGACACGGCAGCGAAGGAGGGAGGGCTGGAGAAGATGAGCTTCATTTTTTTCCTCCAGCAAAAGCCTTCTAAATGTTTGCATAAAAATTAATTTTTGCACAACACATTATTTTTTGGAGGGATCTCATTCATGGTTTTGTTCATTTTATCTATGCACTACAATGAAATTCAGAAACTACAAAGCATAAAAGGGATGTACCTTCTGGGACGGCGGAGATTGTATCTTTTTTCACCAGGAGCCTGCACAGACGGGGCAGCCTTTTGTCTCCTCTTCCTCCTGCTGGTGGCTGTCACACTATCTGACTGTCCATCACTATGACTTCCATCAAACTCACTTGCTGTTCCATGGATGCGAGTACGCTTTCTGGTCTTACTTCGCGCTTCACCAAAGAGACTAGATTCTTCTTTCTGGCTCTCATTCACATTAATTGAGGTCTCCAAACCTCCATTGACGTGCGTATTCTCAGACTCCTTGAGATTTTCTCCAAGGATAATTTTTGCACTTGTAGCTTTTGAATTAGGGTGACCTGTCTTACTGTTTTTACCACGCCCTTTCCTGACAAGTCTGCGCTGGCTATTTATGTTCGAATGCTGAGAGTCTTCAGGAACATCTTGGCCAACTTCCACCTCTCTAACACTGTTATCTGTTTGAAGTTTTTGGTCATCAAATGTGTCGTTGATAGAGACAGCCAGATCTACTTGATCTTTTCTCGACATAGTATCAGGTAATTCACCTACAAATTTCTCTTCCAGAGAAGATCCGCCAATGAAATCTTGAGATGCAGGATGCTCAATTTTATTACCTGGTGAGAACTTCAGAAGCTTTGTTGTACATTTGCGAAGCCAGGACATGGTTCCAGCAGAAGCCATAGATCCTGAATTAAGAGCACCAGGGGACAACTCATTGTTAGCCCTTCCAGGTGTGTCCTGGAAACCATCAGTTAAATATTCCTGTGCAACATTTCGCAGGGAAGGGGCCTCAAAATCCACCACATCATTTAGAGTTTGAAGTTCAGAAAGCTCAAATATACGAATCCCCTCTCCACATGAGCTGCAATTCTCCTGCTTCTTGACAAAAGCAAGAAACCTCTCCCTTTCTTTTGCAAAAGCTTCCCTTTGATCCTTCAACTTCCTGCTTAAACCATCGAGCACATCAATGTCCTTTTTCATATCTGACTGTTGTTCCGCCAGATGCATCTTGTTTGATGAAATTTCCTGTTTTTCTTTCTCCAGCTTAACTCTATCTGACTTCATCACTTCCATTTCCTTATGGGCTACTTCCCTTAAATAGTTAACATTGCTGAGTTCCCTCTGCCTCTCTTCCTCAAAGCGTTTCTTCTGCTCATGCAGCGCAAATTCCATTTCCTCCCGCTTCCACTGCATTTCACTCTCAAGATCTCGTTTTTGTTTTTCGAAATCATGAAGCATTCGGATCTTCTCACTTTGAGTTTTCTCAGATAATACTGATCTCTCATGATCCATTGTAGCTGCAAATGTCTCTTGTGCCGCTTTAAGGGCTTCCAACTCTCTCTGAACATAATTTTCTGTTTCCAGTTTCTCCTTCTTCAACCTTTCCTCTTCAGTGTGCTGCAGTTTCTCAAATTTCTTTTTCGAATCATTAACTTCCTGCAACTCCTTCTTGATCGCAGATCTTTTCTCATCCAGCTCTTCCCATTCTCTCTCAAATCTCTCTTTTTCCTGCTTTAAATCTTCAGCTTCCTTCAAAAGAGTGTCTCGTAAATCTCTGCACTTGTCAATCTCCTGCTTCAGTTCTGATTGAAGGCGAGCATGTTCCATTTTCTCATCTTCAGTTATTTTTAGCTGCTCAATTCCCTCGTTAATCTTGAGCTGTTGTTTTTCAAGTTCAGCTCTTCCGTTCTCAAGTTCAACCCTTAAAGCCAGTAAACGATCCTT
Organism: Solanum pinnatisectum; assembly: GCA_035578085.1. Lineage (NCBI taxonomy): Eukaryota > Viridiplantae > Streptophyta > Magnoliopsida > Solanales > Solanaceae > Solanum > Solanum pinnatisectum. The sequence continues at coordinate 8,120,327 of CM069078.1, read as the reverse complement.
CTCAGTAAATATCTGCTTCTTTTCAGTTTCCAATTCTTTCTCATCAATTTTCAGAGACTTCTCCCTTTCCTTTAATGCTTTCAGCTTCAATTCAAGATCCTTTTCCTTCTCTTTCATTTTGTCACTTTTCTTTTCAAGTGCCTGTTCGCGTTTTTTGAGTTTTTCTTCAACGTGACTAACTTCCACCTCCTTCTTCTCCAGTTCAATCACCTTGTTTTTCAGTTCCTCATCTAGTGATGCATGCCTCTGCCTCATCTCTAATTCAAACTCCTCTTCCTTAGATTTCAGGATAGCTCTATGTTCATCCATTAGCTTTTGAATTTCCTCCTGTTCATTATTTATCACAAACACAGTAAAAATATGATAGTTAAATACTTAAAACTTTTATTTTCCAAGTTCCCACATCTTCCTCAGAAACAAAAGACTTTAAAGGGAAAAATTACTGAAGAGAAATTGAATAAAAAAGGAAGGGACTGTCCTCATAAATATCAATCAAGAATTCAGAATAACAAATTAGTAATAAAATGCACGTACTTACTCTTTCTTTTGCATTTAGCTTTTCCTGTAGTTCATCTAATTCTTCCTTTTTTATCTCCAGGCTCTTTCTCACATCCTCAAGTTCCTGTATAAAATGGAAAATTCATAAACATAAAGATAGATCAATATACACATTAGCTACTCCATTGGAGAATTCAAAGGACACTTACCTTCTCCGTAGAAGCAAGGTTGGCTAGTCGGCTGCTCATGTCAACTTCTTTCTTCCTCAAAACGGAGTTAGCTGTGTCAATCTTCCTCTGCTCATCTTCCAGGTCACTCTGCTTTTGCCTCAGAATGCTGTCATTCTCATTTGCTCGCTGCTCTCTTTGGTTAAGCAATGTTCGGGCATCAGCCAGCCTCTCCTCTCCTTCCTTTAGTTTTCTTTCCCATTCTCGCAACTCTTCTCTGTGTTTAGATACAGCACTCTCATGAGCTTCACACCTGACATAACAGGGGGGAAAACTGTTACTGTGAAACCTAAAAAGAACAAGTAGCGTAGAGAAATGAGAAAAATAATAACGTTCAAATGAACATACTCGGTATTGAAAGAGGACCGTTCTCTTCTAAGTGCATTTTCTTGAGCCTCAATATCACGTAGTTTCCTCTCAATATCTGAACTTTTTCTACTCACCTCAGCGGTCTTGGCATCAGCTGCACGCAATTTCAGTTCTACATGTAGTGAATTCTCTTCAACACTAGTAGCCAATGCCTTTGCCTCATCTAATTTCGAATCAGCTACATACTTGGTCTCTGCATACTGAGAGCGCATCTCACGCAATTCCTTCTCTAACTGCACCAGCCAACAATTTGAAATTTACCGGACACATAACTAGCGGGGATCCAGGATGTTCAATATTCATTTAGGAGAATCGAGCAAGTTCACCACATAATAAACATGGAGAGATCAACAAAATTACCTCGCAAGTGCCTTCTATAATTCGGATTTTGTTCAGAGTTTTAGAAGTTCTGGGCCCTCTTTGATCATTAGATAACTAAAAATAAATTGTATCACCCCAGAAGCCAAGGTAAATGTTTATATGACAGGTTTGTGCTACATGGAAATATTTCAGATAAACATATGTAGCTCTAGCACAAATGCTGAATTTGTCTGCCCATTAGTTACATAGTTTACCATACTTTTTTTTATGACACATAGTTTACCATACTGTATGGTTAAAAATGACACGTATCATTATCACTAATTCTTGGTAACATAAACTGGTGATGTTCTAAAGCACAAAAGATGGAATGTATAGGAGAGCAGCACACATTTTTCGAAAGAACAGTCTTATCCTAAAACACATGGTTGGCTAGTAAAGTAGAAGAAATGTACCTCACGCACACATTGGTTCTCAACACCCAATGCCTTCCTTAAATTCTCCTCTCGTTTCTCCACTTCAGATAGAGCAATTAAGTGGGCAGTATGTTCTCTTCTGTATGCCTCATTTGCTTCACTTAAGGCTTGCTTAATTTCTTCAAGCTTAGCAGACCACTCCTTTTTCTCAATCAAGAGAAGGCCCATATTGTATTGATAGTCAACAAGCTACAGAAAAAACACAGCAGTCATACAAAAAGTTACTTGTTTAATTAGTTGAAACTCATACACCAATGACACAACATATATATACTGAGAAACACTAGCATATACGTCAAAGAAAGAAGCAGCAACGTCTTGCACTATATACCTTTATCTTTGGCCATGACAAGGGCAACCCCCTCCCCTTCTATCGGTGGGTGGACTAGGGAAATTAAGTTAGGTTGAAACATATCTTGTAAATACAACTTACAGGAATTTTCTATATGCAAAAGCATGGATAATACCAGATATAGAAAGAAAATCTCAAGGCTATTTAATAGATTGATGAACTCATAGACAACATGGAATGTCTAACTGTTAATTAGACTGAGATGTCAAAACAGTACAATCAGTATCAGAGGTAACTGAAATGTCAAAACAGTACAATCAGTCAATCAGTAAAAGAGAAATGAAGATTATATTATACCAAAACTTGGATTTCATAACATCAGCTCCACTTACAAGAAACGAGTTCAAAATTGTCATCAAATTTAGCAAGATTCTTGAATATTAAAATTTAAAAAGAAACATTTTTTATATCGAAGAAAATCCCTTGTGTGAGCTTCTAGCCAATTCGAGTTGGCACACACGTTCAAACTCTGGGGAATATGGGCCCTTAAATACCAGGTTTTGTTCACAGTAGAGTTCCAACCCATGACATAGGCCCAATATCATGTCTTTTTTGTCCTTACCAACGAACCAAAGACCCGAAACATAAAAAGGAAAAATAATTGCCTCTGAAAAGGCAAAGTTGAGTTCCAACTTGCTCTGTCAACCAATAACAGTATTAGAATAAATCATTCTATTTTAATTGGACTTAACTTGGGAGCATGGAAAAATAGTATGACATTCAAGAGTTCAACAAAATTTAGCAAGCTGTTTTGGTAATTCAGGAACTAGTAGAAAATTTTCTGGACTCAGGAAGAATTTGTGATTCAGAGACCAAAGCTTTCTCCTAGTGGCAACAATTAGTTTCTCAACTCGGAAATTCACGGTAGAGAAACCAATATGTTGTCCTTATGGCAATATAGATTGTCGTTTCATCATACAAATTTGGCATCTTTCTGGAAGTCAACTCTCTCTCTCGTCCACAGGAAACATGAGTTAGAAAATGTGCTTGTGTTAGGATTATCGTCTCACATACTTTAGATGGACAAATGCCCTCAAATAGCTTAATGAATAAACTCTGAGGTTCAATTAAAATGTTTGTGGCTCTACATGTCAAAAGTTCTATGTCCAACCAAGTGTGGGTCTAGCAATCTATTTCATTACTAATCTTACTTTGGTACCAAGTAACATTATAATCGCTGTTTGACAATGTATACATATTAAGTTACCCAATATCTCAACCCCAAGGAAACCATTGTAGCACCAAGAGAAGAGAACCTTGGAAATCAGTATGAAAATAAGTACTCTTGGACCATCTCTTCAACCAGTACTCTTTGACCGCCTCTTCAACCGTTTCCTTGGTGGTTTTGACTGGCACCGAGTTTAAAAAAGAAAGATAATACTTTTTATAATAAGCTGAATATACATAACATACCAAAAGTACCCTTACATCTTTTCGTCTTTAAAATGGCATGTCATTGCAATATGAGAACGTCATTAAGGCTAAAATGAGAATGTTACAGATAAATTGTTTTCAAATATAAAGCTAGATCTTTTTTGAACAGACCAAAAAGAACAGAGTGTCAAGAGTATTATGCTAATAATAATGGTGTTGGCAGTGTTTTCAAAGGCTCATTTAAGGCACGCTTAAGCCCTGAAATTCAGAAAAGCTCAGGGAGAGATCTTCACCTGGCTTAAGCTGCACTTCCGTGTAGGCAAGGCACTAAAGCATGCCCCTCATTGCCCATGAGTTCTATCTTGAATCAAGCGGTACTAAACAATAGATAAAATCAGTAAAGAGATATATTAATTGTCAAGGAGAACACTATGAATGAATTTGTTACTATTGCTTGCATTACAAATATATTTTTATTTTCTTCATAGTGCTTATACATAAACCCCACACTGAACTGGTATCAGGTTCAATTCCCAGCAGAGACAAAAACACTAGGTGATTCTTACTATTTGTCTTAGCTTTGGTGGGAGGTGGCAGGTATCCCGTGGAATTAGTCGAGGTGCGCGACAACTAGCCCGGACACCACGGTCATCAAAAGTTATAAAATAAACCCCACACTGAACTGTGTGTTGCAGTTAAAGCCCGAATAGACCTAGAATGCTTTTTAAAGATTTTCGCCTTTGACACTAGGCGTTGCAACCCACATGTGCACACCTCGATCTTGATTAATCCATCAGGTAACTTCTACCTACCACCAACACAGATAATAAGTAACTCTGCTGATCGACCAACACTTCACAGATATGAACGGTCCATCCCAGCTTCATTGACAATTAGGTCACACACCTGGACATATGATTGTCATCTAAAAACTAACCCTTACTAGATGAGAGAAAATCTTTGAATTTAATGCATAATTAGAGTCATCCCATGTAATGAAAGGACAGTGAATGGACACTGCATAATAACTTCTAGCTTTACTAATCATTATAAAACACATCCTATAGTGTCCGGATCAAAAATCAAAGGATTTCTGAGTTCAGAGTAAAAAAACTAGTTCCTCGTTTCCCATGAATTAAAGGGCTTTCCCTTTAATTAAACAACCACAGTGCTACCCTGCCTGAGGACCTCACAACTACTGAGGATTTTAACAGGTAATTTGAACTTGGGATTCTCCTTTTCAATGTATTATTTGAAAAGAAATACTACTACTTAAGAAGCATATAAATACAAACAGAATAAGCACAGCCTACTTTCCAACCAAGCATATAAATACAAACAAAACCCAATTTTTTACAAGATCCATGTACAAAATACAACATAAGCTCTTCATAGCTTCATAAAACCAAGCAAATTACAACTGTTTCTTCCTACACCTATTTCTTCCAACAAAGTTTAAAACCAAGAAAACTAAATAGCACCAAATAGTAAAACAATCATATTCCAAAAAAAAAAAAAAAAACACAAGTGGGGTTAGTAAAGTTAACCTCATTTTCAAGCTTCGACACCTTATCAAGTAGCACTACTTTGTCCACGGTATCATAATCTTGAATTGATGACAAACCCTTTTGTCCAGAACCCATAAAAACAACATCTTTTCCCTTAGAAACTGTCTTATTAGCCAGATCGGTCCTGGGTGTCAAAGTCCAGCCGGAGAAAACCTTTCTCGGCGGTGTAGACATTGCCAAAAAACCCCAATAATGACCTTTCCAAGAATCTCAAAAAATTACAAATCAAAGATTTCAACTTTCGATTAAAAAAAAAAAAAAACTTTAGTGGGTTTCACGATAGCAGGAAAAAAATTGTATAATATTGAGAAAAAAATCGGAATTTTTGAAAACCCTTCACCGGAGTTCTTGAACCACCCACCCTACCTACGCTCTTTATCGCAAGCCCACTTTGTTTAATTTTGATTTATTTACTGTTTGAAGTCCAGCAGCAATTCTTTTTATGTGAAGTTACAATTATGTCCTTCTACTTTCTATAATTATATCCGTTAGGTTAGGGTGTTTTCGGAATTTTGTGAGCCGCCTTTGGATGTAAAGTGACTTTTGTTTTAGCTATTGTCGAAAATGCCCTTGTAAAGGTAGTTAAAGGGGAGGGTAGAAGGTGTAAATAAGGAAGGATCTAAGGGTATTTATGGGGATAGGGGAATATGCTGCTTTGTAATGCCACGGTGTTAACAGGTTGGTTCTAGGAAGCTTTGGGAAGAGATGGAATGGGGGTTTTTCTAAGCCATGTATTTTTGCCTGTCTACGTACATACACTTCACATTATCCATTTCCAACTAAAAATAAAATAATAATAATAATAAATGTGTTTTGTATCAACCCATAAAATTAGATACAAGAAAAAGATTACTTTTTTCTTTTCATTAGTTTGGTCTATTTTGACTTGGCATGAAGTTTTTTTAATAAACTTTTGAATTTGTGATATTAAATACTGTCAAATATATCAAAATGTCTTTTAATCTCGTGGTCTAAAGCATGTTATATGAAAAATTAAAACTAAAGAGTTATTAGAAGAAAAGTAGGTCAAACAAATTGAAACAGAAGAAGTATTAAATATAACAATTGACGTTAAAAATATACGTTAGCTCTATGTAAATGATAAAGAATCTTATATGAGAAGGTTGGAAAGGTATATTAAAAAATCTAACCTCTTTCTTTAAATATTTTTAATTTATTTATTTATTTTGTTTGTTATAATTTAAGATTTATAAAGTGAAAATATTTATTTTAAAATTTTAAATGTTAAGATGTTTAATAATTCAAATAAGAAAAGATTAACAAGCCGAATTTTAGAAATTTGTATCTATTACAAATAAGTAAAAATTTAGTATCTACAACTTTAATAATATCAAAGTCCCAAAATTTATTTATTTTTAACTAAAGGACCCATTGGGTCAGATTTATTAAATAAAGAAGAGATTTACAAATATGTGTTAGTGGGTTAGCCCAAAATGCTCAACCATTAACTCAATCAACTAAGCTAACCAAATAAAATTGATTAACAGAAAGTGAAAAACATGAATGAATTAGGAAAGTGAAGAGACAAGGGGTTCTAGAATAGTCAACTCTGGTGAGCTTGGTTTCCGGCGAACGTCTTGAAAGTGTGATCTTCGCTATAGTCTCACAAAGGAGATGGATTAGAAATGGAGGTATGCGGCTTAGCAAAGATTGGGTCACAATTGAAACACCTGCAAATCGCCGCAACAACTTCATTCTTCGATAAGCCAAGCTGGGAACTATATAAAGGATTTTGCTGGATAGGCTTGGTGTTACAATCTCTTAGCAAAATCGATAATATCCGAGCGTTATCTTCTCTCCTGACCCATAAGAATCCGATTTGCATTTGTTGTTGTTTCTTTGTTGATTGGTAGAATAGTTGTTGCAACAAAGTACCACAACTCGATGTGATGTTAAAATCAAACCCAACTCTAAATCCTTTTACGGAAAGCTAATTGATAAAAGCACTGTACCTTTCCCTATTAATTAGTCTTGATAGGATGAGCTCCAAAGAAATACCACACATCAAAAATAATATTTAAGGTCTAGCACAAATACCAAAATCAGATACACTTTCGTAGTTGTTTCAAAACTGTAAGGTCACTCATCAAATTGACCAAACTTCCTTAAACCAAATGACATAGGGTATCACATATTGCACCTAAATCCAGTAGAAAAAACCTCACTCAATGTTTATGTCTTAGTCTATAACCTTTGTACACCTTAAACTTTCACCAGGTGGCACGATAGATAGACTATAAATTCATTTCCGACATTACATTAGAGTTGAAGAATTTTTTCTAGATTTCTTAATAGTGCAATCAAAATAATATAAGTTACTGACCCTAACTTATCTGTTGTGAAGTTGAGTGAGCCTAAAATTAGGCATACTCCACTTATCCATGTTAATGATTTGCTTTGCAGCATTAGGAAACTCCTGAAAGTTATCTACTATATAAGTACCTGCAAAATTAACAACTAAGTTAACAAAAAAATTTGTTAGGGTATTGCCTTCCCTCAGAGTGTGGTTCAATCAGATAGGAACATCTTTTCACATCTTGTTGATTTCTTCAACCTCCTTAACCACACTACATGGTACCTCTCAATTTCCATCAATAAAATTTTTTATAGATAGAGAATCTGTCTATACTATTAGGGGCATTAAATTCCTTTTGATGCAAAATTGAATCCCCTCTCTTATAGCAATTGCTTCAGCAACAATATTGGTTGTAACTGATAACTTTCTCCCTTTAACCCCTACAATGTCACCTTCATTGTTTCTCACACGAAAGCAGCTGAGCTAGGTCCAAGGTTGCACTTGGATGCACCATCAATATTTCATTTGTACCATCCAGGAGGAGGATGTACCCATCTCACAATCTTGTAATCGTAACTGGAATGACATCCTTTCAAAACTTCAACAATATGAGGCTAGGTCTTAGATAAATTATGAAAAAAAAGATATTTGGTAATAATAAACTTTTGAATAGTATCACTTGTATCCATAATAATCTTTTCAAAAGCATATAACCCACCATGAAGAATCATATTTCTGCATTTCCATAAGAACCAAACAAATATTTTAGGATTATATCAAATGATAGTTATATATATTATAGATTCTTTGAATGAAGGGCAAAAAGTTCAAACAACATTCTGTTATATTTAACTATTGTCATATCTTAATACATCTTCTAAAGCATTAAATTATTAATATTTTAGCAAATAATTAATTTATTTTATTCATTAAGTAAATGTTATGGCGCAAAAAAGAAGAAGGATCGAGCTTCAATAGTCTCAAACCTCTCCTATCTACTTCTTTCCCTATACGTTACCTATTTCTAGGTAGGGTAGAAATTCAGTCTATGTAATTGTGCTCTCGATTTGCTACACATATTGACGTTAAATTAAATGTTAGCTCTATCTACATGATAAGAACTTCATATGAGAAGGTTAAAAAGCTATATTTTTTTTAAAAAAAAAAATCAACATCTTTCTTTAATATTTTCAATTATCTTATTTATTTATTTATTTATTCGTTTTGCCATAATTTAAGTAAGATTTAGATAAGGTGAAAATATTGATTTTGAAGTTTTAAATATTATGATGTTTATAATTCAAATAAGGAAAGATTTAGAAATCTTTACCAAAGATTAACAATAACCTTAACTAATATCAAAGTCCTGAATATTAGGATAAAAAATAAATCAATTATTTGAGGAAAATAGTAAATGGCAATTTTGTATATTGTAGAGTTTTTAAATTAAGGATTTAAGTTCAAGCAACATTTCTAAGGGTATTCGTGCTTTTAAAGTAATATAGATATAAAAATATTTCATTTTTACTTGTTCATTTTAAAAAATCAAAAGATAATTTGTAGTTTAATTTCTAATTTACCTTTATGATTAACTATTGTCATTTCTTAATACGTTTCTTAAAGTATTAATTTTGTTATATTTAAAATGTGATATGGTAAAATTATTATTCAATTTATTTAAAAATATGTCAAGTCAATAAGTACTAAATAAATAAAAATGAATGAAAAGAGTAATAATTATATTTGTCACTTATGGACTTTATACATCTTTTATTACTAATAAACAATTCCTAAACATAAATTTCATTTGGTATTTATGTAATTGTAGAAAAATCTTATATTCTTTATCTCATTGTTAAGGGAGTAAAATTCTTTAATTGGTTCAAAATATTGTTTGTTACCTCTAAAAAGATTGATAAATAGGTTTGATATAAGAAGGTACATAGTTAATTTCAGCTGGATCTAAAATTTTAAAATTGGGACCGTTAAAAAGTCTAATTCACGGTTATTAAAGGATGTAGTGCACACCAAAAAAAACTCCAAATTGCCAACGGATTTTACTAACAACTTAAGTTGGTTAGTATTCTACTAACAAATTACCAACATATTTCTAACTGAATTATATTTTAAAACTTAACAACGAAATTCTAACAGATTACCAACCAAAATCTTACTAACTAAGTATTTTAGTTGGTAAATACGGCGGGAAAAATGGCGCCAAATTTAGCAACATTCTATCAATGGATTACTAACTGAAATATTACTAACGCACACCTTTTGTTGGTAATATTACCAACGAAGTATATATCGGTTGGTAAATATGACAAAAAAATTGTTTATATAATTTATTAACATATTACCAATGAATTACTAACCAAACATTTACCAACGGCAAGATTAAGTTGCTAAATTTACCAACCAAAGATAAATGTGTTGGTAAATTATTAACGAAATGTAATTTGTTGGTAAATTTGCCAACCAATACCCAATTAGTTGGAAATTTTGCCGACGAATAAAGATTGTAGGTAGTAAATTACTAACATCATTAAAATAGTTGGTAATATACCATCGATCATTAATTCATTGGTAAAATTTACCAACATATTAATTATTAGTTGGTAATATTACATATGAATTTTTAGTTGAATAGTAACTATTACAACCTGTGATAAAATTTATTGGTGAATTATTAATTACTAACTTATATTTGAATAGTTGGTAAATTTACCAATTGAAGTTAAATTTTTTGGTAAATCAGCGGCTAGTGTTGAGGCTTTCATATTTAGTTTGTGTCGTTAGCTCTGGAAGGTCATTTTTGGTCTAATAGGATTGTTTGTTCGGGTTTTAGGGTTTTCATTTTCAGTTTGTGCCGTTAGGCGTTTTAGCTTTTAAGTTTGGCCAAAATTTGACACAGCTTAACATATTCTACAAACGTGCTTAGATGAGAATTCTGTCAGCGGTTAGCTTCAAAGTGTCATTTTTTATTTGATAGGATGGTTGGTTCGGGTTTTGAGGCATCTATTTTCAATTTGTTTCGTTAGGCGTTTTAAATCTTATGTTTTGGCAAAATTTTGACTTTGGTCAATATTTTTGGTAATCGTGCTTGATTGGAATTATGTTTGCGCGGTTAGCTCGATAAACTCATCTTTGGTCTAGTAGGAATATGGTTGGTTTGAGTTTTGAGGCTTTTATTATCACTTTGTGTTGTTAGGCATTTTGACTTTTAAGTTTTGGCCAAAATTTGAATTTGGTCAATATTTTTGGCAAATGTGCTCAGATTGGAATTTTGCCAGCGCGATTTGCTTTAGAAGCTCATTTTTTCTCTAATAGGATGGTTTGGATTTTGAGGTTTTCATTTTCAGTTTGTGTCGTTAGGTGTTTTAACTTTTAACTTTTGGCCAAAATTTGACTTTGCTTAACATTTTTTATAAACATTCTCAGATGAGAATTCCGTTAGCATGGTTAGCTTCGAAATGTCAGTTTTTATCTAATAGAATGGTTGAGGTTTTGAGGCTTCCATTTTCAGTTTGTGCTGTTAGGCGTTTTAACTTTTAACTTTTGGCCAAAATGTAGATTTGGTCAATAATTTTTGTAAATGTGCTCAGATTAAAATTTCATCAGCACGGTTAGCTTCGAAAGGTCATTTTTGGTCTAGTAGGATGGTTAGTTTGGAATGTGAGGCTTTTATTTTCAGTTTGTGCTGTTAGGCGTTTTGACTTTTAAGTTTTGGTTAAAATTTGAATTTGGTCAATATTTCGGGAAAACATGCTCAAATTGAAATTTTGTCAGCGCGGTTAGCTCTGGAAGGTCATTTTTGGTCTAATTGGATGGTTTGTTTGGGTTTCAATGTTTTCATTTTTAGTTTGTGTTGTTAGGCATTTTAACTTTTGGCCAAAATTTGGAATTGCCTAACATTTTTTGTAAACTTGCTCTGATGAGAATTCCTTCAGCGCGGTTAGCTTCGAAAGGTCATTTTTTTAACTAATAGTATGATTGGTTTAGGTTTTGAGGCTTCCATTTTCAGTTTGTGCTGTTAGGCGTTTTAACTTTTAAGTTTTGGTCAATATTTTTGGTAAACGTGCTCAGATTAACATTTCATTAGCGCAGTTAGAGGTTCAAAGCTGAAACTTTATAGAACTATGATAAATGTGATCTTCTTAGAAAGACGACAAGAAAGACTCGAGTAAGTATTACTTGTATTCCTACAATTCGATGGTAGTGAATATTACAAAAGTTTACAACTTAATCATTAGTTTGGATTCAAAATGTGATATCAAAAAGAAACCTTAAGAGTTTAAAGTAATTTATCATCATGGACTATCAGAACAGAATGCTTGTAAAGCAGCTATTACGTGGCATCTAGCTCTTTGCTCGGTCTTTATATATAAGGGTTGTAGTGTCTTAGATAGGAGTATGTTTTAACATTAAATTTCCTTGAGAAAAGTCATGAACTCCAGTGGCTAGCTGATGCTAAATATTATATATCACATGTGTTGCCTCTGACATGATTTCATAGAGAAATACTGTAAAGTCTAAGATCGTATCAACATGTCAACCTGCAAAGTAATTCAGTGATCCTCCAACAAGTTTTTTTCACAAACTTATGACCTTGTTTCTTTGATAGCTTTCTAAGGAAATGTTGGCGCATTATCCGCTTCATCTTTTCGGCTTCATCTTCAAGATCGTGATTTGGTGCTCGGGCGAAAAATGTATTGTATACCCATTTACAAGAGAGGAAGCATGACATTTGAGAAAAATGAGACACAAAATGCAGCAACAAGTAGATAAGATTCTTCAAGCTGGTTTTGTCAGTTGGATACATTGTCAACTTGTACACTACATATGTTTAGAAACACATCATGATATAATGATAGGTGTCATATATAGATAAATTTAACTTGTTATCATAGATTTTGCATTGTTTCATTCAAATATGATTTATAAAATTGATATTAATATTTTTGGATTTATATTCGTGCTCTTAGATTTTTAAATGCAATAAATTAATAAATATTTTACTATTGAATAATCATTCAGTTAATAATATTTTGAACATATTGTCAATCAATTACTAACCTAACATTGAACTTGAATGATATATTACCAACAAACTAATAATCAATTAGTAAATTTATTAGAAAAACAAATAATCAGACTAACGTATTTAAAATTTATTACCAACAAGGATTGTGGAGAAGTGGTAAGTACTCCTTCATCCTTAACGAAGAGGTCTCGGGTTCTATTCCCCTTGGGTACGGAGTCGCCTTTGTTAGGGAGACTTTACCCCCCCATGTGGGACTTCCCGGCGTGAATCTGAATTTATTTGGGCCCAATGTGGGTACCGAACACCGGATGGGAAACCAAAAAAAAAAGTATTTAAAATTTATTGGTAAATTACCAACATAAATTTTCTGTTACTAAAATTGCCAACCAATTACCAATGTATCTTGAAAAGTTTACTATCAGACGATATACTAATCAAAAATTAGTTGGTGAATTTACCAACGGAAATTTCAGGGCCATGTTTCAAAATTTTGTAACAACATCTTTGGGTATTTACCAGCTGATTTTTGGTTGGTAAGTTTACCAACAAATTAAAATCGGTTGGTAATATTTACTGACGAGCCTTTTAGCAACGGATTAATATAAGTTGGCATTTGGTTGGTAACTCAATTTGCCAACCAATTTGATCAATTTACAAACAAATTTCTTTGTTGGTAATTAAAGTTCCTTTTGTAGTGGCAGTGGATTGAGTTATTTCTTCCTTAATTAAAGGTTTCGTGTTTGAGATCTAGATATGAAAAAATCATTCGTATGGAGTGAGTCCTACCGAATGGAGCCCTACGCGGCTCAAATCATGAATAATTGGACACTAATGTAGATATCAGACATCGAATGAGAAATTAAAAAAAAAAAAAAAAAGATAGAGAGAGATTCTAATCCTAAGAAGAGTTAATGTTTGTAATGAAGTGAGTTCAAGTTTTTTTTTGACAGATGCAATTTTTCTTCACTAAGAATTAATGTCATTATAATTATAAATATGTACACAAGGTGGATAAGAAATGCAGAATCTTTAATATGTGAAGTTGCACCATGGAAATGAAATTTGTTTTCCTAATTAAATCAAGTTAGGTAGCTTATGAAAAAAATTATATTAAGCATATTTTTAATGTACCAAAAAGAAATTGCAGAAGCTTTAGTTATGTACGAAAATTTATATTTTATTTTTTCAAGAAAAAGGAGAAAGAAACGCACTATTCCTAAAAATTAAATACAAAAATCATACATTATTATAAAATAAAAGTAGAATACTAAATCAAATGGAAAACGTAGAAAGAGGAAAAGGAAAACAGAAAGTATTAAGAAGAAGAAAGAAAGAGAAAAAGTAACCAAGGAAGAGAGAGAGTTATAGTTTTCTTTTCACTTTCTGTGTGTTTTCATTATTATTTTCAAAACCTTTTTATAGGCATTAAGGAGTATTAATGTTACTTAGAGAAGATA